>OX454419.1:19270833-19870833 GCA_949715475.1 Microchrysa polita | reverse complement strand
CATGAAATTTCATTGCTACAATATTGAACCTATAAGTCCCACTTGTTTTTGTGATTGGATCAGAAGTCCACCCGTTAAAAAATGCCTATAGTGATATTCCCCTTATAGTATAGTCAGTGGCGGAACAACTTCTTGAGTGGGCCCCTCTTCACTGAGATAAAAGCAGAGTGCAATCAATCAAAAACACAAAGACTGGTTCCAAGAATGATACCTTGGAGTCGCCCAACCACACTGCTGCACTGCTGCTGCACGACTTTTCGTGTCAATCTTTTGTGCGGTGTTTGCCACACTCCGGTCGGTCTGGGGCCGGCTTTATATTGAGAATAGCGTTCTTGTTGTAACGCTTATCCAATTATTGATTTGATCAATGGTTTTTTTTTGTTTTAAATAAAAACGATCCCACAGCGCAGCATTGACCTCCATAGGTGTTGGTGATATTTAAGCATAGTAAATTACCTGCGCCTACAATGGTATTCTATCCCGCGAACCTATGATTTGACGACGAACGCCCTATCTACCCTAATGCGTCACACACACAATGAAACAATCAATCCAAATCCTTTTTTTTTATTTTCGTTTTATCAAAATCGAGGAAAATGTATGACGAAGAATTCAAAAAAAATGGATTCGGACGGCCAAAGTTTGTAACTTGCTAGACAATTGAAAAAAGCGATACGTTACTAACTCAACTCTATTCCTTGTTTCAGCTTTAGATTTAAGTGTGCTCTAATTTAAATCGTTCAATTTTAAGAACGTTTGTACTTTGTATATTTGTACATTAACTTCAATACAACAATCTTGGCAAGACTCCTTTCAAACCAAATGTGGCGTCTGCACCACAGCCAAAATAACCGTGTATACACCGCAAGCCAGATAAAATATTTTAGTCCTTAGCGATATACACAGGCCGTACTAACTAGTTTGAACTAAGTTTAAACCACTTTCAAACTACATATTTTGTTGCGTTTGGCAGGTCATGACAAAGTGGATTGGAATTAGTACAAAAGCTAAGAAAAGGTATACTATCACCAAAACTGTTTTAAGATAGTTTATTTGCAGAGGGACCTAAAGAATCTTTTTGCCCATATGGTACATGGCAACGAAAAGGGTTGGTCGGATTACAAACCACGGCAACAGTTACAGCAACTAGCGCAGCCATTACAGGAGCAATTTTTTTTTTAAATTAGAGGATTCGGATTGTCTTATGAAATTTCAAAGATTTTAGGACAATATTAAATTTGTTTATCTAAGCGACCTAGTGAAAGAAGAACAATAGATTTGTTTTGACTTCGAAAAGTGTATAATTATTCTTGTCTAAAAAAAACATCTACGTCGGAGTGTTGTCGAGAAATCTTTCACGTAGCTTTTGGGCCCCTAAATCTCGTGGGCCGCCCCGCCACGCGGGCTTTGCGGGCCCTTATGCGCCGCCCCCATGGGCGTAGCCAGGATTTCGGCCAGGGGGGGGCAAGCCCAAATTTTTTTCAACATCATGATTTTCTTAGGAGTTGAAATTTCCGGTCGCAGAAATATTGTTAGCGAATTTTAGCGTAGCCTGGCTTGTGGTTGGATTTGTGCAGAGGGTCATGGATTCCAGACTCACCGTGAACGAATTCATTTTATGGTGTTTTTCGAACTCACGACCTACGTGACGGACTATGATGTAGCTCATATTGTAAACAAGTATCCATTTATGGGGATAAATAACATTGCTGGGCGTGCTGTTGATCTCAACACCTCAACAAAACAGCAGTTTAGATCTTGGAAATTGGATGTCACTCACACATCTGCGGCCGTAGTTTATTGGTGGACTGCCACGCATGTTATTTCTTTTTTTTTATAATTTTAGAGTAAAATTTTTAAAATGGAGATGAAAATGATTTTCTCCTGCATTCTGATTACATTCAACTGGCCTCCAATATCTGCCTTTTAGAGCGTAGTTTGTCTCAAAATTTCCGTACATGTGAATGGAAATATATAGTTATTACAACATTATATTTATACACTCCGAAATGATATGCAATGTAACGTTGACTCGAAATTGCCTATAAACGGTTGAGTTAACGCACTTCACAATGGTACTGAGAAGAAAAGGAAGAACTTGAAAGACACTGAAATATGAGACCCGTTCTTTACAAGGTCCTTAACCCTGGAAGGTTATGCTTTTTTTTTAGTACGGAAAGGTGCTTCGTCGATTCGACGACGCTCTACTTTGACGCCTCATACAAATCACCCTTTCTCAAAATATTTATAAAATATGACAGATTTTCAATCGTTAGTTTATTTAGAATGGAAAACATCGATTTTGAGTAATTTTGTAAGGGAATTGATTTACAAATCAATTTTTCTTAATTCAATGTTATTTGGCCTGAAATATAAAACACTAAATTTAAAACTGAGATAAATAAATGTGCTCGAATCATAAAACACATATTCTAAACGTACTAGGAAATTGGATTGAATGAGAAGCTCATGTATATACAAGAGGCACAGCGATCCATTTTGGGGTCCCAGCACGTATTTTTTTCACTTCACCTATTGCGGATTTTACAGTGGATTGTAGAATTATTTACAGTAAATTTTGGAATATCTTCTCCCTGAGTTCCCTTGATTAATTCTAATTCTATATACAATGTCTAATGTTGACATTGAGTACCTTGGAGCCGATTTTTATGAGTTCGACGCAATTTTCCTAAAATGACAATTTTGAGCCATTTTAGTGGCCTAGTTTTGTCCTAGTAAATATTTTTTCCATAATTTAAAAAAAAATAGGTCCCACATTTCAAAAATAAACATATTTGTTACGAGCTAGTTGTATGGACACAGTCTTATCGTCGAATCGACAACCAGCCATAAGAAATACTGGAGTTCTAAAAGTTACACAAAATTCATCCTTCGTCGTTTCGACGACGCCAATTTCCAAAAATACAACTTACCCTGCTTACTTCGTCTAGCCGCAATGTACCTGGCAAGTACATAGGCACGGTAAGTGCTGTACGAAAACTCCGCTTCAAATAATGAGAATTATCACGAAATATGGGATAAATTTGATGATGCGTTCGACGAAGCATGACCTTCTACGGCTGTATACCATTTGTCACCCTTTCAGATGAAAATAAGTTGAATTCCACTAACTTCCCGAAGGGACCTAATGGTTGAAATTGTGTACTCCAGCTCAGAAACCATGAAATGAAACAGGAAATATGGAGTCCACGCAGTCACAGTAGCACACTCACAAGTGAAATGTGTGTGCTGGTACGCAGCCTCCGTCAGTTAGGAGAGGCCACTCGCTGTCATCTATTTGTATGCGCCTCCTGACTGCAAACTGTCCCGATCATGGCTTCTCTGGCAGCACTTGGAGCGGTAGAAAAAGCAACTGCTGCGCCAGCAGCAGAACATTTTTGAAAATGTTGTATAGTGCAGCGATTTTTTTACTACATCGATAAGGATTTTTTTACCATCTTCATCGACCAGGGAGGGGCGGTCGCCCCCCCCTGCCCCCCCCCTGGCTACGCCCATGGCCGCCCCTGAGTATAGTGTAAGCTGACCAGACGTACAGCATTTTGTTGTACATTATAGCATTTCGACCCGTCGTACAGCACTGAGAAATGTACAGCATTCCGAATGTCACTACAGAATAAGCTACTTGGTTGGGCCTGTGATCAGACTTGCCTGCTTTCAAGGTGTAAAGTTTGACCCTTGCACCCCTTGCGATCGATATTAAGCGAGATAAACGCACTTTTATGTTTGACAACTGTTCATTTCCGATACCTCGTGAACCCTTCCCAATCTCTCTGAAATTTTGTACACATTTATAGAGCTACTTGGCGGTCATATTTTCTCCAATTTTCATGGCCCACCTATCCGGGTTCGGAAGTTACAGCTGCCCATAACGCACTTGTGTGTTTTCTAATCGAAAATCGTCCGTAACTTGGCAATTCTTGAGCGGAATTTTGAAATTTGGGAAACATGTTAGGCACAGTACTGCCCATATGTGGCCTGCCAAGGTTGAGAAGTTCAGCCGCCGAAAGATGCGATTTTAATTAATTTTCCCTATTACAAAACGATGAAAAAAATAGACCACTGTACTCCATCCGATTCCTTTATCAGCCTCCATAGGAAAATGCATATTAAAGAAAGAGCTAGACATGAGTTTTTTTTCCTACTACATTGCTTTAATCCATCCATCCATTTAAAACCACGATGGTCATTCATTTTCGGTCAAACACATTTTTGGTCATTTATTTTGCTATTACACTAGTGGGACAAACTTTTTGCGTCATTGGTCAAATTTTATTTGATAGTGTAATACCTCCTTAAAGGAGGTGTAATACCTCCTAAATGTTTCCAGAGGACAGAAAGTCCATATTTCCCATTAAAAATTTTGAAAAATTTGAAGAAGAATGGAAAATATTGATTTATTTGTAAATTTGGTTTTACCTTTAGGTAACTGTTAGATATTGTAAATATACTACCAGATATTCGAGGACGGGGATATGAAACTATCGTTGTCATTGGCACTCTTAATGTCACGATAAACTCGTTCCCGTGCTCTAATTATTCCGCTCAGGATGGTAGCTTTTTTTTAATGGTCGAACGGACTCACAATAAAATTATGACTTGAAACTAGACGCGATCCAACATATATGTATATGGGTTTGGGGGTTACAAACCCCTCCGAAATTTGATGATGTCGTTTGGATGAGAAATTAGGTTAATATAAAGCGCACCTTCAAAAAAACAACGTCCAAATTTCGAGCCCGGCATATAAGTAATCTGTAGCAACCTAAGTGGCAGTGAGCAAGAGCAAGGGATACAACATTACATAGATGTTATTAAGATGTTTTTGCTGTTTCAGAGGTGCTTCTTCTTTCATAAAAATTATCACGGAATTAGATTCCAAATTTTATGATAAAAAACTGGACAAAGATTGATTGTAGGGTCTCTCAGGTTCGAAATAGGACAACTGAAACTACTCCCCGTTTTCTTTACTACCGTATAGAGCGGTGAAGAAAATCTCCAATTCAAATTATACTCAAAGAAAATCGAATACTTCTTCTAATATCGAGGATCTCGGAACACGAAACACTTGAGTTTGACCTTTACCTTTATTAGTTGCTAGTCTGTAAGTTTAGTAAAACGTTCGTTTTATTGCCCAAAAACAAACACTTTTTTTAGAAATAAAAGGACTAAATTTTTCAAGCTACAAATGGAGAACATTTTTTGAAGGTGTAAGGATCAGATGATCCATATAACTCTCAAGATAATTTTCCAGTGCTCTTTAGTATAAGCTCAGTGATTTGTATGCACAGAACAGTTATAAAATATGAGCACCGTCAACCTTATTCCTAAGACTTGTTTCGAAATATTTTCTTGCGTACGCCCCTGCATGAAACACACAGAAAATTTGCGAAAAGAGCTGGCTGCTACTCTAATATGTTTCTAATATTCACGAACCCATAACTCTTCTTTTTATTCTCCCGGCCAGTGGCGCCGGAACGAATTTTTTATTGGGGGGCGGGGGGCAAGATTTTTTTCTCAAATTCATATTAAACTAAGCGATCACCATATACAATTTTTGGGGGATCAAAATTCCCTGTCCGATCCCTGTGAACATGAAGAAGGATTAGATGTGTCAGACGTTTTTGTGTCATTGTTGAATGTAGCCATGTTTAAAGACGTCGTAAAGCACTGAAAGATCTTTCTGATGATACTGCTGATGCTGGAACCGTCAAGAGTATGTTACTAGCCTTATTAACTTGAAGTGCTCAATATATTTCGAAAGTATGGTCAGCAATTTCGGCGCAACATGTAGGTCAAGCTCCCGGCATATTCAACAATATCGAAATCGAGCATAGCAACCCAATCTTACTGTGAGATTCTCTACCATCGGCACGGTTTTCTGACAAGGAGAATGAAAAACTTCCTCGTTTTCGTTGATCAACGGTTAATAGTTTCACTATCACTGGTCTTGTCCTTAATTTGAGGTACTCTTGCTAACGAAGATGAAATTAAAATGAAATGATCATGTAAATACTCGTAGTATAGGTACATGCACTAGATGCACGTATGCAACTTTCTGCGAACCAAATATTCCATCATGAAAAAAAAATATCCACTAGAACAGGGGTGTCAAACTCAAAACCTGGCCGGGCCAAATATCATTTTCTTCCGGATTGAGCGGGCCGCTGCATAAAAATTTCGAAAACATTCATGGGAATTTATTTCAAGATTATTACAGAATTACAGAATATTACTTTTTAAAAATGAATATAAATCTCAGTCGCTAACAACCTCGGGATATGGAAAAATTGGGCTACCTAAAATAGAGAAACTGGAAATATTTTGAAAATGTTCTTCAAACAAATTTCACTCCTTAGAAAATGTTAAAACAACAAGATTTTGTAAATTAATCAGTAACCACTCTCTGAGAATTTATTTCGGACAGCTGATCAAAACACTATATAGCACTGTCAATTTCTGTACATTCTTGAGAGCCAAAATTGATCGCTAACATACACGAATTTCGGATGTTAAGGTGGCTAAAAACAGACAAAACTTTTTGTAATATATCGGAGGAGATGAAAACACGTCTTTACTCTTTGGTGGTCGCAAGCGGAAGAGGCCGAGCACACGTTTATTACAATTGTCATTATAAATGTCATTATGTCAAATATTATAGATAATTCACAATAGTAAAACATATGTTACAATAATATCCAATATTATAGTACAATAAAATAATATAATAATATCCAACAACCTCTTCCTTAAATTGTTTACATCAATTCATACATTATTTTCAGAGTGATGAGGAAATATACAAAGTTTACAAAATAAATTTCAAAGTGTAAATTAATCTCCATACATTCATTTTACTACAATTACTTTAACTGATTTCAATTCTAATTACATGTTTCATTTCAATAATAAAAGTTTAGATATATTTCATTTATTCAAAAATCATAACTAGTGTTTTATTTTTGACCTTTCATTTTCTCTATGGCTTCTAATAATGCTATTCTACGGACTCTATCATCTCCCTCTCTTACATCTATTTCGGCATCTGCGGTTGCCATCGAGTGATCCACCTGCTGTTCTTCGCCATCGTTGGAAATCTCGGAAATGTTGGGTGAATTTGTAAGATTATTTGAAGAATCATTGGATTCCTCGATCGGCATATCATTTTCATTGGCTGGTCGCATTTGATTTATATGTCTTTTTATAGGACGATTATTATTATTAATCAGTAGACAAGTGTAATTTCGCGGGCCAATTTTATTTTTGACAACAGCAGACGACCAACTTGGTTTATTGGGGTCGCTATAATTTCGAATATGGACTTTTTGTCCAACTGAAAATTGTACATTTCGATTGCCACGAAAATTTTTAATTGCAACATGTTGAGCTTTATGTATGTTTTGCTTTAATAGTGGCGGTTTTAGCAAACTAAACCGAGACCTGAGTTCTCTATTAAAAAGTAGTTTTGCAGGAGACTCCCCTGTTGTACAGTGCTTCATGATGCGATAGTCAAATAAAAATCGGTTTAAAGTTACTTGAAAATCGGATTGATCATGTTGGAGTGCTGCATATAAAGATTTCTTTAAAGTTTTAACAAAGTTTTCAGCCTGACCATTCGTTGCAGGATGACCAGGAGCTGTGAAACATGCTTTATTCCGTTCATATCAACAAAATTTTTGAAGTCTTGTGATGTAAATTGTCTACCGTTATCGGTTACCAAGGATTCCACTAAACCAAATCGACAAAAAACTTCCCTAAGCTTATCTATAGTGAATGAAGACGTAATGTCTTTGGTTTTGAATGCTTCTGTCCATTTCGAAAAAGAGTCCACTATTAATAAAATATAATAACCTTTGATTGGACCGGCAAAGTCAACATGAATTCTTTGCCATGGAGAGAATGTTGGCGCCCACGGAATTAACGTTGCCTTTTCTGGGCTAGCCTGATATTTTTGACATGGACTACAATTTCTTACCAAATTTTCAATTTCTTGATCCATTTTTGGCCACCAAATGTATGAGCGCGCCAAAGATTTAGTTTTTACTATACCGAAGTGTGACTGGTGTAGTAAATCTAACACACCACTCCTTAATTTAGTAGGAATCACTGTTCGATATCCCCACAAAATGCAATCTCTCTCTACTGTTAGCTCTGAATGCCTGGTTCTAAATGGCTCAAAATCTTTGCCGTCCAATTTTTCCAAAGTTCCATCTTGAATACAACTTAATACCTTTGACAGAATTCTGTCCCTTTTTGTTTCAATTCCTATGGTTTTATAATTTAAATTTAACGGATTAATAAACCCTACATAATCTATGTAATTTGGTTCTGGCTTTTCTTCAGTAATTTCTGATTGAGGCATCCTAGACAAACTGTCCGCCTTATTTGAGGAGCCCTTTATATATTTGATATTGTAATCGAATCCCGAAAGTGTAAAGGCCCATCGTTGCATTCGTGATGCAGCCATTACGGGAATGCCCTTATGTTGACCGAAAATAGCCAAAAGTGGCCTGTGATCGGTTTTTAATACGAAATGTGTGCCCAATAAATATTGTTTCAACTTCGTTACGCTAAATATTATTGCGAGTGCTTCTTTTTCAATTGTACTGTATCTTTTTTCAGCGCTATTTAACGCTCTTGATACAAAGGCAACGGGCTTTTCACTTCCGTCATCAAACACATGCAATAAAACTCCAGCGATCGCTAAATTAGATGCGTCAGTCGACAAAACTGTCGGTAGTTTAGGATCAAAGTGAACAAGCGTTTTACTCGAACAGATTTCCATCTTCATTTGTTCATAAGCTTTCTGACACTGGTTTGTCCAGTTAAACTCAACACCCTTTTTTAATAAGTCGTACAAAGGAGTCATTTTATCAGCAAAATTCTGAATAAAATTTGAATGGTGGTTAACCAGACCAATAAAAGCTCTCAATTCGGAAACATTGGATGGTTTGGGTGCATTCAAAACAACTTTAATGCGTTCCATATTATTGGAAAGACCTGTTGCGTCAATATCAAAACCTAAGTACGAAATTTTCTTTTTAAAAAATTCGCACTTATCAGAATTTAACCTCAATCCAGCTTCTCTGAGGCGTTGCAGTACATCTCTTAATGTTTTGAGATGGACTGACAAGTTTGGTCCAGTGATGACAATATCATCCTGGTAGCAAAATACGTTTTCAAATTGTGATAAAAGACCTTCAATCGTCTTTTGAAATATTGCAGCCGCTGTTTTGACTCCAAAAGGTAACCTGGTCATTGAAAAAATCCCTTTGTGAGTGCTCCAGGTACAAATTTTCTGAGATTGTTTGTTCAAAACAAGCTGATTATAAGCGTTGGACATATCGAGTTTTGTAAAGAGCTTGCCACCTTGCATTGAAGCAAATATTTGTTCAATACGTGGCAGAGGATATTTAAAGTCCTTAAGAAATTTATTTATGGTTGTCTTATAATCACCACAAATTCGAAGCTTGCCGTTTGGCTTCAAGATTGGAACAAGAGGTGTGCCCCATTCAGAATCATTAGTTGGGACAAGCATCCCGGAACTCACTAACTGGTCCAATTGGTTTTCAATTTCTTCTTTCCACGCAAAAGGAATAGGGCGCGGCTTACAAAATATAGGTTGGCAATCAGGCATGATTGCTAAATTGATTTCGGCTAACTTGTATTTACCTAAGCCACTCTTAAAAACATCCGAAAACTCACTTTTAAGCGACTCACTAATTTCACTATAATCATCCGAGATTTGAGAAGTTTCGTTAATAACCAAGTTGACTGTAGATTTTTGGACTAACTCAAAATTAAATCCGCGCAAAAAATCCCGACCCAATAATGTTGGTCTATTTGTGTCAGTTACGATTATGTTACCTCTTATTTTCTGGCCGTTGAAGTTTACAGTTGCCTTGAATTGTCCATACAACTTCAAAGTTTCGCCTCCATAGCCGGTGAATGATGATGTGCATGATCGAAGAATCCGTCTGTCGTAATTGCGATCAAATACATTAATAGACATCAGCGAACATGGCGCTCCTGTATCACACATTGCCAACATTGATTTGCCTTCGATCTCCACCGATAGCTCGTAACAATTCGATGCACTTTGATCGTCGATGGCAAAGACCGAGAAGTCCGAACTAACATCTTCAATTACGCTGTAAATGGAAAAATTATTATTATTATTAGCACCATCATCACTCTGAATGTATTTAACTTCATTATCTTCTCTACGACTTCCCTTGTTTCGCCATATGCTCGCTAAATGCCCCTGCTTTCCACATGAATGGCACTTCGCTTTGCGGAACTTGCATATATCTGACGCGTGGTTCTTCCAACCACAATGTCGACACACTTTCTTAGGTTGGGAATTGTTCGTTGAACTATTGTTTCCCTCGTTGTTCGTCTTTTTCGGCTTATTTTTGAACTTTTGAACAAAATTCACTTGTTGACACTTTTCGGCATATTTCGTCTCGTATATTAACGCTTTCTTTAGCGCACTGCTGAGGGACAGAGTTTCATCTTCCTCGCACAATTTCTCAAAAATTTTCGTTGGTAGTTCTGTGATGAACTTATCTAAAACTTTCTGCTCCATTCCGCTTCCGAATTTGCAGTCCATAGACAGTTTCTTAACCCGAGCAAACCACGCGGCCACCGTTTCGCTGTCAGACTTTTTCGCAGAATAAAAATTCTTTCGTTCCCGAAATACGATTACTGGTGGCATAAAATGCCTTTTTAATATGTCCACCAGTTCCTTATACGTTTTCGCGCTTGGTAACGTTGGGCTGCATATACAATGTATAATGCTGTATGCCTCCGATCCAATCATTTTCAACAATGTTGAAACTTTCCCCTCTGATGTGGTGCAGCCGACTTCGATGAAGTGCATCTCGAGTCGTTCGTTCCACAATTGAAAATTTTCATGCACGGAAAATTCCGGCATATTCGATGCCCTAACCACTGGGCTAATTACTTGGCTGATATTTAAATCGTCGTTCGCCATTGTTAAATGTTAAATACAATATAACACAAACCCGTTAGCCTTGAGATCCTCGTCGCCAATTTGTAATATATCGGAGGAGATGAAAACACGTCTTTACTCTTTGGTGGTCGCAAGCGGAAGAGGCCGAGCACACGTTTATTACAATTGTCATTATAAATGTCATTATGTCAAATATTATAGATAATTCACAATAGTAAAACATATGTTACAATAATATCCAATATTATAGTACAATAAAATAATATAATAATATCCAACACTTTTATTGTTATATGGTGGAACAAATGTGTCCTATGGTAAAGCTGAATAAGCTGCACCAATTCACCTCGAATAACCGTCAGCAAATTGTTTGTAGAATAGAGAAGAAAATTTCAAATTCAAGCACTGGCTTCTTCACGGGTTATAGAAATTTCTTAAACTTTAGCTCAACACCAATATTTAATTATAGCGCTTTTGTGCCGATAAATTGTGTCTCTTCGACCTGACCGCGGGCCACACAAAACTACGCGAGTTTGACATGTCTGCACAAGAATAATAAATTGAATATGTACATTGTACGAGTATATGTATAAAAATATAAAATAAATTATTCTTAATTTTTAATATAGTGCAATATATGTAGTACTAATTGCCCCTTTACCCGAAATATTGAGGGGGCAGTTGCCCCCGCTGCCCCCCTGTTCCGGCGCCATTGCTCCCGGCGGCCACTTTTCGTCTTCTAACAAAGGCGGCCAAAGCCCGAGGTTGAGGTGCCACATTGATGATTGATGAAAGAACACGAGTCCTTTTAAATAACCAGATTACAAGATTGCGCCTTCAAGCAAAATTAAACTGATTTTCTATATAAAAGCAATTTATTAAACTAAACCTTTGCAAATTCGACAAAGAAATGAAACAATGCCAAATAACCACTAAATGCATATTGAATCTAAGTTAGCTTTGGTCATTTTTTTAAAACGATCATACTAGTGTGATATGCAAATTTGCCTTAGTCAAACAAATGCCCCATAACCCGACTGACTACGTCGTTGGTCAAACTAATTGGTCATTTGTTTTTTCTATAGTGTAATAGGTCGCGAAAAACACTTTTGGTCATTGCAAAAGTTGGACAAACTTTATTTGATAGTGTCATACCACCTTTAGAAACAGCTATATGGTCAATTTGGTTCTCTGTTTTGCCATCAGGAGAAATCCAAGTTGTTAGGTGGCAGGGTTTATACTTGAACAACGTTCCGCCAATGACTAGTTGCCGAGAGTTACAGAACTCCACGAACATTTCGCTATTGTTGTTCCTGTCGCCAAGCCCGTGATTGCCTATAAGATGTTCCAAGCCTAAGTTATCAGTACCGACTTTGGCGTTGAGATTCTCCATTATAATTTTGATGTCACCCCTGGGAGCCCTATCAAAGGTGTCGCCAAACGTCCTTTGCGGATTGGTCTGCAGGTTCAGTCGGTGCGTAGCACTGAATAATTGTATTGTTTCGTACTCTTGATCTGAATCTGGCAGTGATGCTACGGTCGGAGATAGGTTACCAGTCGATAAGGGATCGACGTGCATTCCTAAGCAACAGGATTCCGACGCCCGCTTGCCGAGGTGAATTATCGTCTTAACTCTAGAGTAGAGCAATACAGTGCGAGAACTTGGTGATAAATTCGCCCCCGATCCCAACCATCTTGTTTCGCTCAGTCCTAGTATAGCGATGTTGTATGCGGTCATTTCCTGTTCGACTTCTGTGAGCCTTGTGTTATTACTTAGTGCAGTCAAAATATCCCATTTCAGGCCTCCAAATAGAAAAAATAGAGTTTGTGTTTTTTTGTTTGAGTTTTTTGTGGTGTTTGAATCAACGAGCTCCCAGGAATCTAAAACTCATTTTGCTAAAAAAAATTTTGATCGGAAAGGTCCCAAAAAGGACAAAAAAGGATACTCTTTAATCCTTGACCGGAGGTCAGAATGTGGGGTATCAGATCAAATGGGACGTCGAGTACATTACATATCCGGTGTTTGTTTCCTGTTTCAAGGACCCTCAACGGAATAAATCGAGATTAAATGTAAAATTCTTGTGTTTTCCGTGTATCTTTCCAAAGCCATAACTACGAAAATAATTCAAGTTGTCACTACCTTTCTCACTTTTCCGAATTTATAATAGCTAAAGATTCTATCATTAAATTTGCTAAGAAAAAAATTATCGGAAAGCTCTGAAAAAGGACATTAAAGGACACTAATTACAATCCTTGATCGAACGTGAGCATGCGGGGTGTCATATCAAAGAGGACGTCGAGTGCATTGCATATCCGGTATTTGTTTCCTATTTCAAGGACACTAAATGGAATAATTCAGGCTCAAACGAAAAATTACGGCTTTGGAAAGATACATATACGAGAAACACGAAAATTTTCCATTGGGTCCCAATTTTCTACTGTGAGGGTCCTTCAAACAAGAAATAAATATCGGATATGGAATGTACTCGACGTCTTCTTTGATATGACACCCCGCATGCCCACGTTCGATCAAGGTTTGTAATTAGTGTCCTTTTATGTCCTTTTTGAGAGCTTTCCGATAATTTTTTTTCTTAGCAAATTTAATGATAGAATCTTTAGCTATTATAAATTCGGAAAAGTGAGAAACGTAGTGACAACTTGAATTATTTTCGTAGTTATGGCTTTGGAAAGATACACGGAAAACACAAGAATTTTACATTTAATCTCGATTTATTCCGTTGAGGGTCCTTGAAACAGGAAACAAACACCGGATATGTAATGTACTCGACGTCCCCTTTGATCTGATACCCCACATGCTGACCTCCGGTCAAGGATTAAAGAGTATCCTTTTTTGTCCTTTTTGGGACCTTTCCGATCAAAATTTTTTTTAGCAAAATGAGTTTTAGATTCCTGGGAGCCCACTGATTCAAAAACCACAAGAATTAGCCTTACTCTATTTTTTTCTATTTGAAATGCTAATATGACTGCACTATCCCCCCACATCGTCCGAACGTTCCAAAACCGATCGTAGTCCGTTGTTTATAGCCAAAAGTCGTTGCCGTTGAATCAGTCCGAAGTATCCGAGGCTCGTTTGATGTTTCGAGTGTAGGGTAAATTTCAGATACGCGGGATACAAACCTACATAGCCTATCAGTCTTAAGCTGCAAAAATAAAATTCAATAAATATTTGTTTTACACATTTATTACTAAAAATCACGATTTATCGCCTCTACTTTTTTCTCTTTAATAAAAACAATTTTTCCATCAAAAATAAGATGTACAAATTTATTTTACGTATTATTTATTATTATAATAACGGGTTCAGCTAAATTTGAAAATGTTATGTTTTATTTAATAATAAATTTATCGAGACGCGAACTTGGTGTTAATAAATTTGGCTACAAATAACAATTTAAGAAAAAAAATACACTTAGTATACGATTCAACTAATTCTCATATGACTCTACGATAAATTTCAGTTAGATTGTTGATATACTTTGGAAATCAGATCATTGTATTGTTACAATTGAAACATATTTAACTAATTTCATTTATTTATTTTTCACCTAAATTCACATGCATTCTAAAATATTTTTGGGTGTATTTATTTATGGTAATATCAGCGTATATGTATTAAACTTATTTTGTTTTTGTGTAAATTTATTATGGCCACGTTTAATACTTGTTACATTTATACAATGTCTAGCTACACTTAAAATTTAGATGGGGGCAAATTTACATGACTACATGACTACTCTTTGACGTTTGTTTTGTTACTGTTTTACATAATAATGTTTATTACACATACATAAGTACATAATGTTAAAAGCAACTTTTTTTGGGGAGTGTAATATGCTCCTTTTAATTTTATGCTTAGCACTTTCTTTTAGACTTATAAGAGGGACACGGTGTCATCGTGGGAATGTTTACTCGTACACAAATACATTTTTACACATTTTTAATTTTTAGTCTTTTTATTGCACTTTTAGCTTCTACACACTACACTCACTATTCGTGTCCTAACGACTTTTTCCTTTTTGTGGAAACAGTTTGGCATGCTCCTTGTTGTGACGTGCTAAAATCTCTTTTTTGAATGCATCGAAGAGCTTACGATTGGCATTGTTCTGCTGCTCACGCCAGCTGGGACGGCTCTTTTTCTGCTGCAGGCCCCAATGACAGCTGAATATTGGCGATAATACTTGAAACTCGTAGCCGGCAACGAACATTTCAAAAACCTGTAAAAGGTAAGATAATAGTAATTCGAAAAGTGTAACTTACATAAATGAGTCATTCGTCATATTGAATGGAAGTATGTATGTATGCATTAGGGGAAAATTACTATAATGTTTGATTAATGAATAGAAAACTGGAAAAATCGATAGACCACATAATTATCCTTTTTCCCAAAATAGTAATTTGTCAATAAATTTTTGGTCTGTAGTAATTATGTGGGCTTCTAAAAATAGAGGCATGAATTCAATGTAATGGACATTGATATTTAAGTTGACAATTGGGAGGGACTACCATTTCACACAGGAATTGAGTTTATTACAAAATACAAACTATGTAATACTATTGCGGCAATCACCTGTTTATAGACTGTTATTACTAGAGGCCGGATTTTCGAGCAGTAAAAAATTAAAAACGTGCGAATGTGCATTTTCCGTGCAATAAGTCAACAAGTCAGTTTTTTAGGCTTTTAGAAGGTTAGGCTTCAGAGCAGTGGAAGCAGGAAATGCATTGAATGAAACTGAAGAAGACTGGCTCTAAAAAGTAAAAAGTTGTTTGTCACATGTGTTTTCTTTATCAATACTTTCATTCTCTTCTCTGTCTATCGAAAAATTCTGCACATTGCATAATTTCTCGGAAAAATTGTTATGAAACGAGGTTTAAAATGCAAATGTTTGTTTTCACGCAAAAACCTTAAAACGTTCGATTTCGTGCAATATACCCTGAAATGTGCAATTCGTGCATTAACGTGCAATTGCACGAGAATCCTGGCTCTAGTTGTTACTATTTACTTATTCTCATTCGGAAAGATGGTCAATACACCTATTTTAAGAACCGTCGGTTATAAAATTTTGGTGATGTATTTTTGCTTCCAATTTGGAAGGTTAATGACCGTTTCTACACACAGTTTTTTTAAAGACCGGTGATTTTTGTTTCCAATTTAACGTTTAGTGTAAATTTTCAAATTTTGAGATGAAATACATGAAGATCTTCGTGGTCCTTAACCCTCGGATGGTTCAGGTGAATTTTACATACGTAAATGGTTCAGTGGGGTCTGACAGACCCCAAGGCAAAAATCGCTCTAAAACTTAAATTTTTGCTTTTTTGCCACATTTGTTTGAGCCAGAAGTAATTTTGAAGCCTTTTGATTAAGTGGTATATAAAAAAAGTGGAATTCCGACAGTAGCTTTTAGATTGTGGAAGAAAAAATAAGGTGGTGTCAAATTTGAGGGTAATTTGAACTTATCACAAATAAATCAATATAAAAACTAAACTTTTAACAAAATTTTATTTTTAGTAGTCAAAACGTATTTAATACTAATTAACAAAGATAAGTACATCAAGATTTTTCAGCTAAGGTTAATATTTTTTCTTAAATGGGGATCCAAAGTTAATCAATATTTAGAGCATTATTCTTCACAGCTTTTTCCTCGCTGGTCTTCGCAAATTGGCTTTTTGCACTCGTTGCAAATGTATTTTGTTTTCCGATCATTTGGTCGTGGGCATAGAAAACATCTTTGCCTTTTTGGGGGACCATCTGATCCCATTGGGGGACCTGGAGCATTAGCCCCATAGGTGGGGGGGGGGGTGCAAGCTGAATAATGCACAAATATCTTCAATATTTTGCGCTGTGCTTCGGCGAATATTGCCCGATGATTTCCTCCTTCTTAGAAGAGGTTCGACAAGTGTATAGCCAAGTTCGCTGAGGAAGCTTTATGATTATGTAAAATACCCACCTAATTCTTACGCTCATAAAAGTCATAAATTTATGTCTTGACTTAAAAAAACATAAGGTAATGACACAATATTGAAAGGAGATCCTCATAAATGAAAACCAGGTAGAAAAACGGCATAATTTTAAGTGGATTGAATTAAAAAAATTAAAACCCCCTAATTCAAAACACCCTAATTTTTCATTTCTTTCAAAATTAACATTTCTAATTTCCCAAATGTACTCTAATTACAAGGTTTCAACACTTCCCGACTATTATTATTACATTTTATCGTTTTCCAAATAACATACTTTGGAAATTTCCGAGGGTTAATATGACGTATTTTTCCTTTTCCAGATTAGCTGGGGTTACGAAACGGAACAGTTGCGTATGTTCCGTAAACATAATTGCCATTCTGATCCCCTAAATGCCATTTTGCGGGTCAGAAATAATCTGCGGTTATTTTCCTTTGTCTGATCCGCAAAATGGCAGCTAGGGGATCAGAATGACAAACATATGTTTGCGGAACATACGCAACTGTTGCGTTTCGTAGCCCCACCCATGATATACCAACACAAAAATGGGAGGTTATAAAACATTCATGAATATGTGTGATTGATAAGTAATAGACATAAATCACAAATCTTTGTTTCACCAACAGTGAGACAATTTTATGGGATGAATACGAAATCCCCAATCACAACATTCTCATACTTAAAATCCCGATAATCATAATCCCATATACAAAATCCCCAATCATAAAAACCCCAAACAACCGAAATATGATGGAAAATCCATTCCCCATTTGAGGTGTAATCTTAGAACGCGCGCGCTTTCTTAGATGACATCTCAAATGGGTAATGGGGAGCTTCGTTGGGGGATTTTGAATTCGGGGATTTTGATTTGAAGATTTTGGTTTGGGGATTTTGTGATTGGAGATATCGTATTTCGTGTCCAACCCAAATTCCTATATTCGTATAATTTGTTTTTGAGTCATATCAGAAAAATTTGACTTTGAAGCTCTGTAAAAACCAAACCTCTTATCCGATTTTAGTGGGGTTAGGCTTATTTTTTAGGTGAATTTGTTGGCTATAATAATCGTCTTATTTTGCTATTTCAGCTAGTATAGCTTTGGAGATATTGAGGTTTAAGTCGTTCAAAAAAATGATTTTTTCAAAAACCTTCAAATGCCTGTAAAGATTTGTGGGTATGTTCAGTACAACTTTTTGCTGGAAATTACATTAGGAATCACAATTCGGTGCGTTTATGCGGCTGTTTCCAGACACTCTGTATACCAGCGACGTGCATTCATAATAAGCAATTCCAAACTGCTTGACTAGGAAAAACTCCGGATTCATTATCACCGACATCACCAAATATCATTTTTGACAACATTTTCTCCTCCTGACGATTTATTCCGAAAACCCCGCGAAGTATGTATGTACATGCAAAAACTAAAACGAACACCATGCCGCACATAATCGAACCAAACTTGTTTGCAGCATGTGTACGGACTTGGCGAATGTATCTATCATATCATAATTCATGTACACGTACATGATGCAGTGAGCAGAGGAACATGTTGATTCCAGATGCTTGAGTCGGTTCATATGATGGGCGAATATTTTTTGTTTGTTTTATGTGCGAATTTATATGAGCGCACTCAAGCAGAATTGGTGTTGATTGACTTACATGTTGCGTGTGGATTGAATATGGATAGTAGACGTTAAATGCATGTTGAGAGGAAAATATAAACTTCAGTTACATTTTCCAGAAGAAATCAGTTGACTACTGGTGACTTTTTGTGGAATTTAAAAAAATGTTTGTAGTTTTCTCTTCAAATTATGTCGGAGTTGTGCTGTGCGGCAGATTTTTTAATAACATCGGAATTTTCGACCCTTTTATTCGCTAAGAAAGGAGGATCGTTCAATCTGGGTGGTCAAAATTTAAAATTCATTTTGAATGTAAACAAAAAAGCGTTACACGGAAATTTAATTTTGAAACATATGAAAAGTACATTTGGCTTACCGGAAGTTGTAAATTAAATAAATTATTTTGTTGGCCGTGTCTTTTGTTCGCGAACGAGAAATCTGTTTGGAATAAATCCGGATTTAGCATTTAAATATTTAACGGGTTCAGCTGTAAAGCACGCTAGTTCGGAAACACATCTTCAGTCGTTAATTAAGTTAGATTTCTTCGGATCGCAAAGAATAGAGCTTATGCCAAATTACCAGGCGGCATTATTGATTATTACATAACGAAAAAGTTGACCGTAATCGGAATATTTTGAAATGTTTAATCGATACAGTGATTCATCTCGCAGAGCAAGAGCTTCCTTTATCGGATTCTATGATATAAGTGCCAACCGTAAGGCAATAACTTCTCATATTTTCAAAGGATTTTAAATTATGTCGGCAATAAGCTAAATGCACAATGATACGATAGCGCAGCAGTAATGAGTTATCAAATCCGCGGAGTTCAATCTCTAACTCGCGAAAGATATGAGCCCGCATCGATCGTTCCATGCTATGCTCATTCACTAAATTTGGTTTTGTCTAAAACGGTTGAATTGATTACAGAAATTAAGCTTTTTTTTGCGTGCATAAACGAGATAGCTTTTTTCAGTACATCCACTTAAAGGGCAGATCTTTTTTCATCTATAGTTAAGCGCCGATTACCACTTGTTTCCAAAACGCGTTGGCATTATCATTTTCGAATTATTAACGTTATATTTGAAGACTAGGATGATATTATAATAGTTTTTGATACGATTTTAAATAATTCCGAGAACTGGGATGGCAATTCCTTGACCTCTTCCGATACGTACACATCAAAATTTACAGAATTAGATTTTCATTTTTTCAGAAATATTCTCCAAAACCGATGTTTAATTTAATATAATTCAGAGTAAAGCTATAAATATTTCATATGCAAGCCAAAAAATTATTGGATTTGAGAACTGGCTTGAAAAAGACTTTTCTCAGAAGTTTGAAAATTTATGCATATTCGAAAGTAGCAGAAGAATATGAGCCACCGCCGCAAAAATCTAGAAATTCAAAAGGTCCGATACAAAATTTGCGAAGGATATTTAGAGAGATTGTATACGTCATTCTCGGGAAAATTCGAGAGAGATTTAATTCATTCAAAAATCTTTCATTCTTAGAATTACTCGAACCAAATTATTTTTCCAAATTTAAATCAAATTTTCCAGAAAAAACATTGACTCGCTTATTGAGATTCACAATTAATTTTTTGATAGAATAAAGCTAAAAAATTAACTTAAAGTAATTTTTTCGTCAGAAGTATTTAGAAAGGCAAATGTGAATCAAATTCTAGAATATTTACAAAATCGGCCTTAAGTCGCGAATAGTTTTAAACAAGTATATATTCGAGCAAAATTATTAACAATATTTCCAGTCACTGTGGCTTCTGCCGAGAGGTCGTTTTTATCTTTATAACGTATCCATACATTTGTAAGAATCACCAATCCTAGGAAAGGTTTTCAGATCTTGTTTTGATTGCTGCCGAAAAGGATATTCTCATACAAATGCGAAGAGAAAAATTTTTTTTATAAAGTAATTAAAGCTTGTTTGGATAAAGAGAGGCGTGAAGAATAAGAAATGCTTTATTTTTTTATACCTGATTTCTTCCATAAGGCATAAAGCCTCTTGCTATAAACGCTTTTGCAACTGTGTTTATTGTATTATTCAGTTCATTTTTATTTATGTGAAATTGGCTTTGGAATGATCAACTGCTTGACTATGAGGAATTTTCACTGCACGTCACTGCTGTATACATCAGAATGTAGACCAACTTTGTGGAAAGAAGGCACCCCCGGGTGACGATTTTTTATTTGCTGGATTTATAAGGGGTAGTTGAGGGAATTTTTTTTGCTCATACATAACTCAATTCAGATTGCGCCGTGTTCGTGCAAACTTTATGCAATCTCAGTTGACGTTGTGCCCCTGAGTGCAGAAGTGGCTCGTTCTACAGGCAAAAGCAGCCTCGGTAAATGCACGTTGGGTTGGAAAAATACGCCACGAATGAAGTTACGTTAGTCTTTTGATCATCGTTATCTTTAGTATATTTATTTTGACAAAATGGCGCGATATTTATATGAAGAAGAGATTGCACAAATTCTGGAAGAAGATTTCTCCGGCGCCTTAACATATGTTTTTTCTTAAATTAAGATGCTAAAGCAGGATAAGGAATTTCCTTTCGTTACTTTTTTCGTGAATATCAAATCATAGAAAGACCTCATGTCAATATTTTTATGAAAGGTCAAATAAGAAAATTGTTTAGTTAATTTTAATTCTAGTTACATATTCCCATATTTCAAATAATTAGTTTTAATTTTTTTTTATTCAAATAAAGAAAAATAGGTTCTCCTTTTTTTACAGAAAAATTGTGACTAACTTGAAAAAATGCCATTTTCTTTGAAAGTAACGATTGAGGAACGGAGTATTTGGCTACGCCCTCCCATCATATTTCCGTTTCTTAACATTCCGACGTTCATTATCTCGCTACTTAAAAATCCCGCTCAATTGAAATCCCGTCTAATTAAAATCCCGCCAACTTAATATCAGGCAATTTCAATAACCCGCTAATTCAAAACAAAATAGACAACAAGCGCGACAATCCAACATTGGACTAAGGCCGCAGGATGTGTTAGTGACATCCTATTTCCAAGATCTTATCTGCTTTTTTGATGAGGTAATGAGATCAGCATCACGCTCAGCAGTGTTATTTATCCCCATAAATGGGTACTCGTTTAACATCTGAGTGAGATCATAGTCTGTCACAAGCTCGTGAGTTCGAAAAACACAATGGAACACGGTGAGATTCGAACTCATGAGCCTGTGCACCGAAGGTGCGCGCACTAACCGCTCGACCAGCCAGACTACAAATTCAGAATACCGCTTCTAAATATCCCATGCCACCACTTTTTATTCCATCCATTGAAAGCATTGAAATTCCAATGACGAAAACGTGAAAAAGTGAAACACAATCTTGACTCGGTAATCCGGATCACCTTTAATCCGAATATCACGCTAATCCGATCCGAAACACTCAATTTTTGCACTATGTATTCTATAGTCCGTATTTCGGCAGCAATTTTAACTCCACTCTATAATCCGGATATTGAGATTTTCAGCGAGTAATGGCAGATTTGGTCTCGTACTTAGATTAGGTTAGACTTGTCTTGTGAGGGGCTGGGACATTTAAATTGCCCTAGGCACTGCCTATTGCCCAAGCAATAGGTTCAATGAACTCATCTAACCCACTTCTTTCGATAAATCGATTAAGCTGACCCATATTCAAAGAAGCAATATTCTCCTCTAAATGGAACGCAATGCTGAAGCATTCCAAGCGTCGCATAGCTAGCCTCTGACATTCACAAAGAATAAGCGAAGGCGTTTCGACGTCAGCCTCGGAAAAGAAACAGCTCGCGTCCGTGATAATGCGCATCGCGCATGGTCAAATGGCCATTTAGACGGCAGTTCTCATTGAAATAAACAGATAACCTCCAGGGCGGCGGTGGGGCTGGAGCTGAAGACTCCAAGGACAGCTATAGACAGGCCAGCCTTTGAACTTTGTCTAGATTCAGCCTTCCGTCTGTAGTGGATACCCTTCTCCATCAAACTACCACCCCGCCCACAATAGGTCTAGCAATTGTCCTTTAGATCCACAGACTTATGCGTTTAATACCCCGTGCTTTGCCCGCTTAGCTTCTGCAGATCCCTAAGACCTTAGTTTTTTTCTTTGTTGCCACCATGAGGTGCTCTTTCCAGACTAATTTCTTGTCCGGAGTGACCCCCAAATACATGACAGTTAATTGTGAATTATACATTGAGGGAAACTTCAATGCTCGTGGCGTCCCCTGCCAACTGAATGGCATCACTGCGGCTTTTGTAGCCCTTTAGCCGTGCACCATTCCTGTACTATTTGCAGAGCGCTTTGCAAAACATTCGGTAAGACCTCCTCAAATTTGCCTTTAACCGTGATTACCAAGTCGTTCGCATAACCCTGAATTGAGAACATAGCTAACTTAAGTCTCCACATCACTTCATCGACTATCAAACATCACAGGAGGGGGATAGTAGTAGCCCCACGTGTGATTTGAGCAGAGAGAGTGCACTGGTAACGATAATTCAGGACGAAAGCATGTGCTGCACCCATATCATAGTTGTGTTGTATTGTCGGCCCCTTTGGCTCTTAATGCTCAATGGGTTCGAATAACGTATTGGCAAAGGCGCCCTGTGTCTACAAATGCACATAGTGCCATTTCTTTGTTAGAAATGGCCTGCTCGATCTCTTCTACTCAGCTTTGTAGTGCCGATTCCGTCGATTTGCCGGTTGATAGGCATTTTGCTTTGGATGCAGCGGTCGCGTCTTTAGAAGTAATTTTTCCATAGTTTTCATAATATTTCATTACATCTTTGTAAGGCTGATGCGATACGACTAAGGGTCCTCCGCGGGTCTTTTACCCACTTTGGGGATGAAGAGTCCCCCACTGATCTCCAGGGTTTTTGGGATTGCGCTAATCCGGATGTTCCGTTAGTCCGGATTATTCCATGCAATTATTGATCCAGATTATCAGGTCAAGACTGTCGAAGATCGATCTACAGTCGATGCGATTCAGTGGATTCAACTCATGATGTGCTATTTAAACACTTATCTCCGACGGCCTAGAAATATCTCTTCTTCTTGCCGATGATATAGTCCTCAGTAGTCCAAGCATTACAGGGGCATTACAGGAGCATATCATTAGTTTGTACGGCCTATATGATATTATCTAAAATTCTTGGAAAGAGAATTAATCCGTACGCAGAACGAATCATTGGCGAGTATCAAGGCGGCTTCAGACCTGGTCGCTCAACGACCGATAAGCTTTTCACAGTGAAGCTACTACTCCAAAAGTGCTGGGAATACAAAATCGACGT
Source organism: Microchrysa polita (assembly GCA_949715475.1). NCBI lineage: Eukaryota > Metazoa > Arthropoda > Insecta > Diptera > Stratiomyidae > Microchrysa > Microchrysa polita. Next base: position 19,846,954 of record OX454419.1, on the reverse strand, counting down.
ATACCAAATCTTTGTCGACTTCAAGCAGGCATACGACAGTATCGATCGAAGTGTACTGTACAACATTATGCTGAATTTTAGTATACCGGTAAAGTTAGTGCGACTCACAAGGACGACGATGACTAATACCGTCTCGCAGGTCAAAGTGCAGAACCGACTCACTGACCTATTTGAAACTCGTATTGGACTCAAGCAGGGCGACGAGCTGGCGCCGACGCTCTTCAACCTTGCTTTGGAGTATGTAATTCGAGCCATGAATATGGACAGCAGCGGAACGCTACTCATCAAGTCGACTCAATTAGTAGCGTACGCCGATGATATCAACATCATGTCTCGAAGGTTGGGTGATGCAGAAAGCCTTCTGCATAACCTCAATAACGCCGCAAAGGAAGTTGGACTACATATCAACGAAAGCAAAACAAAGGCCATGATGCAATCGGAAACAAGGACGCCAGCAAATTCAAGCATCACAGGGGGGGGCCTTAATATCGAGTATGTAGATAACTTCAACTATCTGGGTTGTAACTTATCAAAGGACGCCAACGAAACCGACGAAATTAAGCGACGGATACAACTAGCTAATAAGACATATTTCTCGGTACTCTCTATAATTAATTCGAAACTTGCGCACAGGAACACGAAGTTCCGACCCGTGCTATGATATGGCTGCGAAAAATGGACCCTCACCCAAGCCTCCGAAATTTTGCTAGACCGATTCGAACGAAAGGTCCTTTGGCGAATTTTCGGGGCAGTTCGCGAGCGAGACCAATGGCGTATCCGGTACAACCATGAGTTGTAGAGTTGGGAGTATCGAAAATCGTCAAGCTTCAACGTTTGCAATAGGCGGGGAATGCACAACGGATGGACGATAATCGCATGCCAAAGAAAGTGATGAACGCACAACGAATTGACGGAGCAAGGTTGCGTGGACGACCGAGAGCTTGCTGGGAGAACTCCGTAGGTGAAGACGCCCACCAGCTGCTGGGCTTCCGAAACTGGAGGATAAGGTCACTGAACCGCGACAATTGGAGGTCAACCATTCAGGCGGCCAAGGCCCGACGTCGGGCTATCGTGCCACATTGATGATGATGAGTCCAAGCATCGTTGCCTTGCAAGCTGCACTTACAAAATGGTGTGACATTCTGGAGGAGCATGAACTGAGGGTTAGTATATCAAAGACTGAGTTCTTATGCTGCCCGTTCTCAGACCCAGATGCACCGATACCAGATATATGAAGGTTATGTAAAAGAAACGACAGCAACCTAAATGAAAATGTTACGCATGTCAGTTGGTGTAATTCCGTTCCGTCGAGTAATTCCGTTGTCTAATGCAATAAATCTGGGGTCTGATTTCGAGAGTTTTTTTTATTTGAAAGTACAATTATGTTACAAATTTTGTATTAATTCTGTTCCCCAACCAAATAGTGGCTAGTTTCCTGTTGCATTTCACAGCACAGCCAATTTAAAGTCGCAAAACTAAAGTAATAGAAAATATTTGCTCGCTATTACAAAATATGGTTGCCAATTCTTCAACCTAACCCGAAACATTCGTTTAGTACCAATGCGAATTTTTGACAATTTTGTCTCTAAAAACTTATACAAGTTAACGTTGGAAATTATTGATTGATTGGATATGTCAAGGCAATGACGGCAGACGGCACATCCCATTAGAAAAAAAAAACAAAAAACTGTTTCAGACTTCGAAATATTTCAACTAGAACCGAAGCTTGTCTGAATTCTACCAAATATGTCAGTCAGAACAATTTTTAATTTTTTCTGGGGATGTCTGTTATCAAAACATAGAGCGTGTGCTTAGATTCACACTCTGGAAGGATCGTTATGAATGACCAAGCCCATATTATAATTTATTCAATATTATTTTAGTTAGGAGGCGTGTAGGCGGGAAATCAGGAGCTCGCCGCCAAGTACACGTGTTTTAAAACCATGTCTAACATTTAGTTAACCTACATAAAATTTTGGAGAGGTTCCTGGATGGTTACACCCAAAAGCTCCTCTAGGCTTTCTATAAAAACGGACGTTGAGCTCTATGCCCATGCTATGTGAGCCAATGCTTTCTATCCCTAGTCTTTCTGAATTATCCGCTATCAGCGGGATTTTTGGAGTGAATACAGAATGATCCGTTATAGTCTAGTACAGATATACCATTTCTCAGTCAAGTTGATAACTTTGGAACATCAAATTCGTAATTTTGGAACATCAAATTCGTAACTTTGGAACATCAAATTCGTAACTATGGAACATCAAATTCGTAACTTTGGAACATCAAATTCGTAACTGTGGAACATCAAATTCGTAACTATGGAACATCAAATTCGTAACTATGGAAAATCAAATTCGTATGTAATTTATTAGGTCCATATTCTCGATCGTTTTAAATTTTATTTTAATTATATATATATATATATGTATATATATTTATACATATATTTTCTAATAGAATTTCCTCAACAACTGTTTTCATCGGAAAATGAAATATTTCCTATTTCGCAGTAGCTAGAAGGTTTAAAACGCTAAAGGTCATAAATCAAACATAATATATTTTCTAACTATGTAAATTCTCAATTTGTTTATTATAACCCTATTATCTAAACTAAAATACTATGTATTTATTAATAAAATCTATCGACGAACACCTGAAAATAGAATTGAATTAACGATCAACATCCTTTGAGCGTATTAATTGTTATACCTTGAAATATATTTACCTATTCTTCGTTTAATCGTATGGTCGTTTGGTTTTCTCGTTATGTAAGTCTGAAATTCAGATAATTAGCTATCACAATTCCTTTGCAAAAAGGTTGCTTACCGTATAATTTTACATATTCAAACTAATGGACCTCCTCTTCCCCAGCGGCTAGTCGCAATATGGACAACATTTCCTTGACTGAACTTTCGCAGTCCGCAGCAGCAACCCCATTTACTCCCTCGGCAATAAGTTCGGTTAGAACAAAATCTTTCGAGACATCGGCCATTATACTTCGAACGATGCTTTTAACATTCGAGAAGATTTTCCTGACTGGATTTAACATCGGCGAGTTTGATGATTTTGATGATTTTTTTATGATTTTGTTCCACAATTTCTCTAACTTCGGCGCTTTTTTGGATTGCTGCGTTATCCATAATAATTAGAGCACCTGTCCATGAAGAATCCACTTTTTCCACCAATCCTCGTAAAAAGTCGCAAAATTCTTCCGAGGTACTCATGGAAGCAGGTCGAATTTTACTATCAAGGATACCATCTTCGGTCAAGGCAATTAATAGGCACACGTTCCTTCCCCTAACTGTGGGATTCACAAAAGTGCTCAAGCCAAAGAAATTTTAGAGCAAAATGGATTAACTATTAAATTCTTTACATTACTATATTGTTTAAATTATTTTATTAAATTCTTACCACCGTACTCTCCGATGTTGAATCCGGTGGAAAAGGCATTCTCAAAAATCAAAATTCATGTTAAAAGCATAATGGCGGACGTTTTGAGAGACTATGTTCTAACCTAACAGATCTTATCACTGAGGGAATGAATGAAGTTACCGTTACGGACTGCGCAAATTGGGTGCAACAAATGCTGTCCATATTGCCACTTGCCGCTGCAGGAGAGGAGCTGCATTGATTTAATTATAATTTGCGCCTTTTTCATATAACCTGGTAAGCGCCATACTTCTATAATGAATTTTGCTTGCTAATTGATTAGTTTCAGATTGAATATTTCGCGCGAGCTAAATATCCAGATTTATAAGATCCAGAAAACTTGTACACGGTAAGGACCGTTTTAGCAAAGGAATTGTGGTGGCTAGTTATCTGAATTTCAGACTTACATAACGAGAAAACCAAACGACCATCCGATTAAACGAAGAATAAATATATTTCAAGGTATAACCATTAATTCGCTCAAAGGATGTTGATCGTTAATTCTATTCTATTTTCAGGTATTCGTCGTTAGATTTTATTAATAAATAGTATTTTAGTTTAGATAATAGGGTTATAATAAAAAAAATTGAGAATTTACATAGCTAGAAAATATATTATGTTTGATTTATGACCTTTAGCATTTTAAACCTTCTAGCTACTGCGAAATAGGAAATATTTCATTTTCCGATGAAAACAGTTGTTGAGGAAATTCTATTAGAAAATATATGTATAAATATATATACATATATATATATATATATATATATATAATTAAAATAAAATTTAAAACGATCGAGAATATGGACCTAATAAATTACATACGAATTTGATTTTCCATAGTTACGAATTTGATGTTCCATAGTTACGAATTTGATGTTCCACAGTTACGAATTTGATGTTCCAAAGTTACGAATTTGATGTTCCATAGTTACGAATTTGATGTTTCATAGTTACGAATTTGATGTTCCAAAGTTACGAATTTGATGTTCCATAGTTACGAATTTGATGTTCCAAAATTACCAATTTGATGTTCCAAAGTTACGAATTTGATGTTCCAAAGTTACGAATTTGATGTTCCATAGTTACGAATTTGATGTTCCAAAATTACGAATTTGATGTTCCAAAGTTATCAACTTGACTGAGAAATGGTTAGCTCAAAACCCAAACATAAAAAAAAAGGAATTTTTGATGCCAAATTGTTGAATATACTGCTCAATATAAGCAGTAAAAAGTTACACTAATTTGCGCCTTGGGTTAAGGGGGGAGGGGGTGTCAAAGGGGTGAAAATTCAGTTTTTTGCAAATATCTGTAAAACTATGAGTCTAAGCTTGAAATGTCCAGAGGACAAAACAAACTACATAAAATTAACTTTGTAATGGTATGTAACACTCTAGACATTTTCTCTGAAAATTATACCCTAGACCCAAAAGTCTTATAGTGAATTTAAATTTTTTGAGTTTTACATTTCGCAATGTAACTCTTGATAGAATAGACCTACCGTTATAAGATCTTGTCCATATATTGATAACAAAATTTATTTGACTTGTACCAAAAATTGGAGTGCTGCAACCATTGACGCCCCCTCCTAACATTTTTCAAAAAAGCATGCCGATAGCTTCTTTTCAAATCGAGCCAGGCAGATCAAATTTGGTGGGGTGCCTACTCTGAGCTCCATTATGCTCCCCACCAAAACTTATTACCATCCGATCAAAACTAAGGGTACCCCCCATACAAAGTGAACGAAAATTCTAACAAATTTCACATTTTTTCACTTCTAAATTCTACTTAAAATTGAAAAATAAAATTTATCTCTTAGAACGCCATTATAACAGTTAATTGTGGTCTTGTGAATGTATGTTCAAAAGGTTGTACCAAGGCGTACGCTACAAGTATCAAAAAATTGGGTTTGAAGGTCAGTGATACCAAACCCGATTTTTCGTACTTGTAAGGCACGCTCTGGTACATACTTGAGCACTCCAATATTTGGTACAAATCAAATAAATTTCGTTATCAATATATGCACAAGACCTTATAACGGTAGGTATATTCTATCAAGAGTTATTACAGTGCGAAATGTAAAACTCAAAAAATGTAAATTCACTATAATACTTTTGGGTCTAGGGTATAATTTTCTGAGAAAATGTCTTGATTGTTACGTATCATTACAAAGGTAATTTTATGTAGTTTGTTTGGTCCTCAGCACATTTTAAGGTCAGACTCATATTTTTCCAGATATTTGCAAGAAACTGAATTTTTACCCCTTTGCTACCCCCTCCCCCTTAACCCATGGCGCAAATTAGTGTAACTTTTTACTGCGTATATTAGGCAGTGTATTCAACAATTAGTCCAATGTTGGATTGTCGCGCCTGTTATTTATTTATTCAACAATTTGGCATCAAAAATTTCTTTTTTTTTTTTTGATGTTTAGGTTTGGGGCTATTTTGAACCAATTGTACTGGACTATTAAGGATAAGTTCCAACTTTTGAAGGCACGGTCAGATTACCGTTTGAGGTGACGTTGCCATTGGGCGCCCTTAATTGAGACGAATACACATTAGTGTAACTAACTAGAAAGAGGGAATTACGATTATTTTTTTTAATTATGTTACTATATTCCTTGGGTTTTCGAAGTGCATCTTTCACGGAATTTAAAACGCACTTTACACAAAATTTAAAGCCAATTAAAAGTTTCAAAAACTGTCGCCCCTCGAAATCTGCCGCCCTGGGCAGTTGCCCATACGGGAAATCCGACCCCTCCCCTTTATAGCAATCGCCATAGAGATAGAGGTGTGGATAAGTAATTTAGGAATACTCAGTTTTGCTCTAAATGCTGTCAGTCACTCACCTGTGAGTTTCTTGTAAAACCATATCCTACAAAGCGTTCATCGTGAGCGGGTGCCCTGTCGTCCGTCACATAAAAGGGTTCGTACAAAAATTCGTAATTTGTCACCGTATGACATATATGAGTGTCCGCTTCCTCGGGCGTGAGTTCTTCATGCTCCCACCTGTAAAAATCTAAATTAAATTTCCGTGTTTCAAGGACTCACTAGAATCGGCCTACCTCGAAAAGTTCGTCGCAAACTGATTGTAAATGAATACCTTCTCGTGAAACGGTCGCGCCAAACCCTTCTTCACCAGTCGCAACAGATCCGCCTTACTGCTGGGAAAACGTACGCGCAAATCAATTTCATACGTCGGTATCACGTAGGCACATAGTTTTGTACATTTCACATTACGTAAAAATTTATCCAAACTTTCGGTAAAATTATAGCTGGGTATAATATCTACATCGGTTAAAAATACATTATCACTTTGGCATCCCTTCCGGGCCAGATTGCGTAAATGATTTTGCGGATAGCCGTTTTTGTGGCGCCACTTTCGCGTCTCATCTGTCCGTTTGCGCAACAAACTTCGCAATACAATGTCCGGATTTTCGCACGCTCCATTACGATAGATACGCTTCGACCAACGATTTATCGTTGGCTGACGGGATTTTGGCACGGCCAAATGGAAACTAACACTTTCGCGAACACTGGGAAAACATCGTCGCAAATAGGTGATGTAGAGCTGCAACAAGTGAAATTCATCATCGCCGGCCGCATAAATGGCCATTGAAATGGGTCCGGTCCAGTGCTCCGCCACCTGTACGATAGAATCCAGTCTTTCAAGCGAACTTTGCGTTGCCAGACACACGACAAATTGTTCGCTCAATTCGCTGAATTTATCTCCGACTACGGCAAAGTCGAAATATTTGAAGAGCCGTTGATTGTCCCAGCGACCAGCGTTGAAATCAATATCGGCAAAAACAGGTTTGTCGGCACTTACGGCCGACTCGTCCATCATGGGATACTGTTGATACGTGCATGGGGCCGTGGCTATTTGCGGAGCTTTAGGAATTGGAGCCAACTCTTTGGGTAAATCCGGGATTAGCCGGATTTCCTGTTCCGGATCGCGACAACTTGGCAAGTGTAGCAGGCGTAGCGTCAAGAATACATTGTAGGTGGTGAGAACGAGAACGCACAGAATGCTCACAACGCGAACAGGATGTGCCTGCAAACGGAAGGGAATCCTTATAAGCATATCAGTCACCAAGTGAAGAGAGTCTACTTCTCGCCAATTAAAAACTACATTCACTCAAAGGACACTTGAAGTTGTGCATTTCACCGTGCACGTCCTTTGAGAAGCACTACAACAACAACAACTGCAGCCGAACAACACATTCACAACACCTGAACAATATTTACCAGACACTTTGCAATAATCATAACGTCGTCAGCGCTTGCATTTGCTTCGCTTCGTCAATAGATCCTTTCGACTAGTCGTCTTGCAGCAGCTTCAGCACCATTATCACACCCAATTGCTGTCGCGGAATTGCATTTCGCTAGATTTAAGACGATATCAGACACTTCACACGCGTCTCCCTGATTCGCACGACATCTTTGAAGAATGCCAAATAAATGAGTCGTGTATGCTGGTGAACTCGGCTCATTTGGAATATTTTGCCTCCTGCTTGCTGCTTACCGACAGGATTCTCGTCGTCAGGATATGCAATGCACACACAAACTTCTCGTGCGGAGTGAGTTGACAAGGATACGTCTTGCGCAAACATTATGTTGCGGGAGCCGCGTGTCGTACACACGGATGCATGCATGCGAACAGGAAAAATCGATAAGAGGAGGATTTTGGGGGGAGTGCGATGACCGGGATTGGGGTGGGGTGGTAGCATTGGATGCATTGGAAACGATTTATTCTATAACGGGGTGTCATTAGATATTAGAAGCGACTAAAATATACTTTTGCATCAGATGAGTGCGAGTATGTCGTTCTAGGACTCTAGGCCATTCGTGTCATATGCGAGAATGAACATTTTGTTTGATAAATATTTAACCATGTGGAGTGGAAGATCTTGACATGATATGGGACAAGAGAGTATGTTTTGAAGATGATGAGTTGATAGTGAATGGGAGTGCTAGGATGAGTACTAGCAATCATAATTGTTATTGTTCGAATTGTGTAAGATTTATGTTAAGGTCAGTTACTCGTATCCTATATCGTTTACAATGGAATATTTTTTAATATCTACAGAAAAAAATTACAAAATATTCTTTACGTGATTTTCGGTCAATAAAGAGGCGAGAGAGTTTGGTCTTCTTATCCAGTAAACAGCTATCAAATTTCTTCTGTGGTAATTTACATGTAAATCAGTGTCTTCAATTAAAAACCCTTTTGATTGATTGCTTGCTTTGAAACTCATGAATAACAGTATAGTCCCAAGGAAACGTAACAAGTAGTATCTACAACCAGGGTTCTCACTTTACTGCAATCTCAGTTGATCTGATCGAATGTACTGCGATTTACTAACAGCCAGAAAAGGATAAGTTTACGTACAGAGAGGAAAATCATTTCATTGGTATTATTCTCTAAAATTTCAGTACTATAGGGTTTCAATCTCCACAAAGAGCGAGAAGTTAGCTCTAATATTACAAATTCCGAATAATAGAGAATATTAGTGTTATATTTTTCTCGTCTTTTCTAGACGTTCCAGGGGGTTCGATAGATTTTGGCGTACACGATAGTGAATAACACTCGCTTTACTGTAACACTATTTATTACAACCACACGGATATACACGTTTTACGATTTCTACTAATTACTTCCCTAATTATTGACTCGACATTATTCACGGCTAAAACTAGACTGCCTCGTCGACACTAGTGGACGCCCTAATATCCTAGTTTCCACTGTTCCAGAAACTTCGGTGACGCATTTTCCGGAAACTTCCAGAAAGTCGTTGTTGTTGTCTTATCGGTCAACCCTATTCTCGCTAGCGACACTAGCGCCATCTGGTGCCAAGTACGGAAATACAATTTGGGTTGACGTATAGTCTAGTCTAGACACATCACATTAGTTTCGGTATTCTGTGGCACTTTTCAGTCAGAGAAGAGCGTAAGGGCAAGGGGTATCAAAAATCCAAATACGTGTATACATGCTACAATATTGATGAGTAACCTAGGGAGCACACGCTTTGAACATCCTCGGCTCTATTAACGAGGAAGAGTTTCCTACTACAGGCACAGTGGTTACTAAATTCAAATTCCCAAAAGGAAGGAAGTGTCAATTGCTGTATTGACGAACGATGTGTCTGTCAAGTGAAGTATTTTTTCTCATGAAAACAGCAACGGAGGCTCCACCAAGGTAATTGACACAAAACTACACCTTTTTCGGCCAAACTATAAGAAATTAAATTTTTACGATAGGAAATTGTTAAAAGTTGCTGAGATATTACCGCCAAAACGGACGATATGCCTACACCGCAGGTCGAGCAACGCGAAACCATGGAGCGTTATAAAGAACGAGGCAAGGATTGTTAAAAGGTCAGAAAGCTAAAGAACCACATTTTTTAAATTTCTTTGTGGATTTTAACTAAGTGGGTTTGTATGGCAGCCCATCACCCCATGGTCCGATTTGATCCATTCTTATACAAGTTTTTGTTTCATCAATAGAAACACATTTCTGTGAAATTTGATTGAAATTGATGCACAAATAAAACAGTTTTTTTTCTCTCTCTCTCTCTCTCTGGTTCCTTTCAACCCCTAGTGGGGCATAGGGCATTGACTACGCCTCTTTTCCACCTCTGCCTATTACCAGTCATCGCCTTTAGCTGGTCCCATGATTTGCCTATAAATTTTCCCTCTGCCTCAACAGATCTTCTTCATGTATTTTTTGGGTCTTCCCACACGACACCTTGCATCGGTTCCCTGAGGATTCCAATCTAGAGCCTATCTTGCAATGTTTTTTGGCTCTTTTCGAAGTGTGTGACCTATCCAATGCCACTTCTGCCTTTTGATGCCTATCCTATTTTGGCAAGTAATTTGGAGGAGGTCGTCGTTAGAGTTTACCTCAGGCCAGCGAATTTGTAGGATGCGTCGAAGGCACTGATTCACGAAAGTTTGTAGTTTGGTTGTAGTATGTTTTTGTTTTGCCAAAGAGGAGTCAAACTGAAAAATACTATCCACCTCAAAAGGACTAGACAATTCGCCCTTGTGCAAGACGTGACTTTGGGCTCCGTTATAGGACTCTTTTATGAGTGCAATAAGTTTCTCTGGTATGCCTCTCCTACGTAAGGCTGTCCAGATATAAGCCCGGTCATCTCTGTCAAACGCCTTCTCGAAGTCAATGAACAATAGATGTAACGGGGATCTCCATTCAGCGGATTGTTCAATCATAATTCGGAGGGTGTTGATATGATCGCTACATGAAAAACCCTCACGAAAACCAGCTTGTTCATTGTTCAAAACGCGGTAGATCGTTTTCTTTTTCTTCGGTCCAAGAGTATTTCGTCCATCAGCTTAGAGACTGCAGGGAGGAGACAGATTCCAAGCTAATTTTTGCAATCCTTGAGACTTCCTTTTTTGGGGATTTTAATAATGACGCCCTTCTTCCATTCTTGAGGGAGAGTCTCGGTTGTCCAACACTCTTGGATCAGGGGAAGAAGAATGTCCGCTTTCAAAAATTCCATCGGGATACCGTCTGCCCCCGGGGCCTTACCTGCTTCCAATGATTGAAGGGCCTTTGTTATTTCCAGCTTGGAATGTACGCTGGTGTTAATTCTGGCCATTTGCGGAAGATTTACTGCCTCCGATGGAGATGGGCTTGAAGGGTTAAAGTTGTTGTTAAGAACCGCCATGAAATGCTCTCTCCATCGTCTTTATCTTTTACAGAATGATCATTGGTAAAAGATTTGCCTGTCAGTGGCTTTTTGAGCTTGTAAAGGGTTCCACTTTCACCACGGTAAGCCACATCTTCTGCCTCCAAAGCTAACGCGTTGATGCTGTTGCGTTTATCACATCTAACTCTGCACTTTTTTTTTTTGAAGAGAACTGTACTCGGTCCTCAGTTGTTGCTTTTGATTTTTAAATTAGCTATATCTGGATAACTGTTAGGAATTCGACCTATGCATCAGATGAACTATATAGGAAATTGTGTAAGCTTTCATTCTTGCTCAGACATTTTTTTTTTGTAGAGTTCGCGGTTTCGGAGATATAGCGGGGATAGAGCTGATAAGCACAAGAATTGGATATTTTAACCCGCTCTCCCAACGTTAGCGCACTCCTCACGACCGCGTCCTTTTAGTATGTTTTCCTCGTAACCACCCCTTATAATTTCATGAAATAAAAAACTGTCACCCCCTGCCGATTTTCCACAATGTTGGTCTTTATACTTACTTTATACTTAAATGGGAAAAATTAAATTTGGAAGTTTGTTTTAAGCTCTTGAACTTTCGACTGATTCAAGACCAGGCAACAGGAAGTATATAAATTAAATCAAATTGCACACTGCACGAAATTTTCTAGCTACGTTTTACTGAAAAACGATCCCGGGAGACACCAGAACCAAACAAATGAGGAAAAAACGACTTTTTTGACAGTTTTCGATTTTGAATAGGCTATATCGGGGAAACCGTTAGGAATCCGACATATGTATGTTCAAATAAGTTTTTGGAAATTTAATGAATGGGCTTTAATACTGCCATACAAATACTCTCAGGAGGACTCACTGCTTCCGAGATATTTCCGAGATTATGTCGAAAACCTGCAAAAATGAATCCTTTAGCCCGCCCTCCCCACGTTGGCGCACACCTCATGACCGCGAGCTTTTAGTATGTTTTACTCCAAAGTCCAAACGAACCATTATGGATCCATGAAATAAAAAATCGTCAACTCTTCCCCGCTTTTTCACAATGTTTACTTTATCCTTGTAAATAGAGAAAATTTAATTCGGAAGCTCGGTTTAAACTCTTAAGCTTTTGACTGATTGAAGACCGAACAACGGGGAAAACACCAAATGAAAGCCAATTAAACATCGTAAAAATTGGTCGTGCAACAGTTTTCCGAAAAACAATCGCAAGAGACACCAAAGCCAAAAAATTAAAAAAAAAAAACAATTTTTTTAAACAATTTTCGGATTTCAATAACCTGTATCGGGGGAACCGTTAGGAATTCGGCATTTGTTTGTTCAAATAAGTTTTTGGAAATTTAATGGGCTTTAATACTGCCATATACAAATACTCTCAGGATGACTCACCGCTTCCGAGCTATTTCCGAGATTAAGTCGAAAACCTGCAAAAATGAATCCTAAAGCCCCTCTCCCCACGTTAGCGCACACCTCATGACCACGAGCTTTAAGTATGTTTTACTCGGAACTATCCCTTATAGATCCGTGAAATAAAAAACCGTCACCCCCCTCCCGATTTTCCAAAATGGTTGTGTTTCGTATAAAATAAACTCGACGGACCAATATGTTTCTCGAAAAATTAAACACGATAATTTTTAAAAGTAACATATAAATATATTGTTCCACGAACACAATTCCATACAAAGAGTTCCAAAATCAAAATCAATATCAAAATGCAAGGGCTAGCGGCTAAATCACGATCAAATTATTACAATAGTTGCGCTCTCGAATACGGCTTCAAAAAAGTCAACGTTATTTCTTTTTGCACTTCCCTTGAAACCTCGTATCGAACGATAGTAACATTACTTTACAAGTTCAAGGTTAAAGGCCAGTGATCTATCATATATGTATTCATTGTTGTGGTATGCAAATTATGTATTATCAAAATCGTAACAATAGTTAATATTTAATCCAAATTTAATATTTATCTTAGATTCCAACCCTACCGGAAGTTATCAGTTATGCTTATTTCAAAATTGGGTCAAATACATAATGTACAACATAATCAGCTGACCGTGACAACTAGCAAGATGTAAACAATACAATGGTAAGTAATTTATAATTTCAAAGTTAATTAATTCGATTAATAACAAATATGTTCAATTTCAGATGATCGATGATGATGCTCCGCCACGTTCCGAAAGATGATGCAGAAACGATGAATCAGAAGAGACGACAAATGGTGCGAATATGAAGTTGCGATATTGTGCGGTGGTCAGATAAGTATTCTTGGTATTATTCATAAAGTTGTGATACTTTGTGTAAACCTTTTTCAGGTCGTTAGTGATGATAACAATTGCGGCCACGACCATGCGAAACATCATAGGTGAGTATCATTCATTATATTGTCCCAAACAGGTTGTCTTCATTCTGATGAATATAGAATATTACTTCGTTGAGACTCTTTTAACTCTCGAATGATAGGAGACAAGCCAAGAAGAAATGTATCAAATTAAAGAAAATTTAACACTTACTAGCTTTGCCCTACAAAAGTTGTTTGAAAAACTATTCGGAGAGACCCCAGAGTCAATAGAATGAAAAAAAATTTTTTTCGACTTTTATTAAACAATATCGGAAGAACCGTTAGGAGTTTTGCATATGCAAGTACACTCAGAAAAATTTCAATGGGAAATTCCATTAAACCAATCATTTTGCCCCATTATTTTTAGTCAATAGGAAAAAACTGATTACTTTAAAAATATAGGAACCATTACTTTCACTCGATAAATATCCGTTTGTTTTAATAGTTGACTCCTTTAAAAACAACCACATGGTCTAGTTATTTTCCAATAGGACATATCTTATTGAATTAATAGGATCAATCCTATGTAATAAAAAAAATTTTTCACTCACTGATCGAAGCATATTTTTTATCCCCATTTTTTTAAGTCCCATATTATTACATCCACGCTACGTCATTTTTGGTTTTGTTAAGAATCACGATATTTGGTCAGGCCGAGTATTGAACATCCGATTTGTTTAGTACTCTTTAAAACTTACTTAAATTCACGGGTAGGCAACCGAACTACCTCGGCTACGGAGCATGATGTTGGCTATCTTGCAAAATACATCTGTATATGCTTGAAATTCGATTAAAAGGCCTATCCCATTAATGCAATAGGACGTTATATAAAACAAATGGTATCCATCCTATTATTAGTTAATCAAATCAGATCTTGTTAATTTAATGGGGCAAACTGATTAAAATGTAATCTGATGTCCCATTGGATTTACGGGACACATTTTATTCCATACAAAATATCTCAATAGGACTCTTCCAAGTTATATTAATTATTACATCTGTTTACTTTTGTGAATTCACATTCACAATTGTGAAGGCAATTTACCAGATTTCTTAAGAAATCTGGTAAATTGCCTTCTAATTAAAATAATGGTACAAAAACTTTTAAGTTTACGGGGTCCATTTTTCTGGGTGTATGGGAAAATAAATAGCATATTTAGAAAGCTTTAATGCTTACTCACAACTTTTTTTCTGCAACTCACCGTTTTCGAGATATAGCCCAAAACACCAAAAATTGCACCTTTAAACCCCTCTCCCCGCGTCAGTGCACCCCTCAGGTCCGAGTAAAATTAGTACTCCTCCTAACTACTGCTAACAAAATACCGAAGAAAAAAATCGTCACCCCCTTCGATGTTCTCTACACCCCCTTTTAATGCTTTCATTGCTTGGCCTAAATTTTTTTTTTTCATTTTTTTAATACAAATAATGATAGTGCTTCTCTTAGTCAGTTGTCAAGGAACAAACGTTTTCGATCCTTTATTTTTCAAGGAAGCACCAACATTTTGTTTCGTATCTGAAATAAACGAAAGGAAATAGTTTTTCACAATCCCGTAAGGGAAGGTAAATTACAGTAGCTTTACTAGAGATTTGTACAAAATATTGTCTGCCTATCGCGAACAGGAACACTCACGGAAATTACGGAATTGGACATTGAGTGCAAGTTCTGAACAAAATTTTAGCATCCATTAAAAGTAAAGATGGGTGATATGAACCCACGGTATTGAGGAAATAAGTTAGCATCAAGTGGGACAGGAAGAGAAATGCATGACTTGCTTGTGACGGCATTACTCTTAATTATTATCTTAGTAGGAACGCTTCGACGACATGTAGCTACCGTATTGAATGGATTTTCATTGAATATGTTTGTTTATATGTTGCATAGTTACGCCATATTTTATTTAGTTACGCCATCGTAAGAAAGGCAAAACAAAGTATTAATTTGATTAAACAATGTAATTACAATAGAACCTCCAATAGTTGGCCACATAATGGCGGGCATTATGAAGATAAAATCCGCGCGGAATTACCGTCTGATCTAACAAGAAATCATTATATTTGAAATATTAAATTTCGCGAAAAAATGGAATCTCATTTCAACACAAAATTTATATCTAGGTTGATACTTTTACTTTAGCTATACTGTCTGCTTTTAGGGCTAGCGATTGTTGGAAGTTCTTTTGCTGTTTGTACACTAAAAAAAAAAACAGCGGAGAATTATATTATTCACATGAGACAGATTATTATGTGTCCTTTTCGGGAAGTCCCATTGTATGTTTTTGGCGAGCTGTCAGTGCAGATGTTCTGTTTTTTGCTTTTCCATACATTCCCTTCCGAGTGATGACGTCACAAGCAAGATAGAAAGTGCTTATGACCATACCTGGTAGCCCTGATAAAGACCTGTAACTGCGTACGTAATTTTTTTTTAGAAATGAAATTCTATTGGTTGCTTAGATATTCTCTTCAAAACAGGATACATGAGCATCCTGTAAAAGGGGTCTCCGCTAGTCACAAACGTACAACAACTACGCCGATGGAGAAAGGATTTCATGGAGGTCTTTAACAACAACTTTGACCTTTGAAGCCCACCTCCTCTGGAAGCAGCAAGATTTACGCAAATTACCAGAGTTTATACCGGTGTACCATCCAAGCTGGAAATAACCAAGGCCTTTGCATCTTTGGAAGCTCGTAAAGCCCCGTGGGCAGATGG
The DNA here is from genome assembly GCA_949715475.1 of Microchrysa polita. Classification (NCBI taxonomy): domain Eukaryota; kingdom Metazoa; phylum Arthropoda; class Insecta; order Diptera; family Stratiomyidae; genus Microchrysa; species Microchrysa polita. Next base: position 19,830,782 of record OX454419.1, on the reverse strand, counting down.
AACTTTTAAAAGCGGATATTCATCTTCCCCTGATCCAACAGTTTCTTACAACCGGGACTCTCCCCGAAGAATTCTTCCATTAAAATCTCTAAGAATGAAAATATCAGGGATTGTAATTTATTGGCGTGGAATCTGACTCCTCCCTGCAGTCACCAAACTTATGGCCAAAATATAATTTTGGACCAGATCAAGAAAACTGTCGACCGCACTTCTGAACTATGAACAAGCTGGTTTTCATAAGGGTATCTCATGTAACGATCACCCCTGCGCTGAATGGAGATCCCCGTTACATCCTAGGGTCATTGACTTCGAGAAGGCGTTTGACAGCGTTGACCGGACATACGTAGATGAGGCTTACCAGAAAAAGAGTCCTATAACGGAGTCCAATGTCATGTCTTGCACAATGGCGAATTGTCTAGTCCTTTTAAGGTGAATAATGAAGTTAGACCAGGCTGTATGTATTGTATCACCAATGCTGTTCCTTATTACCATCAACGACGTAATCTGCGACGCTCTATGCAACTGTAAAAGAAAGGGTATCAGATGGAGATTATTTGATTACCTTCAACATCGGAACTCTCAAACAAGCCAGATAATCTGACTAAAACTGCGGATGCTTTGCATCATGAAAGTCGAAGTCCTGATTAAAAAATTAATGCTGCTAGTACTAAATACCTGAGCTGAGGACGAGGAGGGCAAAGCATAATTTCTGCCTAGAACATCTCCAGAAATATCAAACTCCGGATCTTCAAATGCAATATAAAATCCGTGCTTTCATATGGATGTTCCTCGTGGTAGGTGACCAGTAACATTACAACCAAACTGCTAACTTTCGTGAACCAGTGGCTACGGCGCATCCTATATCCATTGGCCTGAGGAAACATCTAATGATGACCTCGAAATTGCTGGTTAATATAGAAAAAAGTGTCAGTGGCTAGGTCAAATACTTCAAAAAGAGCCAAAAAAATATTGCAAACCAGGCTCTCGATTGGATTTCGCAGATGCAGCCCAGAAATACATGGAGAAGGTCAGCTGAGGCAGAGGGATAAAATATACGCAAATCGAGGGACCAACTAAAGGCGATAGCTGCTAATAGGGAGAGGTGGAAAAGAAGCGTAGTCAGTCTCCTATACCTCACTAGGGGTTAAAAAGAATCAGAGAGAATAGAGAATATTAAAAATTTTGTGCGAAATTTTTTACAAAAAAATCTCTTAAACTCGTAAATTTCTATAGAAAATGTCTTTTTGTACTGGCACTTATTTACTTTTGCTAAAAGGCGGCTAAAGAGCGACCAATTAAGCACTTCACCAATCATATTTATCACTATCCCGACCTGAAAATATGCTGCTTCAGCAATTTCGTCAAATCGCCAATTCAACAAAAATCCTCTTTTTCTCACTCTAGAAAGGTTCAGTGTCTTGCTAAAAACTGGAAAACCATTTGAATTATAGAATTGACTCATCTATTATCTCGTGTCACTTTTCCAACAAATATGTAGTCTTGTCAACAGTTTTTAAAATTATTTTGACGGTCAATAAATCTATAAATGGGGAAAATTAGCATAAAATATAGTTCGATTTGAAAAATTCAAAAGATTCCAAACCAACGCAATAATAGTTAACGCTATCCCACAGACCTAGAGTCTAGCTAGAGCTAAAGAGACATCTTCGAAGGTCAATTGAAATAAAAACATAGAAAAGATAAAAAGATCATGTGTAACTCCCTCACAACTATTTTTATAGCAGTTAAAACTTAAAAGTAATTTTACTACTCGTAATCAAATAAAAGACGATCTCTGAAATAGGTGTGCAATACAATAATGGTGTCTTGCATCCATCTTCAGACGATGTAAATGCAAATTGAAGTTGATATAGCTAAGGTTCATTAAAATATTTCAAGTTGCAGTATTTGGAAATCTGTTGGGAATTTAGATTTTTTGTCTATTCGGTGTTTAATTGAATATTGTCTATCTTTGTGTTACATATTTATTAGATGCAGTGACCGATATTCAGTCACTCACATGGGACAATGTGAAAAAAAAGAATATTAATGGTAAAAGGAAGAAATTAATCTTTACAGCCGTAGTTTTAGCAAGACCATTACAATTTCATTAGGTACGTATATTATTTTAATTCGTGAAGAATGGCGTAGTTTTGCTTATATTTTTTCAATTGTTACTTCTATTATACGGATACTTTCCGAAAAATTATCTTTCTTATAGGTACAGGGTGGCACAAAAAATCGAAATTCATGACAGGACAGTTGCGAAATTTAAATGACACCCTTAAAAAAAATTGATAAAATGGTACTTTTAGAGTGGTTTTCGGTAATTTTCATCAATCAATCAAGTTGCCCCATATCATCGCGGGTGGATTAAGTTGTTTCAACGTATGCTTGTTTCATTTTCATAAATGCATAGTTTCCAATTCATAAACCCAAAGAAAATAGACAAATCTAGAATTTCGACTATTTTCTTTGGGTCCATAGTTAAGTCGAGCCGTAAAGCTATTTGTAGAAAACTGGTATTGAGGCTGTCGCAGTGTGTATGTACTGTGGTCTCGTTTTGCTGAAAGGTCCTTATAGTAGGTTTTTTTTCAGTCAATGCTATTACGCAGAGGAACAGATGCATTCCGATGACGTGCATCAAGTTAGCGAAACAACTTTTGAAAATCGACTCAGAGACTTTACAGTAATTTGCCGCAAATTTGTTGTGAAATAGTAGTGGAAAAATTAATTTTGTCGTTCTTTATTTTCACTGAGAAAATGGGTGTTTCGCTAAGTTGACGTCAACAACTTTCAAGGGTCAAGTCGGGACTTGTACCGTTCTCTTTCGCTATTTTGTTGTGAATTAAGGCCTGGATAGACCTCGGGCGGAATGAGAATGAAATTTTAATCCGCTGCGATTTTCTCAATGAAAATGCATACTTACTTTCGTGGAATATATGGCAAATGCTGGGGAATTCCATAAGCTACAATCCAAAAACGGTTCCATAATTTTTCTCGTCCATTTTATATATTATTTTTCGATTTCCCGGTCATTAGATATTTTCCACGGTGAAATGACCAGGGAATCGAAAAATAATACATAAAATGGCCGAGAAAAAGGTTGGAACATTTTCGGATTGTAGCTTATGGAATTCCCCATCATTTCCCACATGTTCCACGACAGTAAGCATGCATTTTCATTGAGAAAATCGCAGCGGACAAAAATTTCATTTTCATTCCGTCCGAGGTCTATCGTGCGTTTTGGTCGTGAAAAAAAAATTGTCGCTTTTCATTTTCACTGAGAAAATGGGTGTTTCGCTAAGTTGACGTCAACCTTTGAGTTCAGTTGATGTTTATAAAAAACATTTAGATAATATCTCCAGATTATCCTTTGAGGAAAAAGACAAATTGATCGTCGTTGGGGATTTCAATCTTGGTAATATAAGTTGGTACTGGAACGACGACGAGAAAAAAATTCTGCCGCGTAATTTACATCTCGAGTGTGAATTTGTTCTAACAGATTGTTTATTTGCCATGGATTTGATGCAAATAAACTTTGTTAAAAATTCAATTGGTAGAATTTTAGATTTGATTTTTGTTAGTACTGATTTCAATGCTTCTGTAATTAAAGTAGATAAACCATTTTTGCCCAATTCAATGCATCATAGTGTTCTTCTTCTTGAGTTTGTTTTTTATGATTACATTGAAGAAGAGGCAGAAGTTACTCTTACTAGAAATTTTCAGAAAGCTGACTTTACAAAATTAAATTCAATATTTGTTAATGTGGATTGGGCTTCAGTTATATCAAATATAAATCTTGCTGAAAGTTATACAAATTTTAAATCAATTTTATTGGAAGCTATTCATAAGTACGTTCCTTTACAAAAGAAAAAAATAAAAGCAAAAAATCCTTGGGGTAGTAAAGAATTGTTGAAACTTAAAAGAACTAAAAATAAAGCCCATAAGTTGTATAAGAAGTCATCCTCTCTTGCCAATAAAGAACATTTCTTCAGATTGAGAAGAGAGTATGAATTAATGAATAAAAATCTTTACAAACAGTATATAGCGAGAGCTGAAAATAATATAAAGAATGACAGTAAGACATTTTGGAGTTTTATAAACAGCAAGCGCAAGAATACAGGAATACCCAAAAATTTAGAGTTCAATGGCAATTTTTACAACGATGTTCATTACAACGATATTCAATCGGTTTGTGATGGATTTGCTAGATTTTTCAATTCAGTTTACGAAGTGCCAGACTCCGTTTCACCAGAAATGAATACTAACACCAAGCCAAGCCACAGTGCATTGGTCCCTCGGAAAGCTCAGGAGGACCTTACGAGTGCTCTTGAGATTTCGGAGGATGACCTATTGAATGCTTTCCGTGATCAGCAATGCCGAAGTTGTTTGAAATGCTTATTAAAAATAAAAAAGATGTTTTAATTAGCCGTTTAATATCACCATGTCAACATGGATTCCTTAAAGGAAAATCAACTACAACAAATTTGGTATCATTCACTAAATTTGTTGCAGATGGTATTGAGCAGGGAATGCAGGTTGATGTGGTTTATACCGATTTCTCGAAGGCTTTCGATAGAGTAGATCATAATATCTTACTTAAGAAACTAGAAAATTCAGGTATACAGTCGGTTTTTCTTAGCTGGATGAAATCCTATCTAACGGATAGGACGCAGTTGGTAAAGTTGAATGGCTGTACATCGCGCTCTATCATAAAGTGTTCGTCAGGAGTTCCCCAAGGAAGCCATTTAGGACCACTTTTCTTTTTAGTTTTCGTAAACGATATCATACAAAATTTTAAATTCGTGCGTGTATGGCAGTATGCCGATGATATGAAAATCGCAATGAGAATACGCAATATAGGTGATTGTCTTAAAATTGCAATCCGATTTAGAAAAACTGCAAATTTGGTGCCTTAATAATAATAATTTAAATTTAAATGTTAGTAAATGTAAAGTACTTAGCATATATAAATTGAAAACTCCGATCTTCTTTGAGTACTCCTTAACATGTAGTGTTCTTGAAAGGGTTGCCGAAATATCAGATCTTGGTGTAATTTTCGACCATGATCTTTCATTTCGACAACACATTGATTACATTATTTCAAAAGCGAATAGTATGTTAGGATTTGTTAAACGTAACGCTCGTGAATTGAATGATCCTTTTACCTTAAAAATATTGTTTACAGCTTTCGTTCGCTCGCATTTGGAATATTGTTCTATTGTGTGGAATCCGTTCTATAAGGTTCATATCGAGCATATAGAAAGAATTCAACACAATTTTACACGGTTTGCTATTTATCAAATTGGCTGGCGTTACAAGCCAGAATATAAAACTCGCTGTTCCTTATTGGGTTTACAAGCTTTAGATTATAGAATAACGTTTTTAAACGCTATGTTCATTAGAGATATGTTTTGCTCTCATATTGTTTGTGAAGATATATTAAATAACTTTGAAGTCAGAACAATTCCTCACAATTTACGGCGGAACAACCTTCTTGTTCAGCCTTATCATAGAGTAAATTATGGTCTTAACGAACCAATTTCAAGGTCAATAATTCTTTATAACAGGACTTAGTTAACCCTTAAATGCATAGCGTATCATATATGGTACATGGCTAGATTCCTGTAAAAGTTTAGATATTAATAAATTTTTAATTTTTTTGTTTCTTTTTCCCAAAGTAGACAAAACAAGGATTCACATAAATTAAATTTTGGCTTCCCGAAGCTTTCCTTGAATTGTCTGTGCGTCGTCAAAGTGGACGAACGTTATTTTTTGTGAAATTTTAAAAGCTATTTTTTAGAGCTCAAAAGATTGGCGAAATTTACGGTTTTTTGAAAAGAAAAAATACTGGTGAGTAAATTGGAATGTGTTCTTTAGGTTCTTTTGAGATTTTGACCAAAACAAGTCACTAAAGGTATTGTTTGCACCAATTTTGCAACGTACCATATATGGTACACCATGCATTGGGGCATATCCAGAAATATCTATTACATATATTCCGATCGTTCTTAGCTGATGAAATTAGTCTCCTTTAGTCTTGGGTAGGGTAGGATATTTTCATAAAATTTTAATTATCAGCTTTTTCAACATGATGGTGCGTTTTATTGGGCCCCGAACAGGTCCAAATAACCTAAATTTTCATACAAATTATGTCATCAATCCATTTTTCCAGGACATTTACTGCCATTTTTATGAAAGCTAGGTTAATCAGAATCCAAGGAAACGGAGCTGTCATAGTTGATCTAGAAGGATCGCTTTTGTCATTTTGTTTTCTTTAGCACACCGGTCAGGGCTTAGCGTTTCTGTAGCTGTTTCTTATAATCCCTGTGTTTTTAGCTGGCTAGCTATACTGGAAAAATGGTCACATCTTTTGTTTTGTCCTTAGGACACGCCACTAACCGCCACACTAAAAACCCGATTTTCCGTACTTGACATCTTAGTAAGATAATTGGACTTTCACCAGGACTCAAGCAGCTGCGCCTTGATATCCAATTTGTTATACCATTTGATTATGACAAGTATTGTCTTGTAAGTCGACGATCAGGATCCTCAGAAAATGTGCTTCTAGGGTCAACCATTTCATATGGAAGACTATGTGGGGTACCACATTCGATAAACAAAAAATTACATGGATGTAATTCTTGTGGACATGTCCTGGAACCTGCACAAATTTGGGTTATAAAGCAGGCAGCAGTTGATTTCCATACTCATATCCTAGCAAAGTCAATCTAATCCATATACTTTTCAAGAAAGGAATCCCATTGGCTATGATAAGTCAAAAGAAGTCTCGAGATATACGTTTAACAGTGGAACATGTTTATAACGAACTATTATATAAAAGATTTATTTTATAACGAGAACGGGTTCTGATCGCGCTAATAACATGATGAGTGTATACTCTATACCCATGTACAGGACTAGACGGCACGCAAAGCCCTAAAGAATCAATTCCGTGTTTCGGAAGGGGTACATTTATGAGTCGGATCTGGCGTAAATTTTAATATTTTATAAGGACATCCAACAGCTTCCACTTGACCCACATTTGAAGTTTTTCGCGACATTGTATCAAACGACATGGCTAAATTTAGGTTTGAAGGGGATGTTGGGGTAGTAAGACCTACTCCACTTTCCATCAACTTCCAGGATATGCCACAAATAGGCATCGATACAAATTTCAATAAGGAATAGGAAACTAATAACGCACCTACGCGAGCTCCCTTTTAAGAGACTGAACATTCCCGATTTCCTATAGAAATTGCCATTTTTCCTTTAATGAAAAGGAGTTCATTATATCGAGTTTCCACTATAATTTCAATCAAAACTCTCAATAATCATTATCCTTTCTTTTTTGCACTGTCCCTATTAAAGTAAGACGCAGATTAAATAAACTTTGGAAAATGTCTTTCATTTACAACATATGGCCTGAATGCATGGCGTACCATATTTGGTACACAATGCAAATTCTACTATTTTCGCTTTTCTGGGAAAACGGGCTATTTCCTGGGAAAATAAAGGCCGATTCCGTGTTCAGTGACCGATTTTACATAAGGGGAGGTCAGTTTCAATCATGGGTTCAGACCCCATGCATTTAAGGGTTAAGTTTAATTGCATTAACAAATTTTTAAAAGAAATTATTTTGATAAATTTCCTTTTTAATTCATTTTTTGTTTTAGATTTTATTTTATCGATCTGCTAGAGTTTACACTCGATTGATTGATTAGTCACTTACGTACGCATAGTAAGTAAAGTGATGTTGAGAAGCCCTGTCCCGGGGCAGAAGCTTCTGTGAGGCAAAAAAAAATAACGATTTTGTCGCTCCTCGACATTAACGGTGAAATTCACTTTTCCATATTATGGTGACGTCACTATCTCAAACAACCTACTTTTCCTAATCGCACCGTGTCGGGGAATATGCCAAAATTTGTCTGTTGGCTAATTACAATTAGTTGTGAAAAGAATGATTTTGTCGCTCTCTTCTATAGGCGGGAAAACGCGGTTTTCCATATTATGACGTCACTATGGGAGAAAACCCACTTTTCCTGATCGGTTCGACTTGGGGAGTATGGCATAATTTGCCACTTGGCTAATACGAATTAGTTGCGAAAAGAATGATTTTGTCGCTCTTCGCTATCGGCGAGAAAACGCGGTTTTCCATATTATGACGTCACTATGGGAGAAAACCCACTAACTTGACGTCAAGTTAGCGGAACACCCATTTTCTCAGTGAAAATGAAGAGCGACAACATTAATTTTTTCACAACTAATTCACAACAAATCAGCGGCAAATTACTGTAAAGTCACCGAGTCGATTTTCAAAAGTTGTTCCGCTAACTTGATGCACGTATATGTATGTACGAGTATGTATATTTCATGATTTTAGATTGTACCCTCGAAACTTAGTCATTTACCAGATGAAGTGCAGCGGTTCTCTCCTGCACCCGATTTAAAATAACGCATCTATTGTATTTTGTTCGCATTACGTTAATTTTGTAGTTACATATTGACTTATCCATACATCATAAAATTCCACAAATACTCCAAAAGTGCTCCTTTGTTTCTTCCTTCGCAGCGGCAACTTCAAAATTGTCGAATCTTATAAATTCTGCAGCCATTTTCGTTATTTTTCGAATTTCGTATGAAAGCGACAGTAATAATGCTGTTGCTACAAAGTGATCGCCATTGGCGACAGTTATGGGCGATTATCGCCTTAGATTAAGCTGACGTACAGCATTTTGCTGTACAGTACAGCATTTCGACATTCGACATTTCATACAGTACCTACTGGGAAATGTACAGCAAAATGTACAGCATTCATGGGGAACACACACACACAATGAAACCTAATACTCTAAATAAGAAGCTCCTCGGTGAGACTTTTGATCAGTCTTTTCTGCCTTTATGGTGTAAAGTTTGACTTCTGCATCCTGTACGATCGATAATTAGCGAGATAATGTCACTTTTGTATTTGGCAATCGTTCATTTTCGATAACACGGGAACCCTTCGCGATCTTTCCGAAATTTCGCACACTTGTAGAGCAACTTGGAGCTTACATTTCTCCGAAATTTTCGGCTGCCCCCATCGCAATTCGATTTCACGACCATCAAAATTTTTTCCTTTATTTTAAAATGTTAGTACATACTCTAATTTGGAAATTCTTGAGTGAAATTTTTAAATCTGGCTGACTTGTATGTAGAGCACCGCGCTGTCCACAGTTAGTGACCATTTCAAGGCTCTAGCTTCCAATGTTCAATATTACAGCTGTCAAAAGATGCGATTTTAATTTACCGCAAAACAGTACTGCATAAAATTCCCCTGTCAACCTCTATAGGAAAAAGCTTGATAAAAAAAAGGTCTCCGTAAGGGTTTTTAGATAAAGATTTGATGATTAGATATGTCCCCTGAATCCGTTAAAATGGCGTTAAGGGCCTAGGGTCTAGAGCATCACTAATGTAACCATGGAGGAATGCATATTCTCTTCCAAAAATATCGCAAATAGGATACGGAACTCTTCCACCGCTCTGGTGGGTCACCTCAGACTTCTCTCCATAGCAACATTGAAACTGTGCCTGGAAGGCTATCACCATCGCTGAAGAATTCTCGGCCCAATGAGGTATCCGTTTATCAGTCTATCTAGTAAGTAGGTACTTTGCGGGCATCATGAAAAGCCAGATGCCGGATCACTGAAAATCTGAAATTTCTGATATCTATCCCAGCCAGTATTGGCGTCATACATATATCGTCCAAATAGTCAAAAATATACTTCACTTCATGTATCACGAGTCGACTTGTTGTATCTATAGGACGCATTGAAAGTGGAACACATGCTGGTCAGCTGAGGGAAATGCCATTAATCAATATTGGGTGCTTGCATATGGGAAATACAATGTTTCAATCCTCCTCAAAAATGATTCGTACGCTTGTGAAATTCTTCTTACTTTATAAGATAAGGCTGATTCTTTACGTATTCATGTTGTTGGCGTGTACTAGCACATCAGCGTTATGCGCTGTGACAAGTTGACCGCCATACCACACTTTTGCAGACAACAAATATTTTTATAAGTGTAGCTTGAAATATTTGTTGTTTGCAAAAATGTCAACATGTTTTCATTGAGACCATTCCTCCTTATTTTTGCAACTTTTAATAATCATTTTGACGTGGGATTCATGTGGACTTATTTCGCGATGTGCATTTTTCACTCATTACGAATGATACATCATTCATTCATTTTGCGTAAGTCATGAATCATTTTCACGAGCGATGCATTAAACATATATGTATTTTACACAACTATTCCGTCATCTTTATGAGTAACGATTTTGTAGTCTTTATCCGTAATAAGGCGTGTATAGATGATACAGGGGGACATCGTCATATACTGTTTGTATGAAAACGTGATAAATGACAATGAATGATAGGTGACACATGTGTTTTTTTGTTGGCTGGCAAAAGATTGTTTTATGTGTATAATCTTATTGCAAGTACCTACTGTTCCCTGTTATGATGATTTTTGTCAAGGAGAACCAGTGGCGTAGATAGATTTTTAGCTGAGATTCCGGGGGAACAGGTTAGACATAGCGAAGCAAATATTGTTGTGGGCTGAACTAAAAATTGAAGGTTCATCTGCAATATCGAGCGCATATGTTAAGAATCGTTTCCGCACCAAAGATGAATGCGGTAAACATAGGTCTCAACGAGTGTTGTGTCTGCAGCATACAATAATGTTCGAAGCAGGACGTAAATACATTGAGGCAGCCTCTGTGAAGTAATACCGAAAGATGATCCAGCGGATGAGTGAACGATATGGTTGTGAGAAAAATCCTACATAACTGCACACCGGATAAGACGATGTAGTATTGATCAAGTTCAAGCCGCTAATGTACCACTGTATTACAACATTTTCTTAGTGAATCTGTGATCTGTTCTTGTGGTAGTAGCACTATCTCAAAAACCTCCTGAAGAAATTCAATATGGCTGAGGATTTGCCAGAAAACCAAATTCCACAAGCATGTGTATAGCATTGAGTCTTCGGGATTCTGGTCACCTTACCTTAGATGATCCCAAAAAAAGCTCTGTCGCTTTTCGACCTCTGGGTAGTAGTAGCTATCTCTTTCATACACACGTGAAAACCCATCAATAAATTGTCGCCCGAAGAGGCGATCACTTTCGATTATCGCCATTGGCGATGGCGATTATCCCTTTACAGAATGTTCCCTCAGCTTTTGAACATGAATCGAAGGCTGCGTTAACTCTCGCCCATTGTGTGAAGTAATCAGTGATCCCGCAAATAATGTTGCATTAACTCCTGGACACGTTCTGACAACCAGTTTGAAATCCCGTTGACGCCATCAGATAAGTAATTAGCCAAGAAATGGGCGGCTGTCTGGCCAAGTCGTTATGTTAGTGTTAAAACCAAACTGGGGCTGTTCCGTTCCCTGAGTTTTTCAGTGATCTTATATGGGAGCAGCAGTTGGAAAGTGTCCGTTGCAGTTACTAACAAGTTGCAAACTTTCGTCGATACTAGACTAGAGATTTTTTTTGCCCGAAAGAATAATTTCTAATGCAGATCTTCGTTGGCGCACGGGTTAAATATCTATCGACGAATTCATTTGCAGGCGAAAATGGCAGTGGATTGTTCATACGTTACGGAAGGGTGATAACTGCATATGCTGGTCGCACTATTCAATGGAACGTCCCAAAATCACGTGGCACAGATCTGTGGATGACGAATCTTTAAGAAAGTCCTGGGATCAATTGCGTTACACGGCTAGAAACCGTACGCGTAGTTTCTAATTTATATGGGTCGCGTACAGAGTTCAGTGCAGTTTTTCAATAAATGCGATCGACCGTATGAAAAAAATGAAACACTCATTAGTTTTCAATTTACAATCACTTTCTATATTTAACATAGTTTCGATAATATAAGTATACAATATATATAATAAAATCACAAAATACAATTTTATTTTAAGGCATGATAAAATTTCAAAATACATTATGCATGTATAGATATATTCTTTATAAGCAATTAACGTAAAATAATATGCAGTTTACATACATCATGCACTGCCTTGCTATGTTTATTTATAACTTTCCACACTAAATCATATATGTAAATGTAATGAAGCAATTTTTTTTTTTATTTTTGTCTATATAGCATATAAAATAAACTTAAATCATTATTAGTATACACAAGCGCAAAAAGATACATATACAGAATGCATAGGTTAGATACAACTAATATTTTTACATTTTAGTTGATTTTCTAAAATCAATTGCATCACATAAACGGGCAGAGGGGGTCTATCCTCGTTCTCTTTCTTTCGCATATAAGAATTCTAAAGACCGAGTGCAATAAGGTTGTAAATATACTTTTATTTAATTGCTTCTAAATGCAATGGATTTGAAGAAAAAGCACCTTCGGGAAAAAATTTTATTTAATTATTTAAGTGTTACAGTAAAAAATGTGTATGTAAGTGTATTTAGTTCTATATGTATAATATGATAATAGGCACAGGATATGTTGCAAGACAACTGGATTTCATTAAAATGATATTAAGGCAGAATATTGTGATTTATAGATACAACTAGAGTCTAGAGTAGATAGAATATTTTTATATTCATAATATAAGTATAATTTCACAGCAAACATTCTTAACTAAAAAATTTAATTAATGTCCTCTACATTTTGATTTTATTAATATTTCAATGGACTTTTTAGTTTCAAGACAGATTTTCATTTCTTTCTAATTTTCCCATTTACTCTTTGCATTTATTTTTGTCAATTTCATATTGATTCTGTGTAATTCTCTTCTATTTGAAATTAGAGTGTGAATTTTTTAATATCTGCTCCCGTCAAATTTCAACTAGCTATTGAAATTAGGGGAAAAGAATATAAAAAAACGTAATTAGATGTATGTATGGCAGAAAATATTCAAACTAAAAAAAAAAATGTTTAATAAAACCAAAAATATATCGAGAGAGTGGTGTCAATTCGAATCATGAATTTTATAAGTAATTTTCTTGTATTTTGACGTAATCTCACTTGTTGCTGCAACAATGATTTTTGTTTGTTCTTCGAATTTTAAGTAAAAAAATAGTTTAATAATAAAAAAATAAAAATTTATCATTGTTTCGATACAATAATAACAGCACAAGTGCATGCGTCACTATTTCCTTTTTTTCCTAATCGTTTTGTGTATTGTGTATTTTGGTGGAAGATTTGATTAATCTGTCTTGAAATTGATTGAGTAATTTCGGAAAAGGATAAAAAGACAGTTATTTAGTTTTTAAAATTAACTAACAGATGTGGATGCGAATTTCTCAAAATAGATTTATGTTATTGATTTAAATTTGCATTTACATCCTTCTGGTTTTTTTTTTTCTTACAAAACCTACGTCTATAATTTTGATACAACATACTGACTATAAAATCAAGAGATTAAAATCGTAGGAAATGCATAATTTTTGGAGTTTTTTTCTTTCAAATTTATAATGTTTATCGAAATATATAATATGTAAATTCAATGCGCTAAGCTACACGGTTTAGTTGAATTTTTGATTGCAGTTTAAAAGCTGCGAGTTTTTGTCCAAATGAAATACATAATGTATAGGAGTAGTCTAGATAAAATGCTAGATATTTTACATTATAAGTTAATTACAAAAAAAAGAATAAAATTATTACACTACAAATACATACATAACACATAATTAAAAGCATGGAAAGGTGCTTAGCTACAATAGTATGCTCTTATGTCATAAAAACTAAATCAAAATTCTAAAGGACTCTCGAGAGTACTCGTTAATAAGAAAAATACGTAAATGCTACTAAATACATATTACATCGTGCTGCAGATGCTTATAAAATAATAGTGTATTGATGTGTTCTATCTAAATGAATATGTTTTTCCTATATGCAATACAATTTTTGAATGAAGCTCTCTTCTCTTTTTGTTCGAAGCTCAAAAATAATGCAAGCGCCAATTTTGATCAAGCGAATTCACACGCACACACACAAGAACAAATGGCCAACAAAATTATTGATCAATCATATGCAAAAATTAACATTCACTTTGTACAAGTGTATCTTTGAGGGCTTTCAGTTGTTCTTCGCTCAATTTCATTTTGTCGGCATTCTCTCGAGAATCAACAATTAATTTTGCTTTCATATTAATGAAATAATCATAGTCGGCATATTCGTCGGCAGTCAAGCGTTGTTCAAGGATCTTATTGACAATAGTACCACGACGATCGATATCGTCCTTAAGTCGTTTTGCCTCGTCCAGCTGTTCGGTGAGACGATCACGTTTCACTTCGAGAATTTTCTGAAAAGAAAATGGAGAAAAAATTAAATTAGTTTATCAGATTTGCAGAAGTTAAAATTATGTAGTATCTATCATATAAATACAGTCATCTAAACGTCATCGCTGATGGTACGTAGTGCTGCATTCTGACGTGTATCCGTTGATCGACCAACAGCTTTGTAGGTAGTAAGCAAAGTTTCTTTGTCGGCTCTTAATGATTTTATTGGTGGTCGTGGTGTGAGGGTATCATATAGTCTACGAAATACCAGCAGACTACAAGTCAACATGGCACCTCCACACTTGGTGACCGCTGGAAACTGCGTGCATGCTACGTGCTGTCGCACGATCCGTACGGATTGTGCAAAACTCTGTTCTTATCCCGGGACAAGTACCTTGACAGTTGGCGCCTATTAAACTCTCTGCATAGGTGACACGGCGACTGGGTGTGAGGTTGAAGCTGGGGACTGAGGAGAGAGTACACCTGCGGGGTTCAGGATCCAACACTTCACTTTGCTCCTTTTCTTGCAACCAGTAAACCGCGGTCTACGGAGTAGCGATTAGACTAGGGGCGAAGCCTTGCATGCCAGGCATCAAGGATCGCAGGGGTGGAGTTACATGATAGCCTACGGAGCTTTCGGGTGGGAGCGAAGTCGTCATCTTCGCGACCCGAAGAGAGGAAAGGACGGACGGATTGTTTCGGCACTCCTATGGGGGAGGGGAGTAGCGGGAGGCGTAACGCTGGCTGTTGCCTCAGCTGTGGTCCGAGAACGGGAAACCCAAACCTGAAGTTTGAAAAATATCAAGAATGGCAAATCAAAAAGGCATTCAAGAATTTGACTTGGCGATGTTGAAGGGGATGAACTTCGACGACTCGCAAGGGTCGGAGATGTTAATCTCTGAATGCAGAGCCTTGGTGTGCGAATGTGCTGAAGGAACGGACAATGAAGGGTCGAAAGGCGTGGAGAGGTTAGTTCCTAAAGGTACTTCGGTTGAGGATGGCGCTGTTCGAACGGACAATGAAACGCCGCTAGGTGTGGAAAGGTCAGTTCGAGCAGTGTCTCCTGATAAAAGTCCGAACGCTGACTCTAAGTCGACGCTAAAAGCTGAAAAGCGAGAAAAGCAGAGACTGAAAAGGAGGCGGAGGAAGGAAAGGCAGGCGGCCGGGAAGATGTCAAATCAACCTGGTGAGTCGACACATGAGGAGACAACTCCGGAAATGCAAAGGCCAGTGAAGAGGTTTACGGGTTTTCAACCCAGGAACTTCTGAGCCGGTCCAACCATTTAAGAAGGAAGCTCGATGTGAGGAGCCTGTTGACCTCTTGTAAAAGAGGTTATCCAGGCAGACAGGAAACAGAAGCCTAACCAGGATAAGAAATCCTTCGCACAGGTTGCCGGAGGGGATCTCATCCTGAGTGTTACCGACGCGTCTCGTGAGGGTCCCCTAGATGTCACGCATCTGAATGCTTTCAAAGCATCTCATTTGTGTGCTCTGGACGACCTCAGTGATGATGCCGGAGACATAGGCTTCATAGGCAAGACTCAATTGGTTGATGGATTTATTTCGCTGACGTGTAGGAATCAATCGACCAAGAGCTGGCTTATCGGCATGCAGGAAAACCTGACCAATTTATGGGAAGGTGCCAGACTGCGTGTGGATAGTCTGCGAGTCATGCGCAATGAGGCGAGACTGATTATCCTTGCACACGGTTGTACCGAGAGCAAGGATGTTATTCTCAGGCGGCTGCAGAAAAAGAATGCCTGTGTAAAAGACACTTCCAAATGGAGGGTCACTTACACACAGCCTTTTGGATCTGCGGAAGAGCGCGGTACGACGCTTACTGTGTGGTGTCCAAAGGAGGACGCGGAGGCTATCAGGGAAGCAGGGGGGGAACTCAAGTGCGGCGCTCACAGCAATGAGAATGGTAAGATATGACACTTGGCATCACTTTGGTAGCAACGGAGGTCATAAGAGGATCCTTGATATTGTTCGTGATGGTATGAGAAGATGTAGGATAGTCGAAAGACATCACATCACTCTCATAGAGGATGGTAGATTACATGAGGAGTATCCACGTTATGTTGCTATCTTTACTGATCGGTCTCTCATGGACGGAAGAGCGGGGACTGGAATATACTCCGAGGAGCTAAATCTTGCATGCTCACTTCGTCTAGGATAGTATGTATCAGTAAATCAGGCGGAGATGCTTGGATTGCTGCACGCGCTGGATCATATTCGGGAAGGCGGGATACTAGGGAAGAAAATTCTGATAGCACTCGACAACCAATCGGTGATCAAGCGCATGCAGCAATCCAACATCAATTCAAAATTGGTACTGGAGTGTATCCAGAGGCTCATTGAGTGTGCTTCAATCAACGAAGTTACGCTAATGTGGGTTAAAGGACACGTAGGTACATTGGAGAACGAAATTGCCGATACCTTAGCAAAAGAGGGGTCAGAAGAAAAGTTTCAAAGACCGGAACCCAAAATTGCTTTGGGAAACGGCATGATTGAAGCCAGGATACATGGCTGGATTGATTCCATCCACCGGCAACGATGGCAAACGCTATCCACTTGTAGACAGGCTCGTAACGCAATTACTAGTCCACTAGGGAGGAAAGCCAAACAAGTACTCAGTTACACACGGAGTAGCCTAAGTTGAATAACTGCCTTAGTAACAGGGCATGGTAATTTTAAAGCTCATTTATCTGAGATGAAAAGAGGGCATGTTCTGCTATCCGCTCTCATAGGGGGAACTTTTGTGTTTCCGATATTTTCCGCTATATGTCCGCTATATGGCGGACGGTAAGATAAGTGTCGCTAGTGTCGATAACAAGAACAAGAAAATTCTTCTTACGAAGCTGATAGCGTAATGTTCCTGTCCAGCACTAGGTAGTAGGAGGCTAAGGATACTAGGTAAATCCACAATAAGTGGACTTAGCTTCAAAGATATGCTACGCATCACACGGGACTCAGTGATGAAGGAAGAAGTCGATAATTATCAGTCGACTTCTGGAAATCACTGAGGACTGTAAGGGGACGAAAATGGAAAAGTAATGGTCTGCTTCGGTAAATCCCCAAATCACATATATAATAATGATTTTATTCCTGCTCTTTAACTTGTTACAAATATTGGGTGCGTGGCTGTTAAAAATGCCTTGGTGGTCGATTGTGACGCCGAGAATTTTGGGGTACCGGACAGTGGAAACCTTTATGTTGTCTACGTTGATGTCGAGTCGTAGGTTAAATTCCTGGTTGAACGTGGTGAAAAGAGTGGCTGAGGATTTGGCTGATAGCTTGACGCTCATACTGACAAAGAAGTCATTTGGGTCTTTTAAGTAACCTTTAATGAGGGTGAACATAGCGGGATTATCATTGCCGATTGTCATGACGGTACAATCATCCGCGTACGAGAATATGTCGATCCCTTCAGGTGGAGTTAGAAGTCCTGACATGTAGAGGTTAAACAAGAAGAGAGAACTCCTTCTTTGTGCTACGCCCTGTTTGATTTTCCGTAGTTTAGATTTCCCATCTCTCTCTCTCTCTCTCGTTTCAATAAATACGACGGAATACATGTATTGCACAGGTCTGTCAAAAGAAGCGAGTGATTCATCGTATCAAATGCCTTCGACAAATCGAGAGCGACTAGGATATTTCGTTTGCACGGCTTAGGTTGATTTAGTGCACAAAGAGCTTGGACGATATGATGCGAGTTCGTAGGAATAGATTCATAGTTGCGGTGATATACTCTAAGCCCGGTGTACACAGGTGTTTGCGCATTATCATCTCAATTCCGTCCGGACCAAATACTTTGGAATTTTCCTCTCTCTGTATGGCACGAGTGACTTCATGGGTGGTGACTTGGAAGATTCTCCTCTACCGTGGTATTTCGAATAGCTCCTGTAATTTTGCGCTCGAGCGTATCCGTAGGTGGTTCGACGAATTGTTTGTTTATTCGGTTAACGCATTTCCTGTCAACGCTTACGTTAGTGGTGCCAAACTTGATCGCGACCTTTCCTTACGTTTTTATGGGGGTACAAAGACCTCTTACGGTTCTGCAGAGCTTGCTCACGCCTTCTGTAGGCGCCTGTTGCCTGTTGAACGATCTAAGCATTGAAATCGCCAATGCGATCGCACTGCGGAGCTGATCTCTTGTCTTTGCCAAATTTGCCGCTGATGTTGGCTAATTAGATTTTAAACTAAATATGCGGCCTGCTGGAATGTAGTTTTCGGCAGCTTTCTGTATAATGCGTCTAAAATGTTTTTTCGGCAAAACGTACATCGGTGGGTTGAGCCAGACTAAAAAAGGATCCACTAGTGTACCTTTTAAAGCCATCCCAGTCGGCTTCTCTCAAGTTGAAGTATGTTTTCTTTTCAGAGAAAGAAAATTTAAACGGCATGTTCAGTGTCAGGACAATTGGTATATGATCAGATCCCAAAGTGATAACAGGTTCCCAGGTGATGTCATTTATGAGTCCATGGCTGGCTGATGGATATGTCCATGCATGACACAGTGACGTGCGTAGGTTTGTCGTCATTTGGAGGACAGAAATCTGATGCATCCAGTTGGTCAAAAGTTACACTCTGGCATCATTGTTCAGGTTCGAGTGCTATAGCTCATGATGTGCATTGAAATCGACAAGTAGAAGGCGTTAGCGTCCGGTGAGTAGGGGGCTGATATTGAGTTTGTATCTTGAAGGACAGCTGGATACTGGCGAGATATATATATTGAAGATCTGAACGTCAATATTCCCTGACTTGATGGCTATCGCTTGAATTTCTGTGGCACTGAGTTGTGAATCAAGAAAACAAGATCGCCACCAGCGTTTTAAAATGTTGTAGTTCCCATGGGGACTTATCGATGAGTTGTGGCTTATGGTTTGAGCGGAAATTTAAGTAAAAAAAGATTTATCTATTTCAGATACTTTTATTGGTCCCTCTTCGCGAGGAGAGTTCTTACGAGACTAACTGAACAAATTGCAAGTACGTTGCCATTAAAAAGATACAAAATCGATAAATGTTCAATGCAGCAAATTTTACTATTATGCAAAATGATGTGCATTGAACTTCTAAAATGCCAATTAATCGTCTGAGAAAGTGCAACGCGACACCATGCTGGCTACGAACGGGAATGGCTCGAATGATCGCAAATTGGAGTGCAATATTGCGAGCATTAAACTAACGTTAAGCTAAATTTTGTGCATTAAACATTTATTGGAAATGTTCTCAAACACTTAGTTTGGTTTCCTGTATAGCTGCAATCTGGATGTGATGAAACTTGTGAGCTCTGCAACTTTATTTTGGAGCCCATTGCAATTTATCTGCACGATTTTGGCGATATTGTAGTTGACGTCAATGACTGGAGAAGCTGGAGTCAGATTTATTTTGGTGGAACTGGGCATATATTGATTGCCGGAGTAATTCAACGCTCAGCGCCTTTTTTAGTTCGACACGAGCAACAGCGTACAGTGATTTGTTCCAGTTCCATAGACAGATATACAAGATCTAAATTTTGCAATTAAAAGGATCAAATAAAATTACTTTCAACAGCTCTGTGAGAGAACACGATCCCGTTGTAATATCGGATGAAAAAGATTCGACAGAGAGCGTCTAAACTCAACCGCGGTACAAAAATATTGGCTCTACTTTGTTTCCGCAACACGAATTGAATGAAAACTGTCAAGCAAAGACTCAACTTTTAAAAGCAGCATCTAGGCCCGAAGATGGTATACCGCCTGGCCTAGATAGTGTTTCTAATGGGGCAACTCTGACGATGGGTGCCCTGCCGAAAATTATGGAGAAGGCAAAAATCTGTGCGCAATTATAAATAAAAAGGCTTGAGTCTATGAAAAGGTGGCAGATCTGATTAAATGAGACCTCAACTGGTCGATGGACTTATATATATGTCCACCAGACAGACAGAGCTACGTGGTTAAGTCGAAAACATGTCAAGATCAATTTTTGCATGATCCAGTTCTTAATGGTCCACGGAGGACATCTGTAATATTTGCATCGCCAGAATGCCCCAATTGCAAGGAAGTTCCGGGGAATACAAGTGTCTGTTCGAGTGTCCGAAATTTGGAAATATTCGGAGTCAGGGGGAGAAACGTGGACGTAAAGTCTGCCCACTCTGAATAAAAAACGTCTTACAGATAAGGGGTCTGGGTGTTGGGGTAAAATTGAGGGAGGGTAAGGGGATTATTTTTTTTTTGTTTTTGGCTCAATGGGATCGAAACTATACAAATTGACCCAACAGTAAATTTTTCCACAGTATTTTCGATTTAACATAACGAGCGGTGCGTAGAGCTCATGCTGGATTACTTTGTATGGGATGGTGGGGAATATTTTGGAGTTCCATCGTGGGCATATACCAAAATTTAGCTCCCTACTGTCACTTAGAGGGTAGTTACGACTTAAGAGCTTATGCCGCTTTCCATGAACTTCGTAATTTTGGCAAGATAGACATTGTGTGAGAATAACTTTCTTAAGATAACTAGTGTAAAGGACCACCAACACGTGACAAAGGTAGGCGTTAAAGGTAAAATGAGGGGTATGATGCCATAAGTGATGTAAGCAAAATAACCGAAGAATGTCCTGGTACCTAAGTACTAATGAATTGTCAAGAAAAAGGGAATAAATGTGATGGTGCGTAGCCGATTCATAATAATTCAAATTTTACTACTAAATTTACTAAACCATAATGTAACCAATATCTATTACATTAATACTCACTTTTTCTGCATTATTCTCCACATCATTGTGAAGTGTATTCTCGACTTTGGCCAAACGTCCTGACAGCGACAACAGTAGCATCGTTATATGGCCCACATCGTCGATATAGGCCCGGAACTTGGTAGCATCAATTGGTCGTAGCTTCTCAGCAATTTTCAGACTTAGTTCGGTGCCAAGTTGATCGTTGGTCGTACACTCTTCGGCTATTGTTGTTTGTTCTTTGCCAAGCACCAAGAGTTTTTTCGTTAGCCGATTGATAAGTTCCTCCTAAAAAAGAAAAGCGAATAACGAAATGAGAATCGGTTTTCGAAATGTAAGTAGGTATTTAAAAAACTAAACAAATAGTAAATTTTTAAATTTATTGTATTTATTAAAATAATAATTATAATAGAATTGATTGCTAGTCTGCAAATATTCATTCATATTCATTCGTCTTTTAAATAAATAAATGATTAATTTATTTTAAATTTTAAATTTTTTTCTTTAATAAAACAATAGAAATAAAACGCCTTCATAAACCAGTCCACTAATAATGATTTCATCGATGGATTATATGGCAATACATATAATCAATCAACAAACAATTCAGTATTCTATCATACTCTTGAGTTTTCCGGATACAAATCTGTAAAAAATATCGATACTATATCGATTATCGCATTTATTCGCTTGAAAACAAAGCTTTCTCCCCAAATGATTCTTTATAAAGAAAACAAAAACCAAATCAATCAAACTATGATTATATTTACATCAACGGAAATTTCATACAAACTTGCAACAATTATGTCGAATTTTATGGATTTAAAAAGTCAATCAAATCAAACACCGCCACCGCGAGCTCATCAATCAATATCATTGGCCGCAATCTGATTTGATGGTTTTGTTTGTTCGCGTCCGCCCGCCGCCGTACTGATGTTGTTTGCCTCATATATAGTGGCTTTGGAAATTAATTGAAAATTTTGCATGAAAACAACGTGCAGACTACGAGTATACGGAAAGTCGCATGTGAATAGTTTTGCTTACACTCGTAATGGATAAATTAATTTACCGATTGACTTACTGACTTTAATCCGCCGCGAATAGCATCCCTTGACACAATTAATTTGCTTTTGATACGGCGAATGCAAAGCAAATGAATGTTTAAACTTTAAACATCGACGCTGAGTTTAATCAAAATCGAATTATGAGATATCATTCCGATTCGTATATGATGAATAAAAGACGCGCATATAAACTAAATTCAATTATAATATTTATGTTAATGAAATAAGATTTGTGGAATGATACATCGGCGTGAAAATGATGATGCTATGGATGGCTGCTCTGGAAAAGAGCTTCTGGGCGATAAAGCCATACAAGGCGTGCGAATAATATTCGGCGCTTCGTTTTTATATGACACTCTTTAAATGGCACTGGAGTGGACACTTTTTGCAGTCAGATACATTCGGCCAAAAAACTCTTTCGACCTTGTTCCGCGACGAAATCTGAGAGTTTCCCGTGTGAGGAAAATCTAAATGAGACTAGAGGTCGATCATTTGCAAAGTGCGCTTACCAACAATGAAGCAGCCTTTAGCCTGACATCCTTTGGCGTGTTCATAGTTTCGTCAGAAATTAAATTCTCGCAATGGTTTTATTTTTGAAATGATTCTACACCCTTTCTGACACCTATTTCACGATACGCTTCATAATATTTTTAGTATTTTGACTTTGACTGTCCCTGAACGAAAACCCCTGACGGATGGACGATATTCAAAAATTTAATCCACCGATTACCAAGAAATGTTTTCACAAGACTCTTTCCGAACGGAGCTATTTGCTGCAGTACACAATTCAGTTATACTCTTGAAAAGCAGGGTGAAGAGATTCTAATTCTAATCTAGTCTTAACACGGAATTTTCATTCTATGACGAATCATAGTAGCATAGTAATACTGAACTTTTCTCTGCCAAGCAGGTGCCAAAAGTCGTGTTTGTGGTATGATATTTGTGCCATACCACAAACAAACCGCAACCTAAGTTGCAGAAACGGCAGCAGTTCATTTATTTATTTTTTATAACGATTTAATGAGACTCAATTTTAAATACAAAATAAATTTCAACCAAATCTAATAGCCCCTACTGAGAAAAGGCGTCCGATACGAGCGCCTCTTTTGCTTCTTTATACAAATATGTATTCGCAATTGACTTCTCCAAGAAAAATATTCGAACTCACAAATGTGTGCGGACTACTTTCCCTGAAAATGAAACACGCCGGACCACCATGTTAAAATATATTTGGGAATCTGACATGGTGATGTACTTTAGATCTCAAATGCTCTTTCAAATCCCTATTTGCACTTATTTCAATTTTTGTTATTTTCTCTTTAACAATGGGAAATATTATAATCAAATGAAAATTGGTCGTGAACAAACCAAGGCTTGACTCCACCATCAACCTTCTCCCGTGCTTGTGTGGAATCAGTTTATACCTTGTCAGACGATTGTCCCTATAGTTGGCCAAAAATCAGCCTCATCTAAGAAATGGACGGATGGATGTTAGACTCTCGTCGAGTCGCTCGGTCGTTAGTTTATTTTCAAGCGTTACACAGGTAGAAACATACACTTATTCATATGGTTAAAAATGGTCGCAAGGTATTACATTTGGGGCATCGCTAGTTAGTCCAATTAGTCAGATATATCTGGAGAGATATCAGGAATTCTACGTATGCATGTAAGATGGCCGTGCTCTGTGGCCTGATCGTCCGGTCGCCACACTGTGATATCTGACCAAAAACAACAAAGTTGTAAAAGTTACCCGGCCAAAGAAAAATTCATCTGCCGCAAAAAGAATACATATCACTCCAATCCGCCGCTCATATGTAATTTTGTTTTAGGTGTGAATGCTGGAGAAGTTTAAATGGATAGGACTACTTCTTAAAGTAATTTGGTGTCAAAGTGGCACTAAATAAAATTTTAAAGCTCCCACCAAATTACTGTAAGAAGTAGTCCTGTACATTTAAACTTCTCCAGCATTTACAGCTAAAACAAAATTACACATGAGCGGCGAATTGGAGTGATATGTATTCTTTTTGCGGCAGATAAATTTGCTTTGGCGGGGTAACTTTTACAACTTTGTTGTTTTTGGTCAGATATCATATACTTTTGCATATCCCAATGTCCTAATATCCTAATGTCCGAATGTCCCACTCTCCCAGTGTCCCCATGTCCCAATTTCCCCAGTGTGCCTAATGTCCCAGTATCCAGATGTCACAGTAGCCAAATGTCCCAATGTCCTAATGTCCTAATGTCCCAATGTCCTAATGTCCCAATGTTCCAATTTCGCAATATTCCAATGTCCTAATATCGTAGTGCCCCAATGTTCAAGTGTCCCAATATCCGGATGTCCCAATGTCCCAATATCCCGATATCTCACTGTCCCAATGTCCCTATGTACCAGTGTCCCAATGTCCGATTGTCCTATTGCACCAAGGTCATAATGTCCCAATAGCCTAATATCCCAATGCCCCAACGTCCGTCTCCCAATGTGCCCTCATGTCCCTGTATCTCAGTACTCTAATGTCCCAGTATCCCAATGTTCCAATATCCCAATGTGCCAATATCCCAATGTTCCAATGTCCCAATGTTTTAATATCCCAATGTCCCAATATCCCGATGTTCCAGTGGCCCAATTTTCCCACGTCCCAGTTTCCCCAGTGTACCTAATGTCCCAACGTCCTAATGTGTTAATGTCCTAATATCCCTATGTCCTAATGACCCAAGACCCTAATGTCCACATGGCCTTATATCCCAGTGCCCCAATGTCCGAATATCACGATGTCCCAATGTCACAACATCCCGATGTCTCAGTGGCCCAATGCCCCTATGTATCCGTGTCCCAATGATCGATTGTCCTATTGTCCCAAAGTCATAATGTGCCAATGTCCTAATATCCCAGTGCCCCCATGGCCCAGTTTCCCAGTGTCCTAATGTCCCAATATCCCAATGTTCCAATGTCCCAATGTTCCAATATCTCAATGTTCCAATGTCCTAATATCCCGATGTCTCAATGTCCCAAATCCCGATGTTCCACTCGCCCAATGTCCCCACGGCGCAGTTTCCCCAGTGTGCCTAATGTCCCAATATCCGAAAGTCCAATGTCCTAATATCCCAGTACCCCAATGTCTCAGTGGCCCAATGTTCGCTTCCGTTTTTTTTCTTCCTTTGGCGGGCGATACGTCTGTTGATAGAGATTCATAGAGAAACGACTTTCGTTACTCGGCATATCCCGTTGCACGTTTATTATTCAGAAGAAGATAGGAAATTTTCTTATCCACCAAGCTCCTCAAGGAGTTAAGGCAAAACAAGAAATATAAGATGAACTTTATAGGAAAATCAGCAAGCGTTCATTTTTTCTTAAAAAAAATTCTTCTACCGTTTGCCGGCTGGATTTCGAATCACACCTTTTTGTTATATGAACATTTTTTTTTGCATACCTTAAACTACACTTACCTTCTTCTTTGCCAATTCACTGCCATCTCCACAATTGCCATTCGTCAGTTTCACCTCCTGACCGTACCTCGTCATTACCTTCGACTTCACATCTGCACCGCCCTTTGTTGTCAAATTACAGCTACTACTACTACTACTAATCGTCGTTGTCGTCTCCTTAACACAAACATCTAAACTACCAGAGGACTTTTTCATTTCACAGCCAACAGCTTTATCCGACTTCTGGTCCGCGTCCTGTTGTCCTAGCACACCAATCAAACCATTGGTCTCCTGACAGGGTGTCGACGGGGTCGAGGTCGCTGCATCCCTTTTCACCGGCCGCGGCATAATTTTCGAATTATACAAACCGCTAACATAGTCGGTGGACGATTTGAAAATTTTTGGTGCCAAAATCAGCTGAAGTCGATCCGATGGCGATAAATCTTTCACCAAATCTCGCGACAGGTTTTCGCAATCAATCTCCTCCGGGAGTTTTTCACGTGGCCGTAATTCAATTGGTGGTGAAGTTTCAGCGCCAGTGCCGTTCAATTTGATGTTATCCGGGGTGAATTTGCTCGGTGATGAGGTGGGGGATGTTCGATTGCGAGGGAGTTCTACTTCTAGAGTGTCGTCGGTTTGCGAGGCCGCTTCCATAGTGGGGGCGTTTAGCCGCAGGATGATTTCGGTTCGTTGCATCAATTTGAGTCCGTCCAGTTCGGTGTCCATTTTCGATATCCGATCGGACTCGGGCGATTCAGGAACTGGTGAGGGGATGGATTTAGATTGTGGTGGAGGAGATTTGGGTTCTTTTTCGATTATTTTTGATTTTATTTCAACGGTTTTGGCCGTGTAGCCGAGCAGAGTTCGATCGGCACCATTTTCCACGAGATGAGCCGACATCAACTTCGACTGGAGTTGAGTGATTTTTTCAATATTGCCGCGAAGACTGTCCTTGCGAATGGGTTTGTCCTCGTTGGACTTCATGCCGGGCGGAGACGATGAGAGAACTGTGTTCACCAATTCGGCTCGGACAATGAGACCGTCATCCTTTTTACTATCCTCTAGGCTCAGCTTGCGAGCAACCTCCGCCTTGCGGAACTCCCGTTTGGCTGAATATGGCGATCGGGGCTTCTCCGGGGTGCTGCTCGTGATATTACTCTCTGACTGGGCAGGCGATAGGACTTTGGTGTGTTCTTCGGCACTCTCGAAAATGTGTGTCTTCTTCAAATCGATTGTCGATTGCGACATGTACTTGGGACTAATCGATTCGGACGTATTCATTGGCGAACTGGTGCTTCGATTTAGAGCTGGTGCTGCTGTGATGGAGTACGAGGGCGGAACGGGTGATGTTGGTGAAATCGAGAGGCGACTGTGCGTCAAGGACGACGGATGATGCTGTGATGCGGGTGGTTGAAAATGAAACATGGATTTCATTGGATAGCTGGCTTGAATGAGGGCGGGTGCAGTGTGGGGTGGAGTGACCAAATTGATGTTGTTATTTGATCCGTAGCGAGGCGATGACGAGGCGGATGATGTTGGCGAGGATTGAATTTTAGCGCCCACGGGTAAGACGTCGGGCAAATTGTTGCATTTCGATGCGAGGATGTCGTCGTGAAAGGATGATGTGCTGTGATTGATGCTGTCCTCGTTTGAGGTGAGTGTGAGTTTGTAGCTGCCATGATCGGGATCGGTGGCGTTGATAAGTTTGTCAGTTGTCTGGCGGGGTAGATAGGATGCTTTTGAATTTCGCCTGAAAGAAAAACAAGAAAAATCCAATAAGTAAAAAAATTAATTAACAAGAAGCAATTTTCATCATTTTCTTGGCTGATGATGTAATGCTATTTTTATACGCTCATTTTACAATTACCATTATTCAAACAGAAATAACAAATATCTCATAAATGCGGCACTCATCCAAATATAATGGACCTACGGTACGGTACGGTTTTCGTCTTCAGATGAATAGGCTCTATCTTGACTCTCATTGATATAATTCAACAAAAATAATTGCCTTTTGAAATTGTATGGCAATTGACATGAAAACGCACTTTAGCGCCCTAAATATAATACAAAAAAAAAATATCTCCGCGCCTTTACGTTGCGTTGCATTATCTCTGTCGGTCGATGCGGTCAGAGTATCATATTTTTTCGATAAATTTTTCATTGATGCAATCACAACAGGATGATACGTCTTTTTCACGCTCCTCAAATACTCTCGTATTATATGCAGAATCAATACGTCAATCGTCAATACAAAGTATCGGTGAGCCACGGCGGTAATGTATCTGCTTTGGCAACATAGTATATGGATGGATGGAGTGATAAATAAATACACACACGCGGGTAATTATGAAATTTCAGCCGATAAGTTCAAAATGAAATGGAAAAAAATGCTTAAAATTTTCGTTTCGACGTGGATAGGGTCTCGAATTTGTTTGTTTTCTACGTCGTCGATGGGAATGGAAAGAGATGAAGTTGTACAAAGTGTATCTTTTGGCAATTGTTTATTTAACGTCGAATAAAGATACACACAAGCTGTTGCGATATGATGTACGGCATTGATAAATAGTTCAGGTACATTGAGGTGTGTTTATTGTTTGATTTGAATATTTAGTGTTTAGGAAATACCCAATTGAAGTTCTATTGATTCTGAGATGATGTATTCGGAGCAAGGTCAAAGAGAAGGTATCGTTTACATCTTTGTGTTGGTATGAGTAAATTAGAATCCATGAAATTGCATGTTTGAATTTCGTTAGCCCGCAAATATTTCACGTTCAAAACCCATTAAAATCGATCAACTTACATATTTATTTTGAAGAAATGCGAGCCAAACTCAAATCGATTCGATTAACACAATCCGCAAAAATATTTTCGGATTTTTGTTTTGTTAAAATCATACGTTTCTTTTTGGGTTTTTGACAAAAGGGAAATCCAAAAAATGGATTTAGATTCTCCGTGTGTGTGTTGCATGACAATCATTTTGAGAGGCTATATTTTTTGTTAATCCAATCAAAGGTAAACTTGTACATTTTCCTCGTTATTAGGACCGTGTACTATGTATATTCAATGAAAAAAAAAAGTTTTGGTTTCCTTGTCCTAGTACGTAGTCAAGACGGGTCGTAGACAGACACACACACACACGCCCCAAAAGAAGCTACAAAAAGTATCGAAATTAATTCCTTTAAGCTTTCGACAGGCAGCATTCAACGCATTTATCTCCGACATGCCGGCCCGGCGAACTTCTTTTCGCCTTACTTTTCATATGTTACCAATTGGTGGATAGGGTAAAACTATTGAGATCCGCAAATTTGTTCAGCATGTACATATAGACAAAAACATGAGAAAATAAACTGCCTTGATGATTTTTTTTGCCGATTTCCCAGATTTTTCAGTAGCTTTTCTACTATTTGAGGTTGGAAGTCACCCAGCTGGTAAGGGTTAATCCGATGATGCAGCAATAGCAATTCTGTTGACGGGGGTGTAAGGCATTCAGTGGAAGGGGGCTGGGGAAATTTAATGAAATACGCTAATTCTGTTAATAGTTGACTTCTTACTTTAGTGGCTGGCCAATTTTCTAAATGCATCAAGAGTTATTATCTTATTACGGCTGGAAGTCATTCAGGAGAGAGAGGTGAGGTATTTTACTAAAATCCGCTGATTCGAAAAGAGCATATAGGCAAAAAATGCGGGTAAAATGAGTTGTTTCTTCTGGTCAATTTTCCAGATTATGGCAATAACAATTCGGTTATTTCAAGTGAAAGTTCACCGAAATACGCTATTCCGTTCAATAGATGGCTTCAATAGTAATATCCTGGGAAATTTTTCAGGTTTGAAAAGTAGTTCTGCTTTTGAGGGTGGAAGTCAATCGTAAGAAGGAGGGCAGTTGAAATCTGGCTTTCCATGAATGGGTTATAGGTAAGAAAAGAAAAAATGTGATTTTTCAACAACGTTTCTGTTATTCAACGCAGTGGTAGGGTGAAATTTAACGAAATCCCCTAATCTGTTCAGGAGAAATGCAAAAAAATTGTCTTCTTCAATAAGGTGGAGTGATTTCAGTGGAATACGCTATTTCCTTCAGGTGATGTTGAAGTCCAATGTGGTGGAGGGAATTCACTTAACTGCACTCAAAATAAATTTTCCAGATGTTTGAATGCTCATTCCACTAAAGGGCAAAGAAAAATAGAAGAGAAGTCACAAAAAATGGGGAAAGCAACTGCTGTCAAAATTTTGTTCAGGGTAAATTTTTCCTAAGTCTCTTACATTCGGTAATCTGCTAACCAGCTTAAGAGGTGGCCGGAGGATGAGGATGTAATTTTTTTCGCCTATTAGTTAATTTTCCTTCAATTCTTATTCTTCCATGGAAGGTGTAAGTCAGGTTGGGGCACGGGAGAGGAGTTTACTGAAATATAGTAACCCTTAGGCTTAAAAGAAAAAAGAAATAAGAAAAAGCTAATTTTTCAAGTGTTTCAAGATCATTAAAGAGGTGTGTCTAGGTGGTGATAATTTACTAAAGTGAGATAATTCCATCACGAGACATGCAAAAGGTGGAGAAAATGAACTGTCTTCACATTTTTTTTTCTGATCCAAGTTGTAGATGTTTCAATAGGAATTATGCTGTTGATCTGCTGATGAGGGCGGAAGTCATTCCGGTGAGAGATGGAATTCATAAAAATCTTCTAATCTGCTCAAAAGCCTGGTAAGTCTCCATAAATTTACCCTTTAATTTTCCGCATTTTTCAAGAGTTGTTTGGCAGTTCGGGGTTAGAAACCAATCTGAAGGGTCCAATTTAAAAGCGCTAATTCGTTCCAAATATGTGGGCAAAAGCAAGTGAAGAAGATATGTCTTCATAACTTGGCTATTGTGAATTTTGTGCATCTTTTAACAGTTATTTTACTGTTCGGAGTAGAGACCAATCCGGTGGAGTAAATTTACGGAACTCCGCTAATCTGTTTTAATATTTATGGGGCTATTCAGAAGTATATGCAAAAGATTTGTTTTCATAATTTTGTTCATTGCTAATTTTAAACGACTTTCAATAGTCATTCTGTTATTCGGGGTATTGACCAATCCGGTAGGGATTAGGCTATTGAAATCTACTTATCTGTTCAGAAGATAAAGACAAAAGAAGTATTCTCACAATTTTTATTATTGTAATTTTGCACTTGTCTCAATGGATCAGTATTCCCCTATGGGCAGAGACAAATGATGAATTGAAATTCAGTAATTTGTTGAGAAAAGTTAGTGAAAAATTGGGAATTTTCCGACGTTTTCAATACTTATTTTGCTATTCGGGGTGGAGACCACTTCGATAGTGACAATCTTCGAAAATCTGCTAACACGTTCAAAAAAAATACAGACAGAAGAAGTATGTGAAGAAACGCTCAAAAATTCATATAATTATTAACTCTTTAACGACCATAGAATTAAATTGTTTTGCTCGTTTTCAGCAAGGAGACAAATACGGTGGAGGATATTTACTAAAATCCAATATTCCGATCAAAGTGGTCGAATTATAGGAAAAGAACTGCTTTGAACATTTTGCTCATCCGTTTCAGTAGTTATTCGACTACTTCAGATGAAGAAGAAAATACAAAGATACGCTAATCTTTTTAAGAAAATGCAGAGGGTCATTGTATGCATTTTTCAATAGTCATTCTTATGTTTTCAAGTTGAGACCAAATTTATTTCTGGAGTAGAGACCGATTCGAGATCCGATTATGCGTTCAGGAAATAAATTGAAAAGTGTGCAAAAAAGAACTGTTCCCATGTGAATTTTGTGCTTGTTTTGACTCCGCTATTCAGGATGGAGTCCAAACCTCATTCTTCCGTGCTTCTTATAGCCAGCCATGCAGTTGCGTTGCTCGGCCTGCCGTGTAGGCATGTTGCCCGTTCTGGCGGTAATGTCTCAGCCTATTTCTACAGGCCGTTCTAGCTTGGATCGTGCTCTCGCCGAGACCAATACGTTGAAGTTGCTTTCTCATTTGACACATGGTGTCCAATCCGGTGATGCAAGTTTACTCAAATCCGCGACTTTTTTTTTAAATATATAAACAAAAGTTTTTGGAAAACAACTGTTTTCATAATTTTGCTCAATGCGAATTTTTCGAATATTTCAATACCTATTCCGTTCGAATCGATTTACTGAAATTCTGCAATTCGTTTAAGAAATACAAAAACAAATATGCAAAAAAGAAAAATCTTTATGATTTAGCTTATTGTGTCTTTTTTGCTCATTTCAATATTATTCTGATGTACAGGGTGGTGATCAATTCGGTAGGAAAATTTTCCAAAAAGCCACCAAGCCGTTCAAGAAATATAAATAAAAGTATGCGAAAAAAAACTTATTGTGAATTTTCCACATGTTTCAATGTTTATAATACTGTTCTGGCTGGATACTTTGTAGACCAAAACGGTATAATAAATTTACTGAAAACCGGCAATTCGTTCAAGAAAGAAGAATGAGAAGAGTATTCATAATTGTGGCTATTGTGAATTTTTCATATGCCTCAATAGTTATCCAGTTACTTTGGGTAGAGACCACTCCTGTAGAGCATATTTACTGAAATCCACTGATATGTTAAAGAAATACACGCAGAAATAGGCGAAAAAATGCTCATTGTGAATTTTTCGCGTGTTTCAATATTCATTCTTCTATTTCGACCAGAGTCAAACCCAAAATCATTAAAATCGGTCCAGCCGTTCTAGACTTATAAATGGTGTAACTAACGAGGCTTTCTTTTATACAGGGTGTCCGGAAACTGCCGCATAAACGCACCGGATTGTGATTCCTCATGTGATTTCCAGCAAAAAAGTTGTATTAAACATACCCCCAATTCTTAACCCTGTAGCTGATACAGGTATTTAAAGATTTTTGAAAAAATAATTTTCTTGTACGACTCAAACCTCAAAATCTCAAAAGCTAGACTAGCTGCCTTAAGTGCAGAAAACTACGGTTAATTTTGGATCGATTTTGATATAATTTGAATGAATTTTACCAAATTGCAGATATTTAGGGGCAGTTTGAATTGAATTGAAATCGAGCTAAAATTACCCTAGTTTTCTGCACTTAAGGCATTTAAACTGTCAGAAATAACGAAGCTAGATTAAAATGATGTAAGAAAGAAATGATCGACTATGCGCCAATTTGTTAAAGAATCGTACGAGCACCTCCTCTTGGCAGAAGTTGGAGAAAATTGAGATGGAGGAATAGATTGTTTTTGGGTCAAATCACAAAAATTTGATTTTGAAGTTCTGTAAAAACCAAACCTCTTATCCGAATTTAGTGCGGTTCATTTTATTTTTAGGTACCTAAATTTGTTGGCTGTAATAATCATCTTATTTTGCTATTCTAGCTTTTGAGATATTGAGGTTTTCGTCGTACAAGAAAATATTATTTTCAAAAATTTTCAAATGCCTGTGGCAGCTAAAGGGTTAAGAATTGGGTATATGTTCCATACAAGTTTTTTGCTGGAAATCACATGAGGAATCACAATCCGGTGCTTTTATGCGGCAGTTTCCGGACACCCTGTATATAAAAATGGAGCGAAAAAAATTATAGTAATTCATTAATAGTGGACTGCTGGGTCGATTTGGTTAAAAATTTTTTAAGTTGTTTGCAATTGCCAGGAGAAAGTTTTTACGAAAGAAAACCCTCCGGAAATGTCGAAAAATTGGAAAAATCGAAAATTTTTTTTTGCTTGCAATTTTGTGATCAATTATTCCACAATAGCTTTTCAAATGAAAAAATATAAAATTCTTAGTGAAAAACTTGAAAATTCAGGAAAATCGAATGATTTGATGATTTTAGACGATGCAAAGGTGAAATTTTCGTTGTGAAGCTTTTGATAATTTCGAATAATTGTGGAATTCATTGTGATAAAAGACATTTTGCGTTAAATTTTGGGTGAAGAAGCTAACGAGATAAATAATTGCTGTGATGTGAATAACTATCAAACACGCGCAAAATTCACCAAGGGCAAAATTATAAGGACAGTGCATTTTCTCACACTTTTACCTCCATCTTCTTCTGTTCATATTGGCGTATCTCGGTAAATTTGCCTTATCGGAATGGTCTTCACTCCGAATAACTACCGAAATACGAGCAAAGCTCATTAAAAGCAAAATTATGAGAGGTAACTCTTTCGAACCTTTGCTACTATCTCCCGAAAGACTAAGCGGATTTCGGGAAATTCGCCCCAAGATCGAAAATAGTTGTACGACTTTAAACCTGGGATGAGTTAATGGAAAAAGTTAACGCAAATGTGAGGCGGTACGTAGTTCCGGAAAAACGTAAAGAAAAAATTTTTGGACGAAATTTTGCATTGTATCGCATAATTTGACGATTAAATTTATGAAATTTATTGTGATAAAAGACGTCTTGCGTGAATTTCGGGTGGAGAAGTTAACGAGATTGTGATTCAACCGACGATTATCAAGGGAAAATTCAAAGGAGAGGAAGTACTTATCCCACGAACTCCGATTATTCCAACTGATCTTCCATTCCAATTGAAGCGGATTCAGTTCCCCGTTCGATGGGCTTTGGCGACGACAATCAATAAATCGCAAGATCAATCGTTAATATAATCCTTTTGTAAAATACAATATGACAAAAATATGTAGTACGAGTAGGTACCAATGCTAAATTATAAAATTTATGAAAAAATGTTCTTGATTTGAAACAAAAAGCTAAAAACCTGAGTATTCACCAGCCGTTCAGGTTTTGGTCACATTTATTACTACAAATTTCAGTGGTCCTTAAAATTTGTTACACTGAACCTGGAAATGTTACGCATTTAAGTAAAAAATGTTACACTTAGACATTGGGAAACGGCAGCCCTGCTCTTAAGCGTGTTGCACTTATCCGTATTTAACTGTATTATGCCGTGCTGAATTGGAATCCGAAACCCATTTTTCTCAATCACACCAGGTTTTCCCGCGAAATATGCATTTATAGGGCACTTATCTCAGTAATTTTAATCTAAAATATTTAATTCGTTTAAAATCGTTACGGTTGTAATTGATTCTTAGTTTTTATTTAATGCTGAATTTAAAACAAAAACCGTTTCTTACTATCTCGTAAGGTTTTTTTTCTCAGATGATTCATAGCAAAAAAATATATTTTTGCGAAGTACATACCTATAATTTTTTTAACGAAAATATGTCATTCTTATGCTTTTTGTTATTGCTTAACTCAAAATTTAAAACCGTTTATTTTAAATTACTTCATTTTCATAAATTTTGTTCTACATATTTTTCCGGTTTTATATTTAATTAATGTTATATTCCATTTATACAATAGTTTTTATAAAACAACAAATTATCAATAAAAAGAATGACTTGAAGCAAAAAAGTATTATGAGTTTGTACCAAAATATCCATTTTCAAAATAAGTCAACCACAGTCCACTGGCATACTGATATTCTTACTTGTGCCCCCTTACACCAACAATAAGAACCTAAGGGGTGTATTGCAGAAAAGATGAAACGAAGGTGACTTCTTCCGAAATTTAAATTTTTCGATCGACAATCTTTGGAAGCATTCTCTTGATTTTTGGTTTTTGCTTACAATTTGAAAAACCGCTCACTGTCAATTCAGTTTAGAAAACTCATTGAATTCATTAAGCATAGAGATTGCATCTTCATCCAACAAATATGCCTTGTAGCTATACTATTCCTTACTCGCCACAAAATTAGATATATGTAGATATCCACCTATTCATCTGCGAAGATGTTTACATGGACAATTTATATCGAATCAATTTTACTTTCGTTCATCAAGCTGATCTCTCGAAAATTCAATTTCTAAACTATACTATCCGAACAATTTTACTCATCTCGAGCTCGACATATTATAGTGTGAATGACTCTTTAATTTCGCCGTTTTGTTGCGAGAAAACAAACATGTATCTAGCTCTACGCGAGTGTTGTATCTATCAATAAGATGGCCCGCGGGATTCTTAACTTATGCTTGACTTATCAAAGATTGTTGCAAAAAGATATGTATATGTACAACACTAGACATTTGTTTGCAATGTGATTTTCGCAAACCGGTAGTACTAGAAGAAAAAGATGCAACCATATTTTTTTGAAGATTTGCTGAGGATCATTGATGCATTCAAGCTTTTTCGATGGAATATCTCTTTAAGCCTGAAGCAATAATCCACACAGACAGTACGGTCTCTTGGCAGTGTGTCGTCGTCATGTCGTTCAGGCGCCAAGCTACTGTC
The DNA here is from genome assembly GCA_949715475.1 of Microchrysa polita. Lineage (NCBI taxonomy): Eukaryota > Metazoa > Arthropoda > Insecta > Diptera > Stratiomyidae > Microchrysa > Microchrysa polita. Next base: position 19,795,052 of record OX454419.1, on the reverse strand, counting down.
TAGCTTCATTTCTTTTTCTAATATACCTAACGAGTATCTAGATCTCTATTACGCTACTGGCTACTTATAAATTTTATACTTGTCTCCTCAACCATATCTCTTCAGATTGACTTTTTCCGATGATTACGACGCGACGTTGAGAGAAGGTGCATTATCATCTGACTGAAGTAACAGCCGGCAATCTTATAACCTACGATCATCTTGGAGATATCTACGAGTACATTAGATTTGTGGTTAGTACGGCTAGAGTTAGACACATGGATCGCGTAACTGACAATCGAAAGTGTTTTCCCTCTCATTTGGTCTGATGAACGACCAACCCCGGCGGCGACACTGACGATCGGCAATCCTACACCATAATTCAGTTCTTTTTAATCGTTTATTGATTTTATTGCAGCGCCGGGATGCGATATCTCGTGTATGGTTCTTCAATGTGTGCTTCACGCGGTAATTTTGCCACAGGGTTTCCAAAAATCTGCACAGACTTCAGCAATGATCCATCATATTTACCACGGTGGTATTCATAGTACCACAGCATCAGCAGCAGCACCAACGAACGGCCTTGCAATTCAGGTTTTCTGCACAGCACACCTTTTTTGCTCTGCACGCACTTAGTGTTAATTGAATTTACGGCTATTTTGTGCATTCGGACTTCGGAGTGGTATCTTGAGACTTGAGAGATATATTTATTTGCAATCAATGGACATGATGATGGTTTGGTTACGGTATGAAATTATATTGGTAAAGATTTCTTTTTCGATGATATTGAATGATATACACTCAGCACTCACCACTCACATCAATGCGAGCTTCCGTTGGTGTGGCGAACGGAAGATGAAGATGCAATCAAAGAGTATGTATAGACACCAACATCATACGTGCAATTTCTCATTAAGTGCAAAAAAAAAGCAATTTTTAACAGTTTAAAATTGATTTTACACTGATGAGGTTGTTTTCAGTTGTTAATTAAATATTAATTGCGTTTAATTTTGTCAATGATTCGGTTTTTTGATATTTACCAATATGAAAGGAATACGACGCGATAGGTCAAGTTTTTCAATTATAGACATTTTGTTGGGTCTTCAGGAATTTATAGAGCAATCAGCGTTCAAGGACAAGACTTGAGAGATATAGTAAATGAAAAATATACTACAGAGTTACGCATGAATTTCTTCAGAATTATAGCATTTTCAGGTTAAATAAATAACTTTCCGGATCAATAAGATAAATTTCCGGGACAAATCAACAATTTTTCAAATCAACAAAACAGGGCTGCGAATAAAAAAACCGATAGTCCAAATACGTTTCGGAATCAAATAAATAAACGTCTAAACCAAATAATTAAAGTTATTAAATAAAAAATATACAGGGTGTCCGGAAACTGCCGCATAAACGCACCGGATTACGATTCTTCAGTTGATTTCCAGAAAAAAGTTGTACGGAACATACCCCCTCAGCTTAACCCATTAGCTGCCACAGGCATTTAAAGATTTTTGAAAAAATCATTTTCTTGCACGACTTAACGCTTAATATCTCAAAAGCTAGACCAGCCACAATAGTGAAATAAAATGATTATTACAGCCAACAAATTTACCTGTAAAATAAAACTAACCGCACTAAAATCGGATAAGAGGTTTGGGTTTTACAGAGCTTCAAAGTCAAATTTGCGTGATTTGACCCAAAAACAATCTTTTTTTCCATCTCAATTTTCTCCAACTTCTGCCAAGGTGAGGTGCTTGTACGATTCTTTTAAAAATTGGCGCATAGTCTTACGATCATATCTTTCTTTCATCATTTTGATCTAGCTCTATTACTTCTAACAGTTTTTATACGTTACGTGTAGAAAACTAGGGTTAATTTTAGCTCGAATTCAATACAATTCAATTCACACTGCCCCTAAATATCTGCAATTGGTAAAATCTATTCAAAGTATGTCTAAATCGAGCCAAAATTAACCCTAGTTTTCTGCACTTAAGGTACTAAAACTGTTAGAAATAATGGAGCTAGAATAAAATGATGTAAGAAAGATATGATCGTTAGACTATGCGCCAATTTTTAAAAGAATTGTACAAGCACCTCACCTTGGCAGAAGTTGTAGAAAATTGAGATGGAAAAAAGATTGTTTTTGGGTCAAATCACGCAAATTTGACTTTGAAGCTCTGTTAAAACCAAACCTCTTATCCGATTTTAGCGTGGTTAGTTTTCTTTTACAGAAAAATTTGTTGGCTGTAATAATCATTTTATTTCACTATTCTAGCTGGTCAAGCTTTGGAGATATTAGGCTTTAAGTCGTGCAAGAAAATGATTTTTCCAAAAATCTTTAAATGCCTGTGGCAGCTAAAGGGTGAAGCTGATGGGGTATGTCCCGTCCAACTTTTGGCTGGAAATCAACTGAGGAATCATAATCCGGTGCGTTTATGCGGCAGTTTCCGGACACCCTGTATATCGAAATGAAAAAAAAACTCCGAAATCAAATAAATAAATGTCCAAATTAGAAACATCATTAAATAAATCAAATATATACATTTTCAAATCAAATTCATAATTTTCCATATTTTTGATGAAAGTTGGTGTCATCTTACGGACGAGGGAAGTAGAATAAAGACTCCGCGACAGCAGTTGAACACAAGTCGTATAATTCGGGATACCTACATAGTCCCGAAAAACAAAATCCCTCCCGTTCATAATCCCGATTTTTGCAAAAAATAGCGCTTCAAATTATCCCGACATAACAAAATCCCGCCGTTACAAAATCACTAACAACCCCGACCCTTCGATCAAAATGATAATTGAGCTCCTGCAGAACAAGACTGTTATACAGTGGATAATAGGTTGAGCGGATTTTGAATAGACGGGATTTCAATTGAGCGGGATTGTTAACTGGCGGGATATTCCTCAATCGTTACTTTCTAATTTCGGTAGCATTTGGTAGCTCAGTGCGTAGAGAAGACACTCTACCTGTGAATGCCAAAACCGAATTGAAGCATTACTGTCACAATGGATGCCTACGACAGCCTTTTCTACCGGCTATAAAAACAGCCAAGAGCTCCCAAAAACTTCCTTCGATTCAAGAGACAAAAAATCAGTAGAAGCACTACTACAACAACAAGGAACTTTCTAATCGAGTCCTACTAGCAGCAAACTCTCTAGTCGTGCGTATTTAATTATTTCATTTATTATACCCTTCGCTCGTAGAATGAAACGGTATAATAATTTTGTCATGAAATAATAATTTGTATGGTATGGAAGGAAGCATCTCCGACCATATAAAAAAGTATATATAATTGATCAGTATGACAAGGGGAGTCGTTTGGGCGATGCCCGTCTGTCTGTCTGCCCGTCTGTTGCAGCGTATTTTCCACAGACGCTATAAAAGCTACGCAGGTGAAATTTTGCACACATGCCTGTTTATGTTGCAGGCTGTTTGTTATTTGAATCGCTAAAATCGGACCAGGGGGTCATGGGGCTGCCATGCAAAACCAACCCCCCAAATTGGGTTGCTCTAATAAAAAAATTGTTATTTGTGCACCAATTTTAACCAGACCTCACTCAAATGTATTTCCATTGATACCACAAAATATGTGTAAAAGTTGATAGAATCGTGGGGTTATGCGGCTGCCATACAAACACAACTCTCCATTTTAGTTCAGTGTATTGTTTGTGCAATTATTATTCCATCTAAAATTCACTCAAATAATATTGTTTCATCGAAGTCTTCGAGCGTTTGTGAAAATGGAGCGGAGAGAATGGAGGGGGGCCAAAAAAAGTCATAAAATCATAGGTACGCCCGAGAAACTATTAGCCCGAGAAGAATGAAGGGTATCCAAATCTCGGCCGCGCCTGAAATTAGCCTCGCTCTGTTTTTTTTTTATTTACCGGCGTTGCGCGTGTACCGATAATGAATATAAATTTCTAGAGTATTTATTTTGGAAACTAAGCAATACAGACCGATTTGAAGAAGAAAACCGTCAATTAGATCTGGAAATTCGTCAAAGTGTTTAAAGAATTCGTCAATTTGACATTGAAATTCGTAAATTTGATATAGAAATAAAACAATTAGAAAACTGGAAACTCATCAACTTGAAATGGAAATTTACCAAACAGAGTTGGAAATTCATCAATTAGACATATAAATTCGTCAACATGCTTTTGAAATTCGTCAATTAATATGAAAATTCGTCAAAATGTTGTTGAAACTCGCTAATTCGTAATCGAAATTCGTAAACCAGATTTTTAAATTCGCATACTGAAAATGTTTTGGAAATTCGTCAATTCGTAATTGAAAATGTGTCAATGGAAGTTTTCTAATTTGAAATGGAAATGTACTAATTTAATATCGAAATCGGTTTATTTGCATCATCATCGTCAAAATAACTGATAAAAAATTACCCAAAATACAAATTGTCAAATTGTAAATTTGTAATTCGTTAAAATAGAAATGCATCAACTTCATCTGGAAATTTGTCAATTTGACATGAAAGTTTGTCAACATAATATGGAAATTCACCCTGACATGGAAATTCGGTAATTTGTAATGTTTTTTTCGTCAATTTCAAATGGAAATTTGTCAAGTTTGAACGTGTTTGTGTCAATATTTTTAACATAAAGCATAGCTTTGAACTTTAACTTAAGACATAAATCGACAGCTTGATGACGTTCTTGTGCTCTTGACGAATTTGCATTGATATATATTTGAAATAAATATGGCTCTCGGCGTTATGCGGCCTTTTGGACTTGGGGTCCCGTGATCCAATGAACTAATGGTACGCCACTGCTTTGATATATATTTGAAATAAATACATTTGATTCTTTCAAACGAAAGTGCGACCTACACCACCCCAGATATTGGAGTTATATTCAAGTCTAGGTCTTATATGGCTCCTGTGAATATGCGCTAAGTCATCTGGTGAAATTTTTTTTTTCGATTTACGAATCCTAGGTACTTTATGGCATTTTTGGCGATGGAGAAGATGTGGTCGATCCATTTCATTTTGCTCAATATGCTGATTCCTAAAATGTCCAGCGAAGGCGAATCTAGAACTGGTACACCATCAATAAATTTAAATATAGAATTGGAGTCCAATGCGGTGTCCATCATTGGAGATAAGGTAGGACCGAGTTTTAGCAGCATTAAGGACCACATTATTACGAACACCCCAATCGATGATTTTAGAAATGTAATAATTTATAGATGAAAACATATGGCTTCTACTGATAGGTGCAGCGTCTCCATATGACTCTAATGCTGTGTATGCTGTGTATGTGAAATTCAGCGTGCTGTCATCCGCAAAACTGTGGATTGGGTATCGTGTAATTTGCAAGAGATCGTTAATAAACAAAAGGTGACAGCACAATTCCCTGAGGGATCCCATTATTATTGTGAGAGGACCGCAGCATATAATGTTATGGCAGTAAACTCTCAATCCACTTAATAAACTTAACATGAACGCGTGAAGATTTGATGGAAGGACTGGGTGCCAGACTCTATCAAAAGCTTTCAAATATCTAGATCTACAGCCACAATTTTCACTTCACCAAAGCGACTCCACCATTCAGCAAAATGTCATTAGATCTTCAAGGGAGCGGGCATCTTGAGATCCTTATTGCTTATTATCGAGGATATTATCCAAGTTGAGGTAGGTAATCAGTTGGACATTAATGTAATGTAATGTGTTTCAAAACCTTTCGATAGAATAGACGCTATTGCCTATAGTTATGAGGGTCACCTGGGTCACCCTTCTTGATGATAGGTTGAACATGTGCCAACTTTCATGCGGACCCTAAGGAATATGATAAGTGGAATAAAGTAGTAGTAGTTCGTTATTGCCATGTTTCATTGAGAAATAGTTAAAGGGAGAGGCTCCAGGTGCTTTTAAACATAAGAGGCTGATTTTTGTTCTAAAGGCATGTCACACATGACGTCACTAAAACACCCATAACGCCGCTTGTGGACCACCTAGGCTGACGGATGTGACGTTGTAAGAAAGCCTAGATCTTGAAGTTCGTTATTGCCGAATTTCATCGAAAAAGAATCAAAGAAAGAGGCTCCAGGGGCTTTTTCGCACATGGAAGGCTGATTTTTTTTCTAAGCCCTGTCACACATGACGTCACTGAAACACCCACAGCGCCGCTCGTGGACCACGTAGGCTGACTGATGTGGTGTTGTAAGAAAGCCTAGGTTTTCGGCTTCGTTATTGCTAAGATTCGTCGAGAAAGAACCAAAGGGAGAGGCTCCAGAGGCTTTTCGCACAAGGAAGGCTGAGTTTTTTTCTAAAGAACTGTCACACATGACGTCACTAAAACTCCCACAGCGCCGCTCCTGGGCGACGTAGGCTGACGATTGTAGTGCTGTTGGAAAGCCTAGATCTTCGGCTTTGTTGATGCCAAGCTTCATTGAGAAAACATCAAAGGGAGAGGCTCCACAGGCTTTTTCGCACATGGAAGGCTGATTTATTTTGAATGCCTGTAACACATGATGTCACTAAAACACCCACAGCGCCGCTCGTGGACCACGTAGGCTGACGGATGTGGTGTTGTAAGAAAGCCTAGATCTTGAAGTTCGTTATTGCCAAGTTTCATTGAGAAATAGTTAAAGGGAGAGGCTCCAGGTGCTTTTAAACATGAGAGGCTGATTTTTTTTGTCACACATGACGTCACTAAAACACCCACAGCGCCGCTTGTGGACCACGTAGGCTGACGTAATGGTTTCGCCAGAGTGCATGTGAAATACCATCAAATCCAGTATATTTGGAAATCTTAAATTCAGCGAATACTTTAAACAATGCTCTGGTACAAAAATGATCCGATCCGGAAATGTATTTATTTGATCCATAAACGTACTTTGTTGATTCGGAAATTTATTTACATATTTGTTTCGGAGAGTTATTTACTTGACCTGGCAATGGTATATACGAGCTGGCTTATAGAGTACTACAGAAGTGAAACTCTTCAACGAAAAAAAAACCGATAACAATAGTCAAACAAACTTGATTTCACCATGAATGATTTGAATCGAATCGTATTCCAGTAAGGTATTTAAAATAAATCTAAAAAATAATTCCTTCCCATCTGATTCGTGCCCCACCATCATAATATAACATTATGGTTCCACCATAAATCTTCAATTATTCTTCAAACAATAATCTTCTAACCATTTAACCGTCAATCCATCAGAATCAACTAACGATCTAGTAGTAAGCACATTAAATTAAACCGTTTTGCTCTTTTTCTTATTGTTTTTTTCTTTTTGCTCGCGAAACCAACCGATTTCAGCGAACATGACGTGACCAATTCATTTCATTACTACAATGACCGCTCAACTCTCTGAATTGATTGTGATTTATTAAGATTAATCGTGATTATAAAATAACTTGAAAAGGGTATGACATTTTGTGCGACGACCACCGCGCTATTCTTCTTCCTGTATACAATGAGAGATTTGTCCATTTCGTATACCTATTATACCACTAGAAACAAAAGTACAGCCAGGACTGGGCTTCCAATCCAACGATGTTCAATTGAATGGATTTACCAGCAGTGCAGTATCTAAGTATATACGCCTGCTTTGTACAGAGACGACATACATATATGTACATAGCTTCAAATTGACTTCTTCTATAACATAACCGCAGGCTTGGTTCGTACAAAAGAAATGAAGTTGTACCTACGAGCATTATGATGGCCTGTGAATAATCTTCATCTTTCATCTGGCGGAGCAATGTAGTCACCGCGGCATATAAGAACTAACTTCACAACTTCTCATGTAGCTGAGCGGTTGGGCCAGCGAAATTACTTTTAATCTAGTCGAGTTGATTTCTCAAGGAAGAACTCAAGGAATTAATTTCGTGGTCAAATATCGAAATGAATTACATTTATTCTTTAATGCTACCACAGATCAATTGCTATGCATCAATTTGATTCGTAGAGCGGTTTGAGCTGAAGGCATTATTGAGTACTCGTACCTACATTTCTGTAATTCTCTGGTCTTTTATTGTTTAGTAGCAAAAGTATGGAAATCAGGCGACAATGCCCCCGGGTACCACCAAACCTTAAGCGACGAGAACAAAGACTAATAAATGCTAATTCTTACTTTTACTTTTATATCTTGTCATTTCTCCTCCAAGTATCGAACTAAAGTCATCATCAGAGCATCATCGTTCAATCATTGTCATTGAGTATATTTAACCATATTTTTCTTTCTACCAGAACAATGTCATGTCATATGTTATGGAAAAAACGCTTAAAACTCCGTTAAAAGAAAGTAAATTCGATTAATAAAAATAATATTAAATTTTCCATTGTCCAATGTTACCGGATATACCGAATAAGTAAATTAATTTATTTATTTTGGACTAGTGAATAAGTTTTTACAGTGCTCGTCAACAGGTTGGCCAACCCAATCGCATGAGTACTTTTGACTGAATTCTAGTTAAAAATAATGGATACCATTTCTACTTTTTTAGAATCGCTGGAATTATAGTGATTTTACGCACTAGAATCAGCCTAGTAAAATTTTACTGGAAAAAAGACTTATGTACAGGGTAAATGAGAGAATACAAATTAAAGCTTACAAGGAATCAAGGCTGTTTCAAAGTGAAATTTCGAAAAGAATTTTGAAAAGTCGAGTTAAGGTAAAAGTAGCCATTGCTTGTGAAAGAGTAGTTTTGAAGGAAACTTACAGCTGTCTTGTAAAGTGATATGATAAGAAATGCGGTATACATTTGGGAAGACCAAAACTGAAGAAAAAACGCCAAATTAACTTTGCCCGAAAGGAAATGCGCTTAAATGTGTTACCTCAACCCACGACGCTGGTAAATTTAAATACTTGAATCAATTGTAAGTTATATTATAAAATTGTAAAATACGTAATATGATAAAACGGGCATCCACACCAACGCTACTGTTGCTGCCTACAATTGAACGACACCCTTATGGACAAGTCCCCGATACACGTCAAAAGCGATGACGCAAACAAACCACTCAACATCAGCAGCGCCAATGGTTACGACAACAATTATTGGTCGTTTAGTTCGGAGAATGGTCGGCATATTGTGTTGTGGCGTAGCCACGAAGTTATAAATATCGATATCAACGCACGGCGGGTCTTTTTTCCCATCTTCTCTTTCCAGAGGTAACAGGTAACTGACGACGCTATTCGTTTGCCGACGATACTCCGGCGAGAAGGACGAAGCCAGAGCGGACCTGGGAGGTCCTGTTATTGAGGCAACGTGGTCGAACACTGGTTTTGTCGTCACCATCAGCCCGTGCGTATGCAAGGGGAATTATTGATGTGTTCACCCGTATTTGCCACCGTCGTCATCGTCAGCCGTGCCAGGTGGATTATCGAGTGTCCCACCGTATTTGACGTTGTCATCATCGTTAACCCCTGCAAGGCAAATATCGTCGTCGCGATCGTCGACGTCATCGTCAACCCGTGCCTGCCAGGTGAATTGTCGAGCGGAAGCGCCGTATTAGCGGACCTGGGAGGTCCCGTTATCGTGGCAACGTGGGTGCCGATTGATCGAACGTCACAGTCGCCACAACCATTGTCATCATCATCGTCAGCCGTGCAAGCGAGTGGTGGTTTGATCGAACGTCACAATCGCCACAACCATTGTCATCGTCAGCCGTGCAAGCGAGTGGTGGTTTGATCGAACGTCACAGTCGCCACAACCATTGTCATCGTCATCGTCAGTCGTGCAAGCGAGTGGTGGTTTGGTCGAACGTCATCGTCGCCACAACCATTGTTATCGTCAGCCGTGCAAGCGAGTGATGAATCGACCGTCTATCAGAGTCGCCACAGTCATAATCATCGTCGTCATCAGCCCGCGCAAGGACGACCCGTAATAACCAAGTGGTGGATGTCGCGTAAGTTGGAACAAATAAAATTATTGTAAATTTATTTTGAGTTTGGCACCCTCTTGATTTTGTCAAGTGCGGTGGGTGGGCGAAAGGTGCCTCCCCGCGAAAGCGATTGCTTGGTGTTGGAGCTGTGTAAAGTAAAGTGCTGGATTGAGGCGTCGGCGAATCGCCTGACCACTTCGCGTTTCCGGTCCGTCGATACAGGGACGCTCGAAACGCGTGGCGCCCACGCCTGTCTCGCTGAGATTAGGCCGGTCAAATTAGTCCCGCCGCAACTCATCTCAATCCAACGTGATAATTAACCCTCCGGTTGGCACATAGACCTAGACAGACCATTGGTACTATATCTTGATGAAAAATATCGTTCAACAATATTTTCCACCCCTTCCATATATATTTCAACGGAACCGACGGCCACAAATACGTTCAAAGTTCGGCGAAATATAAACTAAGTCTAAAGAAACGAAAAAACGGCGCATCATCGTAAGGCATAGTATGTAAACTGTTTCTAGAACCAAAATTAGACCTCTTCGAAAAATAAGATTGGTTTCACAGAAAATTCAGCTACACCTTAGGAATAATAGCTCGTAGGCAGCGACAGAAGGGTTAATAATTGCATCGACAATATTTTGACGTTTGAATTATTTCGTGTAGTGTAGTGTAATAAATTTGGAGTCAAACACATATGGGTTGTGTGATCACGTAGCCACTCTGGACTATCGCATGGCATGGGTTACTATGCTTTCTCTAAGACTTGCTTGGTTATGCCACTATATGAAATTGAATAATAATTTTGTCAATTGCAGATGATCGGATAACCAAGCAAATAACGGCGTTACTATGGAAAGTAAACAAAAATTCAATTCGATATAATGTGAAAGCTTTCAGAAATTGAAGTGCGTCTTGTCTATGCGATATGACTAACCACTATAAATAAGATGTACGAGAAATCGAGCCTATGTGTCCCACTGTCATGGTTTCGCGATGAGCCGATAATTCATCCTTAGAAAAAAAAAATTCACATTAAGCAACCTGGATCGAAAACTTCCGATTGGACGGATACAATAGAGGACGACATCTCATAAACCGGGACAATTGCAAGTCGCTAAAGGCGGCGAAAGTTGGACATCGTATTTAGCATGACACAAGGCTGATAATAAAAGTCGTGTAACTTCTAGTATAATTTGAGGAATGCTTCCTTATGTAAAAAAACTATTGTTTGAGCTCATTATTTCTCTTTGTAAATTTTCCTTTTATACCCGAAGTTTAAAAAATTCTAAATACCTACTTTACTTTATTGCGAAGAATGCATCGAAATACTTGCCCTGGAGTCATTACAGATACATTACATATCGCCTGTACATACCTGAAAATATAAAAAAAAAAACATATAAAAAAATGTCTAACCAAAATGCCTAAAACTATATAAAAAAGGGGAGAATGTAAATCAAACGAGGCTAATTTCGGGCGCGGCCGAAATTTGGATATCCTTCGCTCTCCCCGGGACTAAAAGTTTTTTTTTGCGGCGAACCTACGACTTGTATTTAATCCCCCTCCCTCCATTCTTTTCCTTCCGTCTTGTTGCGTTGACAAAACAATATTTGTGTGGGGTTTGGTTGGATTAAGTGGGAAAATAAAAATATTTACTTAGAAAATTTTATTGGGTGGATGTGAGAGCATGGCCGTATAGTACGATTCCATTTGTTTTGTCATTTTTCGTTGCTTTGATAGACACATTAATTCAAAATTTTTGTGATATTGGTGTTAAAAATGTTTCTTCGAACAACAAAAAATGGGGATTTGAGTTTGTATAGCAGCCCCATGACCCCATGGTCTGATTTGATCCATTCTTATATGTGTTTTGTGCAGTGTTGCCAATTTAGCCGTTTTCCGGCCAAATTTAGCCGGAAACCGTGCTGTTTAGCCGGAAGAAATTTCTAATTCCGGCCGGCCGGATTTTTAGCCGCAATTGATTTTCTTCGGCCGTTTTTCCGGCAAAATTTTTTTTTATGATTTTTTTTTAATTTGAGGCCCGTATTTATGAACATTCCTTAACTCAAGGAGACTTTTTTTTCTATGAAAAAGTATGGGAAATGACATTTAATTTATTGAATTTCGGCATCCTTGACCCAAGGTCTCCTTGACCTTTGGACTTTCGCATAGCGGCGGTGACATCAGGAACAAAGCACAACCCTGGTCAAAGGAGACAAAAAAGTCTCCTTGAGTTAGGGAATGTTCATAAATACGGGCCTAAATCTAGAATCAATTTTTCAGTATTCACAAACAAAATTATTAATCGCAGTCCAATTATTTCTACATACACTTATTGTCGTGTATTAGGGTAAGTACCTACTATGCCCACCTATGTCTCCTGGAAAAAAATTGCCGCGGAGACCTTTTTTCAATAAATTTAGGGTAATGGGTTTCACGAAAACTGACGATATTAGTACCTAGTCTAACCATGTAATTTACTAGCCTCCAATATGCCGAATAATTTGCAAAATGGAAGACAGTATCTTAGATAACATTCTTTGCTGAGCAATTTTTGGAGCATGGGGCTACCTGAACATTTTCTTTACCACAGATAACGTAATCATGCCAGATTACAAGGGTGAAAACCTTTTAGCGCGATTCATAGATATTGATATAATATCGCCGGAACTTTGTAGTGTGTATATATTTCGGGGACAACTTACCCCCTTCTTCAGCACAAAAGCTAAATGCTGAAAAAGGGGGTAAATTGTCCCCGAAATATATACTCACTTAAATCTAGGTTTTGTAGTTTACTGGGCAAGCTACTTGCACAACGTCTGACGATTCATAGAAACTACACATTTTCGTAGATGCATTACATTTTGTTGTTGGGTTTGTAGCAACAAATTTATCAAAAATCTATACCATTTCCTGGCCAAGCTCATAATTTTTGAAAATCAATTTCGTATCTTTGGAGCATCAAATTCGTAATTGCGGAACATCAACAATGGAACAATGGAACATAATAGCTATGGCACACATCCAAATCATTATGAAGATAATCCGTCATGATGATGAAAGTTCGAAAGTGAGGTGACAAATATGTTTTCGTCATTAGAATTCGTCATTTACTTTTGACGGTTTGGTAAATAATGAGAATGTCCCTAACAACAGCGATATTTTGATGAATATTCTGTTCAATAATTTAATGACACACTTTTCTTGAAGAATTTGAATAGAATTGTGTAAAGATTGATAACAAATTTAATATTTTTGCAAAAATTCTTGTTCGTCAATTTCGCAACAGATGGCGTCGCCTGTCATTATTGAGCAAATGATGGTCAAAATGTGTTATTTGGAATTCGTGCTAATGATGGTAAATTTTCGTGATACACAGTTATAAATTTCGTAACTATGGAAAATAAAATAAAATTTGGACGGCTCAAATTCGAAAATGAATAACAAGCTTGACACACATATTTTCGAATGACGCAAATTTATCATCATTAACACGAGTTCCAAATTACACATTTAGACCATCATTTGCTCAATAATGACTGGGGACCCCAAGTGTTGTAAAATTGAAGAACAAGAATGTTTACGAAAATATTAAATTTGGTTATCAATCTTTGCACATTTCTATTCATATTCTTTCAGGAAAGTGTGTCCTCAAATTATTGAACTGAATATTCATCAAAATATAGCAATTGTGAGGACATTTTCATAATTTACACAAACGTCAACAGTAAATGACGAATTCTAATGACGAAAGCATATGTGTCACCCCAAATTCGAACTTTCATCATCATGATGGATTATCGTCATGATGATTTGGATATGTGTCTTGGGCCTAAAATGGTTAAATTGTAATCAAAATATAAATGACTGTAATGCCAGCGATTGTAGCACATATGTAATAAAATTAAGAAATCTGCCTAAAGCATATTTTACGGGTAGTACTCCAGAAAGTAATAAAATTATTAAAATCAGTATTTTACTATATTTTTTCGTGATGTAGGAACACATTTGCGTGAAATTTTGTTGAAATTGGTGCACAAATAAAAAAGTTTTTCTTAGAAGAACATCATTTGGGGGGTTGGGCTTGTATGTCCGATTTTACCTATTCAAACATGCAAACTGCCTGCAGTAAAAAGAAGCATTTGTGCGCAAAATTTCAGCGAGTAAAACGCGTCACAACAGACGGACTGACGGACAGACTGACATCGCCCAATTGACTCCCCAAGTCATACTGATCATACTGATCAAATATTTATATGGTCGGAGATGCTTCCTTCAATGCGTTACAAACTTTATTATAAAGTTAATATACCCTTTCACTCTAAGAGCGAAGGGTATAAAAATCCAATAGGAAAAAATACACTAATAGGGATTCACACTATGGACAGGATAAACTAAATCCAGCTGACACTACAAATATTCCTGCATGTACATTACTTCACTCACTTTTAAAAGAATTCTGTTGCTGTTTTTACGATTACGAAGAGTTATTTTACGCCATTGGTAAAAATTGACAAGGACAAGGACCTTACTCAAAGAACTGATTTTGCGTCTAAATTTTTTTTATGAAGAAGTGGTTTCTGAATAATTCTTTTAGAAAGATTGACGAATGTTAAGGAAACTTGGAACAAAAAGCTCAAAGCTAGAAGCACACAAGTGTTCATGTTCAAGTGGAGAACTTTCAAAGCTTCTAAGCCTTTTTTTTCAACATCCTTGCGAAGTACCTACATATGAAGACTACAAAAGACTTGCTGTCCCAAATAAAAAAGGATATGAGTTTGTAAGTGAAAAATGAAACTACCATTTTACATCCGTCTGATTAGCCTTGACCCAATTATCTTACAACATGATAATACACTAATCGAAACAGCACTAAATCATAAATAAATCTTATTACGAGTACATTACACAATCCCCATCAAGTATCGGTTTTCAATCCCTACGGGGCTAAACTACAACCACGCTTCATTCCATTTTAACCTACATTACAACAAAACAAATTTATTTGTAACGATGTCTATCATCATCATAAACCATAAAAATTTTTCTCCAGTTTTATCTTCCAAAATTACAATTTATCTGTCGAGTAAACACAAAACCCCGAAAGTAAAAACTTCAAACAATCTACCAAACCGACTTGGTACACTTAATCTTAAATGAATAAAAAAAAACCCAACCGACCCAGTTTTTCTCAAAAGTCGTGATCAGAATTAGCCCATCATAGAGATGGCAAGCGTGAGATATCCACCGCCACACGACAACAATTATTCAAATTCAATTAAATGCACTTTTGTTATCTATCAACCATCATCTTTGTCGGTCGCCGCGAACTCCCATGGATCTCTTCGCGCGAGGTGTGCTCCCGAGTCAATCATTAGACAGAGATGCCAACAACACAAAGAAAGGGGGAGGCAGGCAAACAATTGCCCAACATAACATAATGAAATTAAAAGTCAAAAGCAGCCTACCCACATATGTACATAATTATGTATTTTCATTTTCGGTTAATTCAAGTTCATTGTTTTTGTTGTTTTTTTTTTATGTTTTTCTACGGGCCAGATTGTCTGATAGAGATACTGAGATACATTCGACAATACAAAGTAGGGATGTCAAAAACCGGACGGTTAGTCCGAAAACCGGTACTTTCAAAACGGTTAACCGGTTTTTTTCGGTTTTTCCATCCTCCCGGTTTTAACCCGGACGGTTGTTTGCCCATCCGGTTAAAACCGAAAAAAAAACTTTCCAAATTCATAAAATTTTTATATTTTCTTGATTTGTCAGTCTGTAATTCTATTGCTTGTCTTCTATGAAAAATTTCGTATTTCCGAACACTCTCCTTAGTGCTATTATTCCAAGAACCATCGCTTCGTCAAACTACCGCTCCTTGCATTTTTCCTTTCCAAGGCAGATATTGTTTACGTTGCGTGTCACACGTGTATCTTTTGTGCGTCGTGTGTATCAGATCAGTGCATTTAGAGTTCATTGTTATAGGAAGACGAATCGGCAGTTGCTACGACGTCCGCGTCCACATCGATATCCGCGTCCACTTCAACATCCGTCGTGTCCACAAAGACTTCAACATCTACATCATAGTGCAGTCATATTAGCATTTCAAATAGAAAAAAATAGAGTAAGGTTAATTCTTGTGGTTTTTGGATCAGTGGGCTCCCAGGAATCTAAAACTCATTTTGCTAAAAAAAAATTTAATCGGAAAGGTCCCAAAAAGGACAAAAAAGGATACTCTTTAATCCCTGACCGGAGGTCGGCATGTGGGGTATCAAATCAAAGGGGACGTCAAGTACATTACATATCCGGTGTTTGTTCCATGTTTCAAGGACCCTCAACGGAATAAATCGAGATTAAATGGAGAATTATTGTGTTTCCCGTGTATCTTTCCGAAGCCCTAATTCCGAGAGTAATTCAAATTGTAACTACGTTTCTCACTTTTCCGATCTATAATAGCTAAAGATTCTACCATTAAATTTGCTAAGAAAAAAAATTATCGGAAAGCTCTCAAAAAGGACACTAATTACAAACTTTGATCGAACGTGGGCATGCAGGGTGTCATATCAAAGAGGACGTCGAGTACATTCCATATCTTGCGTTTATTACTTGTTTCAAGGACCCTCACAGGTAAAAAATTGGGATCCAATGGAAAATTTTCATGTTTCTCGTATATGTATCTTTCCAAAGCCGTAATTTTTAGCCCGAATTTTTCCATTTAGTGTTCTTGAAACAGGAAACAAACACCGAATATGCAATACACTCGACTTCCTCTTTGACATGACACCCCGCATGCTCACTTTCAATCAAGGTTTGTAGTTAGTGTCGTTTAATGTCCTTTTTCAGAGCTTTCCGATAATTGTTTTCTTAGCAAATTTAAAGGAAGAATCTTAACCTATCATAGATTCGGAAAAATGAGAAACGTAGTGACAACTTGGATTATTCTCGTAGTTATGGCTTTGGAAAGATACACGGAAAACACAATAATTTTCGATTTAATCTTGATTTATTCCGTTGAGGGTCCTCGAAACAGGAAACAAACACCGGATATGTAATGTACTCGACGTCCCCTTTGATTTGATACCCCACATGCTGACCTCCGGCGAAGGATTAAAGAGTTTCCTTTTTTGTGCTTTTTGGGACCTTTCCGATCAACATTTTTTTTAGCAAAATGAGTTTCAGATTCCTGGGAGCCCACTGATTCAAAAACCACAAGAATTAGCCTTACTCTATTTTTTTCTATTTGAAATTCTATTATGACTGCACTAATTGTACATTATATGACTCATCTTATTTACGTTTGGAGGCCTGAAATGAGATATTTTGACTGCACTATATACATTGTCTAGCAATAAAACTCAGTTAACTAATTTTGAAACATTTTGAATACTTCTGACAATTTTATTTGATTATCTTTTTTGTTCAACATGTTTCTCTTTTAGGGCTCCATTACACAGTCATTTTTCTATACGAACATCAGCTTAACGAGTGTGTATGCATTATTTTGCTTAAATTCTAAGCAATTCAATGTAAAACCGGTTAACCGAAAACCGGTACTTTGAGCCCGGTTAAAACCGGACGGTCTAACCGGCTTTGCGAAAAAACCGGAAAAACCGAAAACCGGGTTATGGGCCGGTTTTTGACATCCCTAATACAAAGTACATTTTACGTACGTCAAAAGAGAGAAAGTCTATGTACTTGTACTTACAAAATTTTGTCGTTTTCTGTTGGGGCCAAACTTTTCACAAAAATTGTCTGTTGTTTTCATGTGCTTTTATAAATCATCAAAATTGATGAGTGGCCTCGTGGTTGTGTTGTGCTTATTAAAATAGAACACGCAGAAGACATTGTAATTGTATGAAGAAAAAAATCTGAAGGCATAGGTAAGCGCCATGCCCATCCATAGCCAAGGAATTTAACGTCCAACAATTATTTATGTAGCATTGCACTGTCATCTTCACCACGGATCCGGTTAAATACTAAATTAAAACAATAAAAAAAAAGTAGTTCGCAATTAAGATGACAACAGTCAGCAACAGAAAGAACTAACCATACCCACCAATGTAAAGAGTGAAATGAAATTAAAACAAAAAACCTTCCTCGAGTGAATTATGTTACAACAAATTGCAATACGAGCGAGTCATTTTACGCGACACATACCTAACCAACATGATTGGTTGAGGCCAGAGAAGATCCTCCACGGATGTCTTCATGACATCTTGGATCTTGAACCAAGCGCATCTTTCCACACTCTGACTGATGGATCATGGATCCGTACATCTGGAGCCGATTTTTTTATGTTTCATTCACTCGAATGATAATGTTGAGGGCAATTGTTTGGAATGTTTATGCGCATACATATAATGTAACAAATCGAGACACACTTCTGTTTTTTTCTTCTGAAACTCATGATGATTTTTTTTTTTTACTGTCATGTCCAATGATGTGTTGCTAACTATACACCCAGATGAAACCATGGTAGACCCAGTAGCAGTCAGCTTGAAGCAATCAAGCGCGGAGAGCGGCTGTAATTTAAGATTCAAAAGTGCAGGAGTATACGTACAAAATGTAACATTATACAGAAGGAGAAATTATGGCGAGAATTTGATGCTTCTTATAATGATCAAAGGGAAATTTTTAGTTCATTAGTTTTCACATTTTTGCGGTTATATGAGAATAAGGGTCAAGTGGTGGATTTGTATGGATGGAAGTGACATTGTGTGAAACACAATTGCCAGATCGAAACTAATTGCTAGACAGAATATTTGATTGTTTCGACTTTCTCGTATTATCGCGCAGAATCTGTTTAAATTTCACATTAATAATACTGTTTTTTTTTAAACTTGTACATGTTGAACGGTTTTTTCAACTGAAAGACCTCAGACCAAATTATGTGAATAGTGTTTATTGAAAATTAAATTTCAAATTTTTGTAATCCAATCAAAATAGCCCCAGTCAAGGATCCAAACAGACAAAATTAACCTAAAGGGGGGCATGCATTTTTCCTGGATAAATTAGGTAAATACCACGGCGCGCGCGAAGTTCTTTTCAGCGCTTTTCACCTAATATATTTACCAGCAAAATGGGTAGTACAATTCTCAGTTACTATCTTGATAGAAAGAGCAGGTATTATAAGATAGCGTCAGTTCAGCGACTTGCTAAAACTCTCTATTTTATTTCGCAAAAATTTAAAGCATATATTGTATGTAGTACAAAAGCTTATTAAATTAAATATTGACTTTTCTTGTTTTTTTTTTCTCAGTTGCAAACTTGTGAATTATATCTCTGAAATTTAATGTTTTGGCAGTGTGTCTCTTAATATTAATTAAACTTATGGAGCTTAGTCGACTTTGCTTCATTACAAAACGTTTTTCGTTTTTAATTATTGCCAACTTTGAAAAATTTCGTTCTCCCTGACAGAAAAAAATAAATAAATAACAGGCGCGACAATCCAGCATTGGGCTAAGGCCGCAGGATGTGTTAGTGACATCCTATTTCCAAGATCTTATCTGCTTTTTGTTCAGGTAATGAGATCAGCATCACGCTCAGCAGTGTTATTTATCCCTAGGCCTGTTCGGTACCGAGATTTCAGTACCGGGTTTCGTTTTTTTTCCAATACCCGGTACCACAAGCGGTTTCCCTGACTCAGGTTTTTTTCAGTACCGACGGTTTTTTTTAACCATAAGCCAGTTTTTTGAGTACTGGGTTAAAAACCGACTCAGGTTTTTTCAGTACCGACGGTTTTTTTTAACCATAAGCCGGTTTTTTGAGTAGGGGAGACTGGGGCTGGTTCTAACAAATTTTAAACAAAACTTCTTAGCTACCCAACCTTTTGCGTTAGAGACATAACTTTCTGCCATATAATTCGTCATTAATAGGACTTTAAATAGAAATTATTAAAATTATTGTAAACGTATTACATTCTGAATAATAAGGCTTTTTTCCTAAGAAACTCACAAGTTAAAACTTACCCCAGCCTGGGGTTGGTTCTAACAGCCCTGGGGTAAGTTTTAACAGGAAGGATAATCATCGAATTTGAACTTTTTGCAAATAATTAAACACCAGTTAATCTACAAAATCAAGTTTTATTTTTTTTCAGTCTCATATTAATTAAATACAACGATCAGTATCATCATATTCAGTACTGAGTGATATTTTAATGCTAAAGATAATTAAATAACAAAACTTTAGCTTTTATAGCAGTTTTCTTAAACTCAAAAAATTTAAAAAACATCTTCTTTGAAAAACAATCACAGGTAATTAAAAAAAAATGGAACTCTAGCCTTAATATCCTAACACAGGAACTTAACTCGCGATTTGGGTAAGTGTTAACATGTTAGAACTTACCCCGTGTGTTCTGTTAAAACTAACCCCAAAGCCCAATTTTTCAGAAATCACATTGCACTATAATAAGTACGTAATTTAGCAGCAAGAAATTAGTGTGCATCTATAGCTGAATAAACACTTTTTATATAAGTTAAAGTTTCACATCTTTGAAATTTATATTAAGATTGAAAATCAAGAAAATAAAAACGCAAAAAAGATCGTTTACCTGTTCATATGGGCACACCATACACAACTCGTTACTGCGACGGCGCAGACTAAACTGACGAGTCTCGACACGTTTAGCATTGTGTACAAACAGGACAATCATTATTTGTTTGTCTCTCAGTCTGATAGTTTGGCGTCTATCAGCCTGTTAATACCTGCCCCTGTTAGAACCAGCCCCGGTCTCCCCTACCGGGTTAAAAACCGGTACCAAAAAACCTGAAAAAAACCGGCTCATGGTTGAAATGAATCGTTCTTTTTAACTCGGTAACAAAAAACCGACTCGTCGGTCGGTTTTTTTTTAACTCGGTACCAAAAAAACCGGGATATCGGTACTTTAGAATATCGGGTCCGGTACCAAGTGAACACTGGTTTTGTACCGGGATCCCGGTTTTTGGAACAGGCCTATTTATCCCCATAAATGGGTATACTCGTTTAACATCTGAGTCAGATCATAGTCTGTCACAAGCTAGTGATTTCGAAAAACACCATGGCTCACGGTGAGATTCGAACTCATGACCCTGTGCACCGAAGGTGCGCGCACTAACCGCTAGACCAGCCAGACTACCTGACAGAACAAGGCATCTTTAAATATGTATATCCTTAAGGCTATCGCTACATTAGGGAAGCAGTTTCCTAATAATATTTCCTTTAAGGAGTTGAACATTACACTCGAATTTTTTTTCCTGTAATTCCAATTTTAGATGCTCATGGAGATGAATTATTTTTTCAAATTCGTTCTGAAGATCATTTTAGTTATTTTTTTTTTTAAGTAAAGAGTTTGTATACAAAAATTGTAGATAATTTTATAGCTAATCATTGGTGTTGTCATTTTTAATTATGCAGCGAACAAGGGCCGAGGTGGAAGCCAAAAACTAAAGCAAGACAAAATATCTCAAAAGTAGCATTAACAAGTTTTCAAGGGGTGGAAATTTAAGCTTTCTGAAAAAGCCTCTATCAATTGCTTATATAATATCAGACAGTGCAGGGAATACTCACTTGAGCCACTTTTCACGACCATTCGCCTGGCGTAAGTGGGAACATCGTTTTGTGAGAATAGTTTTGGCTTCTGAATGTAAATCTTTAAATTTCACATTTTTCAGTCTTACCTTTTCTGAGACGGCATTTCAGAGTTTGGTCTAAATTTGACATCTAGGTACATACAGTTGTCGTAGAAACTATTTCGTATTCAAGTACATACCATGGAATTTCTAGTAACGAAATGCGCATACACTAAGAAAATGCCATCAAAAAGTGGCTCCAATATCTGGGTAAACTTACTCGATAATTTTACATTTTCCCACAAAAAAAAAATTTGAAAAATGTCACTATGTACAAATGTATGTATTCGATAAATGGTACACCGCTGTACAATTGGCAGCTGCATGATATACCACTGCATAAATAAATTGGATATCTAAATTTGGTTGCGAGTCAGATTGTTGCTACTGTGGAATCGATGACTGCTTCCAATTGGCATCACGAACTCAGAGCCGTGCGAAGACAATTTGGCGCCCGGGGCAAAATTTTGACCAGGGCGCCCTCAATGAAAATTCATACTTATTCTTATTGTCGCAAATGCTGGGGAATACCATAAGCTGCAATCCGAAAACAGATCCATAATTGTTCTCGGCCATTTTACGTATTTTTTCGATTTCCCGGTCTAGATATTTTTCACGATGAAATGACCGGGTAATCGAAAAATAATGCACAAAATTGCCGAGAAAAATTATGGAACTTGTTTTCGGATTATAGGTTATGGAATTCCCCAGAATTTACTAAATATTCCACGACAGTAAGTATGCATTTTCATTGAAAAAATCGAAGCGGACAAAAATGTTATTCTCGAGGTCTATCCAGACCTTTACATAATATTTCAATTGTAATTTGGCAAAATCCAACGCAATTAGCAGAAGTACATAATCCTTTTTACAAATCGGATTTTGTCTGTATGTTTCAAAGTTCAAACCCTGCATTCTGGTATCCTTTTATATCTAGATTTTCGATAATTATAATAACTGTTAAGGCCCAGTTAAACTAGTTAAAATGCAAGGACAATCATAGCAGTTAATAAAGTTGCTTTCAAAATAAATTAAAAATCGTGAATATCAAAAATTATCTATTTCATGCCATTTGTGACAAAATACGAAATACAAACGCCCTTAGAACAAACCATTATTGTAAATTGTATAAAACTCATTGAAGCTACAGTCCCCTGTTCGCTAAAGAATAGAAATGAATTTAAAAGAGAATAACTATGGTGGCCCTTACTTTGTTGTGCGTAGTGTATTTAACGAAATTGATGTACATAGTAGAAAATAGGACCAAGGACCAAGAAAATTAATGTAAGAATTGACCGAAAATTCTCAGCTTCTCTATATTAGATTGTCTGCATCGCTCGAGCCTTTATTGTAGCAAAATTATCAATGATCTTATCTAAATCGAGCTGTTTCGAGATTTCATTCTCAATTAATATTATTGATAAATTGGTAAACCGTTCCTAGCCCATTGAAGATCTCAAATAATTCTCAATTATTTTGAGTTTGTTGAATGAACGTTCAGCAGAAGCAGCAGACACAAGTGTTGTCAAAAATATTCTGTACGTCGTTTCCAACTATTTACAACTCGGCACTAAGTCAAAGCTATGAATAGGTTGCAGTATATCAAAATGGTTCATATTTTGAAAATTTGGATTCAAGGATGGTAGAATTTTTTTCGCAATTAAAATTTCACATTGATTTCATGTTCATTAAAATCAGCTGAATAATTTTGAGACAGTTTAGTTACTTTTTCAATAAGCTTTAAACGGTATTTCCTGCCATTTTTGCGCCATTATCGGAGCATTGAGCTCGACAATATTTTAAATCTAGATCGTCGGACTTAGTAAGTCTTCAATTTCATGTGCCAATCCTTCACCAGTTTTGGACTTCGATTCGGCAAAGCAAAGAGATCTTTCTTCGATGGAACATTGCCCATCTTCAGAAATTTTGACGTATAAAACGATTTCGCTCATTTGCTCTTTATGCGATACGTCTGGAGTACAATCGAATGAAATGGAAAAGTATTTTGCATCGTGAATTTCTTTGATAAATTGGACTCTTAATTACCTATTCTAAGCGAGTAATGGCTTTATTTTGAATTTGTCGTGCTCTGTGGCCGTGATCGTTCGGTCGCCACTCTGTGAAATATTACACTCATAGAGAAACGAGTTTCCAAACTCGGCACGACTCGTCTCAAGTTTATTATTCAGAAGAAGATAATAAGAAATATTCTTATCGTAGAATAAAAAACTAACAATGCGACAACCGTATGGCTGACAACCGTATCACACTCCGAATTTTGTTGTCTTTGTAACGTTGATGACTACACACGGTAGTCATCAACGCACCATGCTCCACTAGGAGTTACGGTAATGAAGAAGAAGAAGAATGGCTTTATTTTGAATTCTATTCGAAAAGTATGTAATTTTTCGACCAGACCTTCTAACAGAATTATTGTCTTAATGATAACGGATTTCAGGATCATATTTTGCTATCAAATCGATAGTTTTTACTCACTGATAGACAACGACTTTCTCTTCAGTTTTGAATCATTTGCGAGATGACTTAAAAAGTATTTACACTTTTTTTTTCCGATTTCCATATATTGGGCGCCCTTTGTTTACTCCCAAACTCACTTCCTATCAGTTTCATTTTGTGATCGGAATACCTTTCAACTTTGAGCTTATCCTGCGCTCCCAAGGGGGCGCGTCCCACCGGTTAAGAATCACTGATCTACAATATTAAATTCGTGCGTGTGTGGCAGTATGCCCATGATATGCAAATCACTATGAGCATACGCAACGTAGATGACTGTCTAAGTTGCAATTCGAATTTATAAAAGCTACAAATTTTGTGCCAATAATATTTAAAATTAAATTGTTAGTAAATGTAAAAAAATTGCGTGTATAAATTGAAAAGTCCACTCTCAAAGGATTTCTGAATTTGAAAAAAAAGTATGGGCTTAAAAAATGTATAACGAGGTCAATAACTGTATATGATAGTTTAAAGAACAAAGACTTACTTCTCAAAAAAAAATACGTTACATGGAACATGGCGCCCGGGGCGAGTGCCCCCTTCGCCCCCTCTTCGCACGGGCCTGCACGAGCTACCCGTTGATACCACAGACCAGACATGTCAAACTCGTGGCCCGCGGGCCGCATGCAATTGCAATTTTGTGCGGCCCGCCGCCGCCATGTCGTAGAAACACAATGTGTATGAGCACAAATGCGTAAATATAAATAAAAAAAATACCGGCGTACAGAGGGCTGCGCCCGCAATACGAGGGTTTTTTAGAATTTTGATGCATAGTGAATATTTTTTGTAC
Source organism: Microchrysa polita (assembly GCA_949715475.1). NCBI lineage: Eukaryota > Metazoa > Arthropoda > Insecta > Diptera > Stratiomyidae > Microchrysa > Microchrysa polita. The sequence continues at coordinate 19,770,284 of OX454419.1, read as the reverse complement.
ATATATTTTATAAGCAATAGATAAGAATTGTGCACAGAATTAATGGAATGCTTCCTGTAAATCTATTTTTGGATTGGTCTAAATAAACGCGTTCCAGAATGTTTGTTTACCCAGTTTGTATAAAAGTAGGCAAATATACAGGCATTTTTCGATTTAAGATTTCTGATGGCCTTTGAGCAAAAAGAAACTCAGACTCAGGCAAACGTAAGGCCGGCTTGGCTTTATATATGAACTGAATTATTGGCTGTAAAACTACTTTTACTCTTTTTTTAATCAAGGAAAAGCAACTTATATGAAATGATTCCATTGTGTCCCCTGACATAAGAGCCCATGCAAGCCTTCCTATAAGTATTGAACAAGTATACTTTTGCCGTTATTCAGGGACACCCTGTTAACTTGGTCCTACAAACTTCAAAAATATTTGTGGCAAACACTATTGCCATTCTATGCATATCCACCAAATTTCATGTTCATTGTTTCATCAAGTTAAAAGATATGCATTGAAGAAATGCTAAAGAGGTTTCCCTTGCATTGTGAAAGGCCCTTACTAAATACTAACTTGGCTATATTTCCGGTTTGGATACAGATATTCGAATGAAAATTCGTAGACATATTCCCTATGTAATTTTCTAAAAATCCCTGGCAGAATTTTCATATTTGGAAACCTAAAAGGGGCTACACACGATCAAATTCAAATTTTACAAATTTACTGTTATTTACGTTTCCTTAGCAAAAGTCAACAGTCTTAATATTTAACGTATATAAAGCCATACTGACCAATCTTTGTGCAAAGTTTCATATCGATCCCTATAACGGTTTAGAAAAACGGAGGTCGAAAAGGAAGTTTAACTTTGAACGCCAATAACTTTTTTACCGTTACTCGAAACTGGAAAATTTTAACTGATGTGAGATGTACTCGTTTAATTCTTTGATTTAAATACCCATATGTCAATCTCCGATAAAAACTAAAAAAGTCGACTTTTTTCAAACGTTCGGGACACCCTGTTATCTTCTTCCTACCAACTTCTAAGGTATATGTGCCAAAGACTGTAACCATTCTACACATTCCTACCAAATTTCATCACAATCGGTTGAGCCGTTCGCGAGTTATTTAGTGAACAGACGGACGGACAGACGGACAGACGGACGGACAGACAAAATCGATTTCATAAGGGTTTTTTCAAAAAAAAAATTTTCTAAAAAACCCTAAAAATGGAGTTGTACTCAAGTCAAAGAAATTTACTAAAACTCGTCAAAAAGTCGGTGACTTATGCAAACATGCAATTATGTTGTTTATTCGTAGAAATCATCCTCTATCTATGGTTATGTAAGGTACATTTGTTCGAGGCGGCCGTTTTTGTGGAGAAAATTATTAAGCTCCTTCGTGAAATTGTTGTGTCCCGAAATTCGATTCAGAAAACAGTTTTTCGGCTTTTCTGAACCTTATACTCGTAGCTTATTAGGTATTTTCGGTGAGAAGACACTCCTCCTTTGGATTACCGGAGCGTGGGTTTGAGTCCTACTATCACCATGGATGTTTGTGTTGTCTTTATAAAAATGATCCTATGGCCGCCATAGGTTGTTTTGGGCTACCTAGGATGTTTCTGGATGACCGCTGCTACAATTTTCTGATCAGCTGTTCAAGATTTTGAGGAAATTAATTCACAAGTAGTGATTGATTTAATAATCCATCAACCAAATTTTGGCGTTTTAATTATTTGTCTCAGGATTCTCAATTTCTTTTATGAGCATTTTCAAAAGATGGCATTTCTGAAGAACATAATGGTAGGCATACGCGTGTCCGACATTTTTTTTTCTGCGGCCCGCTCAAACCTGAACACAGCGATATTTGGCCCAGACCAGACTTTGAGTTTTACACCCCTGCCACAGACAGCTAAACCTGTCAAGTTTGATGGATCGGATATTTAGACAAGTGAATGATATAATTTATAGATTTTAAAACAGACAAAGTTTACCCAGACGTTGGGACACTTTTTAGTTAGTCTTAACGCATTCCATTGGGTCACTGTCAGTGTGAGTGAGGGGCCTCTCACTGTTTACTCTAAAAGTTCCGGCACTGTTTACTCTAAAAGTTCACTCCTAAATTAATCAAGTAAGTAGGCTATGATTTGTGTCACCGAATGACGTCATTAAACCTGCGCGTATTGCTTATATCATGTGATCTTATAGATTGTGATTATATCTTCATTGATTATGTAGATGTCAAAACCCTGGACACTAGATTGAATCGTACAGTGGCGCAACCAGGATTTGGTCCTGGAGGGGGCTAAGTTCATCCATATTACTAGATATTTGATGTTGCTGCCGCAAGTTGGGGAATGGTGCTATTTTTCAGAGCGCTATACAGTAGTGTTTTAAAGTGCAGTTTTCACGTTTTTTTCCCATCTAAAAATTATTTTCGTAGCGACAAATGTTAAAAATTTGCCATGTTAAGGCCTGGATAGACATCGGGCGAAATGAGAATGAAATTTTTGTCCGCTGCGATTTTCTAATCAAAAGCATACTTACTGTCGTGAAATGTGTGGCAAATGCAGGGGCATCTCATAAGCTACAATCCGAAAACGGTTCCATAATTTTTCTCGGCCATTTTATATATTATTTTTCGATTCCCGAATGTCGACCTAGTCTTTCAAGCTACAGTCATTTCATCGTGGAAAATATCTAATGACTGGGGAATCGAAAAATAACACACAAAATGACCAAGAAAAAATTTGGAACCATTTTCAGATTGTAGCTTATGGAATTCCCCGGCATTTGCTACATGTTCCAAGACAGTAAGTACGCATTTTCATTGAGAAAATCGCAGCGGACAAAAATTGTATTCTCATTCCGCTCGAGGTCTATCCAAACCCTTCTTTACTGACTAATTTTACCGGGGCAGAAATATTAACACCGCACGGCGCGGCGCCGAGCAGATTTAAGCTACGTTTTCGTAGAGATAATTCATGTGATGATCGCTAAGCGATCCTAGTTCAAAGCAATCAGAGCAAAATTTGTAAATGCACAACAAAAATAGGAATTTAGGCTCAATCCAAAAAATGCTTCCTGCAAAGAATTGGTTTCGAATGAGGATTGTTACGATAGCGACTGACTATATATCATCATAATCAAAGATCAAAGGATGCAACAATTGAATCCATTTAACTGGATTCAATTGTTGCAATTGTTCATTTTTTATTACTAAAAATTATTTGTAGGTTCAATAATGTAAATTTAAATATTTCTACGAAGTGTCATACGGAAATATCTTTTCTCGATGCGTTCTTCTTTTGAAGAAGACTTCAATTGCAATGAACAATTTAATTTTTAGTCGCGATGCCCCACACTATGTTTGTAAGCTGTAAGGGCTCAATATTAATATTTACGAAGCTGGCGGATTTTTTTTTGCGAAAGCATTCATTTTGAAGACATTTTTCCCTTTTTACAAATATTACCTCAGACCAGTGTGTTTCTAACTTGCAGAAAGTATATATGTGTAACTTTCTATGGATGTTGCAACCTGGACAGCCTACGTTTCGTACTTTTTATAAAATTTCCAACGAAATGCATTGTTTCATATTTCATTTTGCAATTTTCCCTTTCACAATTTCTGGGTCTGGGAGGGGCTTTAGCCCCCTTAGCCCCTCCCGTGGTTGCGCCACTGGAATCGTACGTCACTAAATTCAAAATGCATCCTATAATGTACTTGCATTATTCAAATTGCAGTATAATATGGTGTTAAGCAAATCGAGGATTTAATAAGTCCTGTCGGAAATGTGAATACCCTCTTATAGCCGATACAGACTACAAACAAATCCCGTCTGTCACTAATTTCAGAATGCATCGTGAGAGTACTTGCATCATTCAAATTTCAGTACAATATGGTACAAACAATAATCAAATCTAGTGTGTAAATCCCCTATTAGGATATTTTGTTCCTATTGAAATGCTAATTGGACTATATTTGTTTGATTTACGTTCGTCCTATTTATTATATCGTGATATTGTTTTTCTTCAACTGAACGAATCAATATCGTTTTGGATGAGTCAATTCTTTTGCTCAGTTTGGCGAATCGTGAGTTGAGTTTCGGCAGTTTTATTCTAAAAGTGTCCGTGTAAGGAGCCTACATTTGATTGATTCCACTGGTTCACTCACACATTACAATGCACATTATTTGCATTATTTATTGCAACAACAGGGTTAATCATTCCATTTTTTTTTTTGAATAATTTTTTTTACTAAATACAAAAAAAGGATTTTAAGTGATGGAAATTTTTATTCTAGACCTTTGGATTTTTTTTTATTAAGAGGGACATTTGCACCCGTTTTATTGTTTTTTTACCCGACTTTTCACAAGATTTTCGGTGATAATTGGTCGCATTCCTGTCAATAACTCTCCTCAAGGTCTGATGAGAATCTCTGTTGGTAAAACCCAAAAAAGTACGTTATGCCAGGAAATGCTTCCTTCCCACTATACGGAGATGCTACGCATTTGCCAAAGGAGAAAGTTTTGAAAATATCCAAATTCAAATGCATTTTCAATCGGCTCACCACTCTCTTGTTTGAATTCTGTACCTATCTATCTGAGGAGACTCTATCTAATGCAAAGTTTAATGTTCCATTATCATCTGGTTATCCTACTTGGGGGAGAATGGAGCCGGTGAATTGTGGCTGATCGTTACGACAGAGTTCTATAATATTGATCAAAGAAGATTAATTCATTCGGATCAAAACTAACAGAGCCTCTTCCACATTGTGTATGATCCAATGCGATTTTGTTCTGCTTAGTAGAAAACAAACAAAAGCTGTTGCAAATCTTTGTACCAGGTGTATAATTAATTCCTTAATTTTGATCCCATATTGTACTAATTTCTGGTACTAAAGATTAAAGCGCTCACCTTTTATGTACAGCCAAAGTTCACCCTCTTCCTATCACGCGGGGAGGATTTTAATAGTAAGCAAGAGAAACTGAAAAATTACCCTTTACTTTACTCCTTGGTTTTAGGGGTGCCAAAAGGAATGCACAGAGGATGGAAGGTCGAAAGCTTGGATTTGTTTCATATGCGCAATTAAGTCAACTCTCACTGCTTAAGTACCAGTAGTACACCGCTGTCATTACATCCTAATTACTACACTTTCTTATAGCAACCGCACACAGTCTGTCTATATGCCTGTCTGCACTCTCAGCCAAACAATGTCTGTTGGCATAAATGAAAGTACATGAATGAATGGCTTCTTAACGTGTGCCCTCACTTGTCGTGAAATTTGATATTGAAATCATTTCATAAAATTACAAAAAAAAACTTCAACTGAATATCTGGGTGTAGTAGCGTAAAAATTTACAAGAAATATAACACAGCCACCAGAACAACTTAACAACACGAAAAACTCAATTGCAAGTTAGCAGTTTTCTTGTCGACAAAAAGCGAAAGGCGAACAACAATAAAACTCTGCATGAGTGTAAAAAACAGTAGCAAGTAGCGTAAGACATCATCCCGTTCAGTATGGATGTGCCAATTCAAGCTCAAAACAGAGTGCGGTGATCTTTTCAATTTCAACAACCGTAGCTTCGCTGATCTTATAACAAGACGCTATACGCCCGTAAAAAAGGTCAAATGACGCGGAAAAGATTTGCTGCAAATGATCCTTTCTATATAAAACAGATGGGCCGCAATCGGAACCTCCTGGTCCCCACAGTTCATGTTACGGGAATATGTAGAACAAAATCGTGAAGTGTGCGCAACTTTTTGTTCATGAGCCTCGCCCATTAACTATATGCTTCGTACCATAGTGCACAGCAAGCAAGACCTTACAAGTGACCCGCTCGCGAAAAGATTACAGCAACTAAGAAGAAGTACAGGTAGGGTATATGGCGTGAAAAATGGATTTCAAATAAACGAGGACGACTAAAGATTGAAAGCGAAACGATAAGGTCTCCAATTGGTAGACAGATTTGAATATAATACCTTATTTGGATGCCATACGGCACAGTTCACCACAAGAACGACTGACGTCCCAACTGTATTATACCTTTCATGCAAAACTAGGCCAACATGGGCGTACTAAAGACGATAAGATCCTGTGCCCGTTGCATATGGATGATCTCTCGGTGACTTTCAACAACGACGACAAGGAAGTCGCGAAACAAAAGACTGCAACGGGTAACCTCCCTAAGATATACTGATATTAGTTCAGCGATATTATAGCAAGTAAAGTCCTGGCCTCGCGCACATTAGGAATTAGTATACGGCGACCACAATGAAGGCAGTGGGTTATGGATATATTGGTTATTGGTTTGGCTTTTGTGCTGCCATTCAAAGACCTCGACGACTGTGCGACGTCTGCACATCGCGTTGGGATCGATTACATAAGTTTGACTTTTGCATAGTTGGAGATTTATAAATACACATTCTCGCGAATACGTATGTTTCGATGTTTGACTTTCGTTCTACTGGAATTGAATACATGCAATATTGAAATCGCAACATCAGTGAATGGCAATCAAGAGTGGGTAATTGAATCACTTGGTCCAAGATCGACTAGTACTGATTATGATTTGATTGAGGATTGGGTTACGGTTTTAGCAAGGGAAGAAAAATCGCGAAAATTGAAATGAACGACTATTTATATGAGGTCAGAGGTTTCAAGTTTGCTTATTGTTGGTATATTCGCTCGAACAATCTGCATTGTATTTTAATTACTGTTTTCCTGGTAGATATTGGATTGGAGGTTTTGGTATAAATTGATAGGAGGGCGAGTCTTGTTAACGATTTGCGTTTAATTGAGTATATATGGACGATTTGAATGGGTTCGTAAATAGTAAAGAGGCCTTTGACATTTCTAAATGATCAAAGCAGTATACGTCAATCCATCCAACTTTAGCATTTTCACCTGACCTGAATGTATATAGGACTAATTTTGTCAATCAACACTAAACAATGACGACTAACAGCCCTGATAAAGAAGGAAGTGCCAGACTATACCGATGATAATATTTCACGGGCCTGGATTGGATTCAAGACGAAACCGTAGGAGTAAGAATGCTGACATTGTACCGTCAAAATGACAAAGAATTCACACAATGAAACTTGAATTTCTAGCAAAAGACCAGGTTTTATCACTAGCAGTAGGGATGTCAAAAACCGGACGGTTATAGTCCGAAAACCGGTAATTTCAGAAGGGTTAATCGGGTTATTTTGGTTTTTCCTCCTCCCGGTTTTAAACCGGACGAATGTTTGTCCATCCGGTTAAAACCGAGAAAAAAACCTTTTAAAATTCATAATTTTTTTTTATATTTTCTTGAATTTCACTCAGTAATCCTATTACTTGTCCCCTATAAAAAAATTTCGTTTTCTAATTTCAGCCCTTACACATTACTTGGGTATAGTTATGAGTATATAAAATATCTATAATTTTATGAACACCCTCCAGTGTAAGCTATGGTCCGCGGTCGATCAAAATAAACCAGGAATTCCAAATAACCCTAAATCCGCCAAATCTGGAGAGCAGAGATGGCCTCTGAGAGAGATGAGGCGGTCGGGGAAATGTAGTCGCAACATATTCATTGAGCCTCGTACTGTGTGTGCTGTGGATCCATCTTGCTGAAACCACACGTCCCTAACATTCATTTCTTCGAGGCTTGGAAGAAGAAGATCCTCGATCATGTTCCAAGATCCAAGTGATCGACCGTTAGAAAAACTTGGGAGCTTCCCCCACCACCCCACCCCTTCAACCCCTCTATCCGACCAACTCACCGCTTGGGAGTTTTTTCAAATAAGTAAGTTTCTCTGGCGCACCCTGTACCTGAATTTTGATTTGATATTGCATACGATACGAACGCCAGCAATACGAGTGTGTATGCATTTTTTTACTAAAATTCTAAGCAAATCAATGAATAAACTCGGTTAACCGGGAAACCGATACTTTGAGCCCGGTTAAAAGCAGGCGGTCTAACCGGCTTTACAAAAAACCGAAAACAACCGAAAACCGGATTTTGGGCCAGTTTTTGACATCCCTAGCTAGCACCCTAAGGAAGGACTTAGGTCAATGAAAAATACTATCTGTGAAGGACTATCGTTGGCCACCGCGAATAATTTTTTGATTAGTGCTTGTTTGACCAAGCAGCTGCATGTTGTACTAGCAATCTTAGTGTACCTATACAATAAGATGATGAAATCTTTTTGCAGGTAGTCAAAAAGATTTCATCATCTTATTGTATAGGCACGTATTTTGCATAAGGCGACCAGATAATATTGACAATACAAAAAGCGCAATAAACTGTTGCATTAAAGTCTCCACCACAGACAGCTACAAAATACAAAAGAGAGAGCAGCGAGCCGATGGAAAATGCAGTTCATTTTCGATATTTTCAAGACGTTGTCCTTTGGCAAAAAGCGTAGAAGCTTCACTGGATATTGGGAAGGATGCGTTTCTTAGTCGTGTTATCTCCCGTTTCAACGATTTAAGCATAACATACTTCTTTTTTGGGCAACTTGAAGTCGCGGGCTTATGGCAACAAGCCTCAAAGATTCTCAGACCTTGAAGAGAGTTATTGACAGGAATGAGAATATAGAGAGTCATCTTGGGGACCATACCATCAGTGCCTAAGCTTCGGTCCATCGCACTGTTGGAATAGTTAGCATTTTATTCTCTCTCTTGATTACTCTAACTCCTAGTGGAGCATGGTGCATTGACGACTACCGTGTGTAGTCGCTGTGTGTAGTTTAGGGGCTGCAACTCCAGCCAGTTGACTTAGGCAACAACCTCTAGCCATCTCGAGTCCAACACTATGATGGGTAGAGACCATAATGAGATGGGCAAATCCATCCCTGGGGTACACGAATAATGTGAATTATTCGTGTGATTCGTTCGTAAGAAATGAGTAGCACCGAACTTTGCCGATTTCGGTGCAGAGTGGATGAGCGAAAACACGTAAGAAGTTATTATGGGGTCAAAATTCTCAGACAGGCATGTAGGAGGCAGGCATGTCCTAAATTTTCGGCCAAATCCAACTTCATTTCATTTTTTCAGACATATGGTAAAAAATGTACATATTATAAAAAAATACAATAATTTTTGGTCTAGACTAGGGCCGGCATGTCAAACTCGCAGCCGTTGAACTCAAGTTTAAAAAAATGTATAAAACTCGTCAGAAAGTCAGTGGCTTAAAAATTTGGCGAAAATTAATTGACAAATCGTGATTACTTAAAGATCAATAAAATTTTCACGTTTTCGCTTCTTGTCTCAATATTTTTAATATTTTTGAAGTACATTTCCGAAAGATGGAAGTTGTCAGGGATAATCCTCAATCCGCTATACATATGATCCAGACTTACCGCCATATGTATTTTAAAACTAATATTCTGTAATTAACTTTCGTAATAAGATTAGATAAAAGTTTTTGAAATTTTCTTCCTGCGGCCCACCCAAACCGGAAAGAGTGTTATTTGGCCCGGGGCAGGTACTGAGTTTAAAACCCCTGCTCTAGGGTATAATATATCGTCACTAATATTCCAGAACCGCGAAACTACAGAATCAGCAATTTTCCTTCATATGCCAAAGTCCGACGTTAGGCTATCGTGCCACATTGATGATGATGCAATGACGAAGTTATTACGAGTATTAAGCTTCATTGAGAAAATGAAAAAAAACATTTTCGCGAGTTTGCATGTGACTTTAATTAGTCAGGAGAAAATATTCTTTTTTGTTGGAAGTCTCCAGAGTGTCCCCGCGGATCACCTACGGGTTTCTCACGGACCACCCGAGGGTGGTCCGCAGTCCACCTGTTGGGAAACAGTGTATTAATGCGTTGTAACTTGGTCGTTACTACCTGAAATAGTGAAGTTCGAAAGGAAATATCCATAAGTACTTTTTTTATGAATCATACAAATGCAGGGTGCCCACGTAAATGTTTCCAATTTGAATTTCAGTCATCAACAAAATAATCAATTAACAAGCGAAAAGGTTAATCGATTTTGTTTAAGCCTAAAAAAAACCAAAACATTTATAAATAAAGAAGCTAAACATTTGGAAGACTAGTTGAATAAAGCACAAGGTTTGTAGTTGCTCGGATAATGATGATTCAGAACAGAAAATGAACCGCTTATCTGATTCTAGTGAAGTTGTTTTCTATCTTTTGAAAAATTATTGGCCACGGTAATAGTTCTCATTCTGCAACCTAGTTTGTCTAGTTTCAGAGATATTGAGGTTCCAGAGTAGTCTAAGGAAAAGAAATTTATAAAAATCTTCAAATGCCTGTGTGACCTAATTATTCCGAAGTTTGCTCAAATATTTGTTAAAATTTTCTAATGTTTGTTGTTTTCTTGACACTGCCTGATGATTCGTATAGGCGACGTCCGTTCTATGCCCATTTTTTTGCAGATTCTCAATGAATGAATCAATTTTATTTGTAGCTGACTTACTCATACAGTCTTCATTGCGTGTTATGTTAAATAAATCGCATCACCCAGAATCGCAGAGTTTGTAGATTTGTAATTCTGTCACACCTATTTTTTCCATCCCAAGTAAATAAACGATTTATCAATCAACTGGCTGTATATAGTGCACAAATCAATAAATTTTCACAAAAGACTATATGTGGGAGTTGATAGATAAGAAAAAAAGCACGAAGTTGACGCGATCTCTCTAATTTTATAAGTTAGAGTGATCAATCATTCTGAATCAACAAACAAACACAAAAAACAAACGAACATCCCACATTTAGGTGCTGTTTTCATGGTAACACTTTCACTAGCCAAATCAGTACATTATCTTCTTTCTGACTTGGTGTATATCTTGGTCAGTCTGCATCCATCTGCATTACAAGTTGCATATTTTATACTATTCTTATTAAGTCAATCTTGAAAAATGTTATAGACACATCAGTAATATATTATCAAAGTCCTATATCGCAGACTATGATTATAGCCCAATCAAAACAACATTTCCTTAGTTATCTTCGAAATAGAGAAAAAATAAACCAAATGCTCTCTTCTTGTTATTTGGTAGCTGTAGAAGTAAGGTTTTGACGAAGAAAAATTCTGCTTACACGAAAAGTCAAGAAAAAGGACTCAAATGCATCAATCATGTTGCTTTAGAAATTTCAGAATAAACGAAAAAATTGAACATTCGACAAATAAATATGTTTCGGTTTAAATAAAATTACAATTTGACTGAACTATGATTTCATTTCAAATCCGCAGTCAATAAATATGATAAATTTGTAAGATGTCAGATTGAATTGAGTTTTTATGAATTGATTAGGTTAAGATGTTGCTTTTGGAAAAATTGAAGTCGTGATGATGGAGTTTATTGTGAAAGTTTTACGACTTTTATTATTGTATTATTTATATTAATATTTTCATGAACGTGACGCCCGCTCGACTTTTAAGTTGCACACGTAGTTATCAAATAAATCATATGAAACCAACTAAAGGGATGAATTAAAATCGAGAGTGAAATTCTTACCGCTGCGATTTTATCAATAAAAATGCATACTTACTGTCGTGGAATATGTCACAAACGGTGGGAAATTCCATAAGCTACGTACAATCCGAAACCGGTTCCATTATTCTCCTCCGCCATTTTATGTATTATTTTCCGATTCCCCGGTCATTTGACATTCCAGGATGAAATTACCGGGGAATCGGAAAAAATACATAAAATAGCCGACAAAAATTATGGAACTGTTTTCGGATTGTAGCTTATGAAATTCACCAGCATTCCCCACGTATTCCACGACAAAAACAATACATTTTCATTGAAAAAATCGCAGCGGACAAAAATTTCACTCTCGTGGTGAATACTAGGCTTAAAGGTAGAATTTATTGATTGTAGTCCATATAGGTCAACTCATTAATAAATTCATCGAAGCTTTAATTCTGGTTATTTAACTATTAAGGAAAATAAGGATTCGGGGAAACTGTTGCGATACCACTAGCTTAGATACGCGTGAGAAGGAAATTTGCCGGTCGCGGCGAAAATGTACCAAGGCCTCCACTTCTCTTGGCGAGATATAAAAACTACGGTTGAGTAATATGTATATATATTACTCGTATAAGTCTGCACGGTATTAGTCCATATTTAAGGTAATGATTCACAACACAGGGGTCGACAAAATCAATCTTACCAGACTTCTTAAATTAAGTGTTCAATGGGATTGATGTCTGGACTGCGTGCAGGCCAGTTAAGTGTCGACATATTGGCTTCATTCAAGAACTTCCGAGAGAGATGCGATACGTGACACCGGGCATTGTCGTTCATCAAAGTGATGTTCTCGCCTTTATTCCTCTAAGGAATTGCCAGCTCACATCAAACAGCAACCGCCGCCGTATGCAACCGTTTCAGTGAAACAGCACTGCGCAAATCGCTCACTCGGACGCCTGCAGACCAGACTCTGCATCTTCTGTCACTGCCATGCACACACATTCTCGAGTCGTCAGAGAACAATACTGAGCTTCATTCCGAAACGCTCCAATTCAAATGATCTCGAGCAAATAAGAGGCGCAGTTGTCGGTGTCGTGCAGTCAATTTGGGGCCCGTGGAAGGCCGTCTTTGAGTGATATTCGCTTCGCATACGACTCTTATGGATAACTATCGTACTTTTCAATAACACGTACAAATATACGCGATTATAGGTTGAGTCGATACTTTTGTCCGTAAGTGTATATAAAATAAAGTCGTGTTAGTTACACCATTTACAGCTCGAGAACCGCTGGACAGATTTTCAAGATTTTAGATTTGTTGGATTAGGCTCTGGCCAGAATAGCATAATAACTATTGAAACATGTAAAAAATTCACAGTGAGCTAAAATTTCCAATAGGTTCACGTATTTCTGCGTGTATTTCTTTAACATATGAGCGGATTTCAGTAAATTTCTTCCACAAGATTGGTCTCTACCCAAAGTAACAGGACAACTATCGAGACATATGAAAAATTCACAATGAGGCACAATTATGGAGACAATTTTTTGTTATACTTCTTTCTGTCTTTCTTGAGCGAATAACAGGAGCGAATAACACCTTATGGGGTCAATGGTTATACTGCCATTCCGGCCCGAATGGCAGTATAACTATTGAAATAAGCAGAAAATTCACAATGAACAACAATTCACAATGAGTTCTTTTTTCGCATATTTTTGTTTCTATTCTTGAACGTCTTTTCGGATTTTTTGAAAATGTTCGTGCCGAATTGGTCCTCTCACTTAATGTTAACGGCACTGACTAACTAACTAATAAAGATTTATGGCATTTCCCTGTTGGCTCAAATAGATGTGGTTACAATTACAGTTAGGTTACAGTAATTCCCATTGACGTCAAAGCTTAGCTTCGTACGTTGAAATAAGTGAAAACGCATTATGTACACTCAGAAAAATTTCAATGGGAAATCCCATTAAACCAACCATTTTGTCCCATTATTTTTAGTCAATAGGAAAAATCTGATTACTTTAAAAATATAGGAACCATTACTTTCACTCGATAAATATCCGTTTGTTTTATTAGTTGACTCCTTTAAAATAAAACGACCTCGGCTACGGAGCATGATGTTGGTTCTCTTGGAAAATACGTATATATGCTTGAACTTCAATTAAAAAGCGTATCCCATAAATTAAATAGGACAAATGGGATCCATCCTATTATTAGTTAATCATATCAGATCTTGTTAATTTAATGGGACAAACTGATTAAAATGTAATCTGATGTCCCATTGGATTTACGGGACACATTTCATTCCATACAAAATATCTCAATAGGATTCTTCCAGTTATATTAATTATTGCATCTGTTTACTTTTGTGAAGAAATCTGGTAAATTGCCGTCTAATTAAAATAATGGTACAAAAACTTTTAAGTTTACGGGGTCCATTTTTCTGAGTGTATGAAACAGTCGACTGAACACATCTTGGTTTAATACTAAATTGAAGTTCGATGTCAAAAATAGTATAAAATAATAAAAAAAGATATCATTGCGATGGATTTAACACTTCTAAATCGCCTCTACTTGTCCTTCCTCGACTGAACAGGACTAGTAGTTTTCGGAAAAAACAGTAAACTTAATGCCAAAAATTAAAAGAAAACGATCACACGATTCTTTAAATATGAAAAACTTTAAAAGAACGCATCCCACAATCCCTTCACATGTTAGGGTTTTGTATTGCCCCCTATAAAAAAGACATGCCTTATTTTCAAAATAATCAACCCCCATTCCATCTTCGTAAAGGAAAAAAACAATTGCAAAAACAAAAACCATCGACTGTCTGTTTTCCCAGGCGTGCTCAGTGCCCTCAGAAGAAGGATGAGCGTGGTGATTGCCCTTAACGCCCCCCTTTTCGGACGACACTGTATACCATCCCATACAGGTCGCTTTTGTGTTCTGAGTTAGAAATATTGGGCGATTCTTGGGAGTTTTTTTTAATTCAAATACACACGTAACAAGCATTTTAAAGGTGAAAAAAATCTAAAGATACACTTCTTTAGTTACTACGTGATAAACCCAGTACATAAGATTGCAAAATGTGGTGGAGAAATTTTTTTTTGTTTCTTATGTTTTTTAGGATGCTGAGCACGAATCCGGAGCTTCCCACCAACATTTCGTTGCGGAACAGGGTTCGCGAAATCGCGAAAAACCCTAAAATTTTTGTTGCTTTTCCGTTATTTTGCCCCTAACTCTCAAACTATTTGATTTTACGAAAAACTCTCTATGAATATGTTAGAGAACACATAATTGCGCGTCCAAAGAGACATAAATATTTTAAATCCGTTGGGCGGTATTTCTACAATAGATAATTTAAATTTTCCATTTTTAACATAGTTCCCTATTATGAATGAAATTTTTCGATTGAACGGTTTTTCATTTGTGGTCGCAAAAGTTGCATTTTTCTAGCACATTATGTATTTTGGGGTGCAGAACCTGAATCCCCAACTTCCCACCAAAATTTCGTTGCAAAACAGGGTCAAAATTGCAAAAAACGCAAAAAAAATGACTATAAATATTGTAGCAATACCGCTTAACACATTTTAATGATTAATGGCGCGTTGGACCCGCAATTATGTTTTCTCTAATATTTTCATGGACAGATTTTCGAAGAAATGTACACTTTCGGAGTTATAAACAAAAAACGGTAAAACTCCGAAAATTTTGTTGTTTTTTTTTACCCTGTTCCGCAACGAAACTTTGGTGGAAAGCTCCGAATTCGAGCTCAGCCCCCCAAAAAACATAAGAAACAAAAAACAATTTTCTTCACCACACTTTGCAATCTGAAATCACCTAGTATAGTAGTGTGTCTGAAGTTTATACTTATTAAAATAATTTCATTCAAATATTGGCCGTACACGACGATACTGTTTGGTATGTTTTAGGGTAAGGTGACCAGACTCCCGAAGGCCCAATGCTGTACACATATTTGCGGATTTCGGCTTTCAGGCATGGTACGGCAATTTCATTATTTACGCTTGATACTGGCACTTAGGACTCCGCACGAAAGGAGCTTAACGTGAAAATCTACGTATGTCTGTGCAGTTCACTACAGCATTTTTCATCAACTCTTAACTTCCAAGTAAAATAAGTTGGCCGATTTTAGCAAAAGTTTGATTTACTCAGATATGACATTTTGGGCACTATTTTTACAGAAACCGTAATACAAGGTAGAAATCTCTGTCTGATTGCTGTTACTCATTGTGAGTCATATTTTTCGGATTTAGCCGTATTTGAAACTTTTTCGAAATCGATTTCCCGGCATTATTTTGGATTGCGAAGTTACTTTCGTTCCGCATTATTTTTGTTACTTATTACGGAAAAACATACTAGACATGTCAATTAAATTATTGGTAATGGTGATGAGCTACGAAGTTTCGAAGAATCTCCTTATTTTTATACTCACTTATTATAATTCCTCTTCTGTTAATATGAGGAATTAAATAAAAGACTCCTAAGGCTATTTTATTTTTGTTATTTTGGAAACCATTGGATCGCAGGATTTGCAAACAAGAAATAAATAACTTTGAAATAAAGTTGTAGAGAAGCTCTAAAAGGACAAAAAGGCACTAATTGATTAAATGATAATTTATCGAAGTTCAGAGGCATGTAAGCTGTTGGGTATTATACCAAAAATATAACTCTTGACAAATACCTTTACTATGATAAAATATAAAGTATAGAAAGGTGTCAAAGAACGGCGTTTTTTTCAGGATATGCATAATCAAAGCGTAAGCATTACATCAAAAGATTCAATTCAACAGTATTGATATTTTTGGGGCCGAATTGATATTATTTGCCCTGGGCTCCAGGAAACCCGAAACCGGCCCTGTTTGCTGGTGGTGGCTTTCCAGGCACGGTTTCAATGTAGCTTTGTAGTGGAGTCCGAGGAAAACCTCCAGAGCGATGGAAGGGTGGCTTATCCTGTATGCGATATTTCTGGAGGAGAGTATCCATTCCTCCATAGTTACATTAATGATATCATGCCGGTCCCTGCGCTCTTTACCCAATTTTAACGGATTTGAGCTTATTTAGGGCCAGGATAGACCTCGGGCGGAATGAGAAGGAAATTTTTGTCCGCAGCGATTTTCTCAATGAAAATGCATACTTAAGGTACGTTGTCCTCCACGCGGCCGCACGACAGCGACTCGCTCATTCCATATAAAAACTAGTTTCTCTCTCATTTTAAAAACGAGTTTCTATATGGAATGAGCGGGTCGCTGTCGTGCAGTCGTGTCGAGGAAAATGTACCTTTACTGTCGTGGAATATGTGGGGCAAGTAGATCTACAAATGTGCCGAATTTCAAAAACTTCGGTCGGTTTCCGAGTTATCGAAAATGACAAATATGAAAGTGTTATTATCTCTCTGAATAGTACTGATCATCCATCGGACTTTACAATTTGAATCGCTTCTTTCGACGGCTGTAACTTCTGAATCTTGTGATAGCTAGAGCCTTGAAATTTTCACCAAACGTGGACAGTACAGTCCTTTACAAGTATTCTAAATTTAAAATTTTTCGATCTCGAATTTGCGAGACAATTTTCAATTACAAAACTTAAAATTGCAATTTGGGCAGTCGTAACTTTCAAACGCGGATATGTTAGGACAATTTGGAGATAATGTGAGCGCCAAGTAGCTCTGTGTGTGTCAAATTTCAGAATGATCGGGAAGGATTCCCGAGCTATCGAAAAGAACTTATTATGTAGCGAATGAGGTTTAATTGTGTTGCATGGAGAATGCTGTACATTTTGCTGTACATTTCCCAATGCTGTACGGGTCAAAATGCTGTACGTCTGGTCAGCTTATTTTAGGGTTTGATGGAAACATCCTTATGACTAAACCGTCAATTTCTCACTACTTCACGATCATATAGATCTTTCTCATGTCTGAAAATGAAGCTGGTTATGCCAGCGTCGAAAGCTCGTTTCAAATAAATCCAATATTTATTTTTAATATGTATGACGAATTTGATGAAGGTACCTACGTCCAAAATCAATACAAATGATAAAGAAAAATAAATCAGAAGCACGACGCAAGAGTTTCAATTAATTTTTTGAACTTGACCTGCTATACACACGTCATATGTACATACGTATAAATCTTTAAGAGTTTTTTTTACTAATCAACATCCAACTAAATTATTGCTTCCAAAACCAATCTATCATAAGTAATATGATTGAACCTTTTGCGGCAATTTTACGCTGCCGATTTCTATTGTGGACAAAACTAACGCGCGCTACGATACGAGACAGACGCGTCGTCGCACTTATATTGAAATCTGAAATGACACTGAAACTGAGTCAAGTTCATTAACAGCGACATTTTTTTTTCAACTTAACTTAATATGAAGACATGCAAATTGTAACGCATTGGACATTATGGTATTGTCCGCACCAAAAGTAAAAGAGCTGTGCGCGGCTTTCACAAAAGTGACCGTTTTATTTATTTACATTCACAGTGCATAAAACTGTCAACACAAAGTCCAACCAAACCCAAAGACATAGTCGCGCAGCACATTTGTTTGGAAAACTCATTTAAGTACATACAGCAGTTGCCCATTTGAGGTAAGTGAGGGCAATTAGACGTATTCGCTTGTTATGCTAATTAACACTTTCAGTAATATGGTGTGGCAGGCAGGTTGATCGTTGATGGATATGAATAGCAAGTGTGCCACAAGCCGCCCTGTCTTGAACCATTCTCAAAGTGCAAAGTACACAGAATTGAGTCAAGATGTCAGAGACAAAGTAGTTTTCCAGGTTCGATCATTTGCAAACATAATCACAGAGTGTGTTGTATGTAAATTAGCAATTTATTTTTTTTCTGATAATTTTCTATTTGCGATGCAGAGTTTTTAAAGCAATAAAACGAAAAAAAGAAAGAAAATAAATTGATTAGGTAGTTTTGTTTGTACCTGTGTATATCAGTAAAATAGATACTTATTTGAAAAAGAAAAGTAACAGTGAATAATTATGTAGTAACCTTTTTGAAGAGTCCTTTTGACTGATATCCTTACATAAAAATATTCCAAAATCTCAATTAGTTCATCTGACAAAAAGTAACTCCTTCTCTTAATTAACCATCCTCTTCCTTGACTCGTTATTTATACCGCTTCATGGCGTCGCATCGCTCGGCCTGCGGTGTAGGCACACCGCCCGTTCTGGCGGTATTTCTATTTCTACAGGCAGCTCTATCTTGGATCGTGTCATCACCGAGAACAATACGGTGTTGTTGTTTTTTTCATTTGACACATCTTCTTCGGTCTGCCTCTGGCCCTGGGTACATCTTCTCTCGATTAATCTACCAACAGAAAATCTAGCCAAATGTCAGCAAATCTACCCAAAGAGTTATAAACTCAATTTCCTGATTCCATCAAGCAAACGAGGGGTTTTAATTTAAATGGTTTATTTTTGTTGTTTTTTTCATTTGACACATCTTCTTCGGTCTGCCTCTGGCCCTGGGTACATCTTCTCTCGATTAATCTACCTACAGAAAATCTAGCCAAATGTCAGCAAATCTACCCAAAGAGTTATAAACGCAATTTCCTGATTCCATCAAGCAAACGAGGGGTTTTAAATGGTTTATTTTTTTTCAAATGTGTTTCAATTGTTTCTGGTTAATTATATGTACACATTACAGACAACATTTAATTCTTTTAATTTTGCCAATAGGATCAACACTGCACAGTGCAAACAGCCAAGTTGTGTTTTCAACAAAAACAAATGTAAATTAATCCGCGCATAATACATAACCTTGACCGATGTGTGTCATTTTTGAGTGGCTTACGAATGCACGACACCAAGGCAGTAGATAATACGGACACTCTGTTCGTTGCCTTTTTTATGCAATTCTATGCTTGTTTGGTTGGATATTTTTAGGAAAAACACACAACTCAACACTCAACACAACTCGCTTGGTAGTTCCTTATTGTTTTAATTTACACAAAAGTCTATGACGACATTTTTTTTTTCTTGGACATTTCTACTTTAATCACTTGACATTTTTAACATTTTCAACTTACATGGCTCGCTGAATTGCATATGGATGCGGGTTTTGGTGAATTCAAGGTTAAAAACAAAAAATGCTGTTTGGTGCGATTTTGCTTACCTGAAAATAGAAGAATAAGAGAGTAAAAATTAAGTTATGACAATAGTTTCTGGTATGTTGAAAAAAAAAATGCGAAAAGTAGCAAATGATTTGAATATGCAATCTTAAAGTGAATATTTATTTATTAAGTTAATTTATTTAATATTTAATTCATTGAATTACGTATAATATGAACTACGGTATACATAATTTTGAGAATATATCTTTTTCCGATACACTCTTTTCTTTTTATATTTTTTTTTTATTAATTGAGTTCCAATGGTACACCCACCTCTAAGAGTTATTATTGGGAATTAGGGATTCGGGATATGATATCGATATATCGATAAATTGATATTTTCTTCCTATATGTCGATATTAAAATATCGATATTTTAATTTCCAAAATATCGATATATCGATAAATTTCATTCGATATATCGCAAGCCAGAAATTCCAAATTAGCACCAAATACAGTAGAAATTCCATTATCCGAACTAATTGGTCCCGGGGTGGTTCGGATAATCGAAAAGTTCGGTTAATCGAGGTTGTTGAATACATGTATAAAAACTCCGAGAAGTTTTCCCTTAGGGGAAAAATCTTAGATCATGTATATGTCTACGTTATTGCTTACAAAATAATCCACATTGCATCAGCCGTTATCTTGTCACTCCAGTAACCCAAAAATCCCAAAAAATATTTTGAAACCGATCATATACAGTGGCTCAAATATCCCCTTTCGAACGATACCCATAATGCCCATACTCTGTTTTCTATGCTAGAAAAATGTCCTTTTTCCTTTTTGGTGGTAATATCCTTTATCCAAACTCAAAATCAACTTATCGTGATTTTACAAGACTCGTCGCAACGGATTCTGTATTTTGATATCCATATCCTTATATATAGCGTCTATAATGCATTCCCACAGAAAAAAGGAAATTTTGTGATCAAGGACATCTTCCTCATAAGAAGTGCTGGCACCAAAATATTAAAAATCGCACCACTTAACTTCCATCCGAGTTTCATTGACATCGGTCCAAGGGGAGAGCTAGCAGAACCAATTGAAGGATGAATTTTCGTTCGCTTCAATGGCGAATTTACCGCTATTCCCGCAACTTATCGAGATCGTAATTCTCGCTTCTGAGTCAGAGCGATCAAAGGATAATGTATACCAAATTTGGTGAAGATCGAACTACGGGAAGTTTGATTTTAAGCGTTAAACGTTTTCGTTACAGTTTTTCGTGACGCTTTTTCACGGAACGACACCCAGTATTTCTCAGGTAGCCTCCGCAAAGACATATACATGTCAAAAAAACGCGGAAAAATCGGCGAAATCTGAAAAATACCGGCCGACATTCTTTATAACCACTTACAATGGCACATTTGAATACACCATATGAGCTTCCTAGCATTAAAGTAACTAACTATAAAAAATGTCGACAGCCGGAATATACGCGAATGTATAATCGCTCTCCGAACATGTATGGATGTACAGTCGAACTTCCCATAAGCGGACACCATTGGAGATTGAGATTTTGTCCGCTTATTGGAAGTGTCCGCTTATGAGAATATTTCACAAAGGTATAACATTTTATAAAACTAATTTGGACTGCGCTGCGAATCCATTCAAAACTACGATGTCTCATTTCAACTGTGTTTTTCCAATACAATTTTTTTCCGCGATCGAGAACACTATTTTTTCGAGATTTCTAAAATGACTTGTTCTTGCACTTTTTCTTCAAAAGGCAAAATTAAAAAAAATGTTTTTTTCATATTTTAAAAGAATAGAAAACTGTACGATTAAGTGCCGCGACATAAATTGAACTCCTGTATCTCTAAGAAATTCTACCTACACGGAGAGATACAAGATTTGTACAGCGATTTCCGGAAAGTGAATTTTGATTTACGCAAAAGACCGACTTTTCGGTAATTTCAAAACTTCTTTGCTCGAAATACAATTCTGTAATGCAAGAATTTCGATTTTTATTTGTGGAACTGTCCGTAGAGACTTGCTAGTTCATAAAGGGCATAAAAGTACTGTCCGTGTCCGGTTATGGGAGTGTCCGGCTAATGGAAGTTATTTTTCTAGTAAAATATAAGGAAAAACGTCGGGGAAAATAAAAGTGTCCGTTTATAAGAAATGTCCGGTTATTAGAAGTGTCCGTTTAGGGAAGTTCGTGTATTAAGGTTTGTGTTCGTAGAGACGAGTCATGTGATGATCGCTCAGCGATTGCAGTTAAACCACCGGTTCTGAGCACTATACAAGCATATTTTTCATAAGGACATGTTCCTTTAGACCATAGTCGACACCAGGGAAGTAGCACCGTTAAAAAAATATGCAAATATGGCTCGGAATTGGACGCGAAATTACGATCGCTGAGCGATCATCACATGAATTGTTTTTACGAACACGTACCTTTAAGGTACATTTCCTCGGCACGACACCAGCGGCTCTAGCGACAGCGACTCGCTCATTCCATATAAAAACTCGTTTTCAGAATGAGAGAAAAATGAATTTTTATATGGAATGAGCGATTCGGTATCACTAGGGCCGCTGTTGTCGCGCCGAGGATGGCAGTGCTGCGACGCGCGAGCGTATGAGACGAACGAGTGTTGAGATTGGGAGGGTGGAAAATTGATTGATTACATACTTAGGAAAAAAATTGCCAACTCTGGGAGTTCGGATAATAGAGGGTTCGGATGATGGAGGTTCGGATAATCGAGGTTCTACTGTATACATAATTTGATTAGTTTTATTTTCCTGCCGCTTTTTTCGAGCTTCTTTTCTAGCAGGCTGTTTCTTGCTTGTGTACTGGAGTGACGACATCCTGGTGGGAAGTGCAAACATCTGTTGAGTGGAAAGTACTCCGCTCGACCATTTACCCAATTCATCTAAACCGCGAATACAAATTAATTTTTCCATACCCAGATACTCAACAAAATAAATGACAAAAAACAGCACGCTAAGTTTATTGATTTCAGTTTTGGACGTAAAAATAATTTTTAAACTATTGACGAAACCAGGACAAGATAAAATACCTAAATTAGAATATCGTTAGTGAGGAGGTTTTTGCTGGCCTTAAAAGCACCCAGAACAGAGCATATAAGCCCGAATTTGCACCTGAATAAATGCAGTTAGTGTGTTTTTGCAGCAACCCGACGATATGTATCTACTTTAATGATTTGGCGACTCTGAACTGAATATGGGATATTCATTGACGGTTTGACAACTTTTATATATACACGGTTTTTTCACCAATTAATGTGTTGTTTAGTACGAAGAAAGGTGTCTTTAGTTGCTTAAGATTATGAAACTCGTCCAGATCCATTTTTTCTATGGTCCTATCACACGGTTAATTTCAAGATTCAGTAAAAATATTTTATTTTGTTTAATAAATTTAGAAAATTACAATAGCGTAAAGTTTTTTTGTTTTTGTGTTTTTTTTTTTGCTTTATGCTTTTAACCAAAACTTTTATATCTAAATGTCAAAAATATAATAGTCTAGTCATTACAAGATTTGAGATTGCAAAATGTGGTGGAGAATTTTTTTTTTGTTTCCTCTGTTAAATGGAGTGCTGAGCACAAATCCGAAGCTTCCCACAAAAATCGCGAAAAAAAAAACAAAAATTTTAGGAGTTTCTTCCATCATAGTTAAAATGTTAGTCCAATCAATGAGCGCTCATAAGAAGGGTTTAGAGAACAGTTCACAAGTTTATAAATGAACACATTTCAGAATTATGTACTAATTTCTCCTCCGATCGACAATTTAGATCCTCTTCTTTTCACCAGAAATTTAATTGGATCTGCTTGCATGATCGATAATGTTTACCAAATTGAAGAGTGATTTCATTTTCAAAGAAAGGACGAAACTATAGCACGTAATTAACACATTTATGTGATATGTTCCAATTTGATTCCCGGTAGATGAAGTCTAATATTTTTGAAACTTATACGAAATAAGACAGTAAACATTCAGCACAAAAAAAGAGTTTTAAAAAATCTCGGGAGAAATTTTATTGCCAAAAGCATTATTTTCATCACTCATGTTTATACCTTTCGCTCGTAAAGTGAAAGGGTATATTAACTTTATCATGAAGTTTGTAATGCATTGAAGGAAGCATATCCGACCATATAAAATATGTATTCATATAAAGGGTGTTTTTTTTTAAAGAATGATAGAGCTTCAAATTGAAAAAAAAACACACAAAATACTATATTTAAATCATTTTTTTTTATTATTTATTTCAGTATACTCTCACAAATTATAATGTTTAGACTCATGCCTCAAGAGCGCTTCCAAATTATCAAAATTTTCTTCGAAAATCAGTCGTCGATTCGCGCAACTTATAAACGACTTCTTATGGTATACATAATCGTCCATCTGAGCAAGCCATCTGTCGAATTTTTCGAATTTTGAATAGATTTCGTACCACGTACCTATGTCCGCTCTAAATGATGTAATAACACCAACACGTTGAAGAAACCATAAAAAAAAATCAACCATCATTAAAATCAAAATTTGGTGATAAGTTGATTTCAAGAAATGGGCCTGTCAATTGCCCTTCAAGGTCGTGCGATTTAACACCTCTCAATTATTTCCTGTGGGGTTACGTTAAATCACAGGTTTATTCTGATAAACCAGCAACAATTGACGCCTTTTAGGCCAACATTGTTCGCGTTATTGGTGACATACGGCCAGAAGTACTCAAAAAAGTGGTCCAGAATTGAACGTCAAGAATGCGCTTCGTCAAGAACAGCCGCCATATGCCTGAAATCGTTTCAAATGTTAAATGTATGACATTTATCATTCCAATAAAAGAAAAAAAATTGATTAAAAGTTAATATTTTGTGTCTTTTTTTTTTCAATTTGAAGTTCTATCAGTCTTAAAAAAACACCCTCTATATTATCAGTATGACGAGATGAGTCGATTGGGCGAAGTCAGTCTGTCCGCTGGTTCCGACACATTTTACTCGGCCAGTTTAAAAGCTATCGAGCTGAAATTTTGCACATGCTTTTTATTATTGCAGGCAGTTTGTATGTTTGTATCGCTAAAATCGGAACATGGGGTTATGGGGCTGCCATACAAACGCAAACCCCCCAATTTGGTTTTTCTAAGAAAAACTTCTTTATTTGCGCACCAATTTCAATCAAACTCTACACAAATGTGTTTCTAGTAATACGACAAAACATATGTAAGAATGAATGGAGTCCGACTGTGGGATCATGGGGCTGCCGTACGAGCACAGCCCCCCAAATTAGGTTCTTCTGAAAAATTTGTTTTTTATTTCTGCACCATTCAAGCAAACCTCACACAACTGTATTTCTATTGATGCTACCAAACATATGTAAAAATGGACGGAAAGGGGATATGCGGTCATGGGGCTGGCGTACAAACCCAACCCCCCTTTCTGGTTCTTCTGAGAAACCTTTTTTTACACCAATTCACAAAACTTTGTATTAATATGTCTTTATCGAAACAACATAAATATAAATGGAATGGACCATAGAGGCCATAGAGTTTCCTAAGAGATAGAAAGCATATATTTGCCACTTATTCCAACCAATCCGAACAGAAATATTGTTTTATTGACATAATGGAACGTAAAAACAGAAGAAGAAGAATGGGGGAGGGGGGTTAACCACAAATCATAGGTACGCCCGCAAAAAACTTTTAGCCCGAGGAGAGTGAAGGGTATCCAAATTTCGGCCGCGCCCGAAATTAGCCTCGGTCTCGTTTTGAGTCGTTTTTGGCAATTTCCATCCACATTTAAATACATTCAAACCTGCTAATCGGACCACTTTATAATCAGTTTTATTGGCTTTATAACCGTTATAAACGGATCACCTCCCAATCGAACCACGGACCACGAATTGGTGACTATTTAGGTGAAGAAGTAGGTACTAGATGAATCTCCACAATTGGACCAACCATTAGGCAAACCTACACAATCAAGTTCGATGTTCATGGCTTAGTGGTCTAAATTTGCAGTACACATACTACAAAAACATTTTTATATGACTTTCATAATTTTTCATTGACTTATCTATAGCATTGAAACGATAAATTTCGAACATTTCGGTTTCAGCCAGATAAGGGTTAGAGCCACCCACAGTACATACTGCCAGGACCGTAACAGCAGTCCTTGTTTCTGAACATGCTAACATCGTTATTTTCTAGGTTCCCTCGATTTAAGTAACTCTCATCTCTTATTCTCTAGTACTGTTTACTTATGCCTGATATTTTTCCGCCCAACGGGCTCCAATATCTCGTACGAAAGAGGACTCATTTTCTCGGAAGGCTTCTTTGAGAAATACAAAAAATGCCAAAGAAAAATTATAAAACCATTTTCAGACGGCAGTTTATGGAATTCCCTCGATTGAAAGTAGCTATGGATTTTCATTTAAAAAATTTTAGAGGAATAAATTCGAAGGGTACACTGGACGTCTATCCAGACCTTAAGACTAACAGTATTACGTTTCGGAAATATTTCTCAGAGGTCGGTTTGTCTATTGCTTTATTCTGCAGGAGGTCCGGATTTAATTATCTTGGATTCTGTGGTTTGGGCAACATGGCAGATATAGAGACCGAATGACAAGCTTTGCATACATATTTCTGGAATCCACTTTGGTTCATTGGGTGTGTTCACCATGATTCACTATGTAGGCCTATAGTTACGAACTACGAAAAGGAAGAATAAACGAGACCGAGGCTAATTTCGGGCGCGGCCGAAATTTGGATACCCTTCGCTCCCCCCGGGCTAAAAGTTTTTTCGAGCGTTCCTATGACTTGTGTTCAATTCTCCCCGCTTCCATGCTTTTCCTTGAATTTTCATATAAGTGCCGTGGCGAAGAATTATTGGGGGAAGCGGTGGACGTGGGTTTCTTAGAATGATCAAAGACGAAGTGTGTGTGTGTGGGGGGGGGGGGGGTTGTACGGCAGCCCTATGAACGCATGGCCTTTCCTTAAATTTTTACGTATGTTTGTGGCATCAATTAAAACATATATAAAACATATTTATGAGATTTGGTTGAAATTGGTGGACAAATAAAAAAGTTTTTCTTCAAAGAACCTAATTTTTTATATGCCAGCCCCATGACCCCAATGGTCCGATTTCATTACTTTTTGCATATGTTTTGTAACATAAATAAAAGTACATTTCCATGAGGTTGGTTGAAATTTGTGAGCAAATAAAAACGTTTTTCTTAGAAAAATTTGGTTTTGGGGGATAGGTTTGTATGGTGGCCCCATGACCACATGGTCCGACTCCATCTATTCATACATATGTTTTGTGTCATCAATAGAAACACATTTGTGTGAAGTTTAGTTGAAATTGGTGTATAAATAAAAAAAAATTCTTAGAAGAATTTAATTTGGGGAGCTAGGTTTGTATGACAGCCCCATGACCCTATGGTCCGATTTGGTCCATTTTTACATATGTTTTGTGGTATCACTAGAAACACATTTGCACGAAATTTGATTGCAATCGATGAGAAAATAAAAAAGTTTTTCTTAGAAGAGCCTAATTTGGGGGACTAGGTTTGTATGGCAGCCCCACGACCCCATTGTCCGATTTGGTCGATTTTTACATATGTTGTGTGTCAGCAATGAAAACACATTTGTGCGAAATTTGATTGAAATTAATGCATAAATAAAAAAGTTTTTCTAAGAAGAACCTAATTTTGGGGAGTAGGTTTGTATGGCAGCCCCACGACCCCCTTGTCGGATTTTACCGATTCAAACATACAAACTGCCTGCAATAAAAAGAAGCATGTCTGCAAAATTTCAGCTCCATAGCTTTCAAGCTGGCTGAGCAAAACGCGTCGCAACAGACAGACAGACAGACAGACGGACAGACGGACAGACGGACAGACGGACATCGTCCAATCAACTCAGCTCGTCACGCTGATCATATATATACATATTTTGTATGGTCGGAGATGCTTCCTTCAATGCGTTACAAACTTCATGACAAAGTTAATATACCCTTTTCGCTTAGTAAGCGAAGGGTATAAAAATCAAGTAAATCCTGCGATATGCAGAATTAAATGTCAACACGGGTCGAGGACGTTGTTGGATGTGTTGTGTTGCCCCGATTCCGATGCATCTTTATTCATTTGCTTTTGCTTTTCGCAAATGGAAAACATTAGTCGTCTCGTAAATCCATTAAACCATACTCACTGGTTGGGGAACGAATATCTATAGTGTTTTCCAACCACATAGGTTCAATGATTTTACCCGTTCTTGACCGATCATTAAACCTTACACGATCCCATTTTTAGTTCAAAACAATGCAAAATCATTACACCGTATCTTTTACGTCCAATAAAAACACAAAATTGAATAATATGGCAGGATTTGAATATGTACATAATAAAATGAGTGCAAAAATTCATTGACTTCAAATTAAATTGCAACCTATTCACCTCGGTTCGCAGCGACTAGATTAAATTAGTGTTTCAAACATTTACCATATGAAAAAGACTTGCTACTGACAGTGTAGAAAAAATTAATAGATACACATTAACCGTGCCCATAATAAAATTAAAATTAATTAACAAAGAGAAATATACTAAATCAGCGAAACACGACGGCCGGCGACGCACTACAACCATAAGGAATATGTGCAGCGCCAGGCCCGGTGATTGTGAGAGGGGAAAAACTAAAATATAATAATGATGTGGGTACAATGACATTGAGATTGTTAACCCTAACACCAAAAATATATATTCATCACCCACAAAACATAAATAGCAAGAGAAAAAAAAAAGATAAAAATCTGTTAAGATAATAAAAATGCAACTTTATTATGGATATCGGATATCGTACATGATATCCGAGATTACACAATATTTACTTCAAGATACATGAAACTTATGTAGCGATTTAAAGCGCGTGTCCGCCAGTACTAAAGTTGTTTTGCATACGATTTTTGGGGGTCAAATGTCACCTAGACAAATTGCATACACAAGAGAGAAATATTGTCAAAAAAATTATCAAAATGATATGGATTGCAAGGTCAAGTTGAAATTGCACAATCCATTTGATGTTATATGCGGATTAATATAGCGCTTACTAGATCTTTAGATGACAGTAATGATAGAGTAACCTTGATGTCCCCGCCGGGTATGCGTTTGGTGATTAAATTTTTTGTAAGATTTTCGATTAACTTGGTGCTATAGCCATGCGGATGTAAACAATTCGAGTAGATGTCCATTTATTGGCTTATGGAAAAGAGAGAGGGAAGGACCAACTGAGCAATAGAAAAAATGTTGCATGACCCAGAGACCTATTAAACAGCTGGACTCTGAAATGGATAAGTATTAAAAAAAAATCAAGAAAATTTGAAAAAATAAAAACGAAAGACTTAAACGGGTAACTTGATGTTGTCATATTCCCATCAGACTTTTAATGCGCTATAACGATCAGTCGCTTATTTTTCGCAATTTACTGACCAACAGTTGGGCTTTTGACGTTTTCATCCCTTTGTCCCCAATTCAATGTGCATGTGTGTCTGTGAATGCGTACGCAAACATTTTACAGAAGTTCTCAATGTTCAGTGATTTACAAACTTCATTAGCAAATTTAATCTGACTACAAAATTACTCTTATAAATCTACTAAACGATCTATCTACAGAATTTGAATAGTTGTGGAACGGTAGTGCACACCTAACTGGATCTTAGCAATCATACGATACAAATTTATAATTCCAATAATTTCCAGGTCACTCAATCAAAATCTGAAAACGTGTTTCTCTTTAGTATATAATTCTGATTGCTAACGACTGTAGCCAGCACACTTAAACCGTCATTTCTAATAAATTTTACCTTCATACTAATAAATCAGCATTGCACACGGTCTAATGGCCGTACTGTGAGGTAATAATCTACCGACAATAATATTCACGACTACAACGATGACGATTGGTTCTTTCTAAAGACAGCGCGCGCAATCTTTTGAAAAACACCCATATTACAGTTATTTGTCATGTTTACAAGAAAATACTGTTCCGAGATGTTAAAGATGATGATGACGGTTGATGATGATGATGATGATGTTGATGAGGATCATCATCCCGACAAGCATATTTAGAAAGAAGAAAGATACTGGCGAAGAAAAACCTCACCGCGAAATTTCAGTGTGCTGTGTGCACCATTGTGTCAAAGACATCAGAATATCATTAGACAGTGCACATCATATTTATTATCATCGGTGTAATTGCTGCAATTTACTAGTCGTGCCATATTACACAATAATAAAGCAGCAGAGCACATTGCATAGTTCTTTGACGGTGCGGAAGAACTAAGATGTTGTATCGGTCTACTTACAACATCGATCAGAAGCATACTCGCAGAACAGCACAACCCAACCCACATGCACGACAGACTGACACTTGAATGAAGACATCATTTTTGTATGTGAACCGTATAGTAGAACCGTGCTCGAGATAGATTTAGGTTCAGGTTCAGGGTATATTATGCGCCGCAACTATAACTGACTGACATCTTTGATCGTGCGTCTTTGCGGGTTCTTTTGTCAGGTCGTGTCAGTTGTATGGCTCTGCTGACCCAATTTCTTCTATTCTAACAAGTTCAGTATAATATCGTAGCATGTCTAAGTACGTTCAAGACAATTAGTCAAAAACATGCATAGCACGAAAATGTTGTCGTGTAATTTTATTTATAATAATTTTAGAAATAAAATCACCGTTACATATTTTAGATTATATTAGACGAAAGAACATTTCTTTGACATTCGAGTGTTTTCAAGGGGCAAGACATGTAGGAAATTTCTTTGTTAGTCGCACGATTCAAAGAATTTTGGGAACACACGATTAGATTACACACGCGAGTAAATTGATTTAATGACACATCATATGAGTGTGCTTAGAAAAGGTACTTGGATAGTCTCATTTTGTCATTTGTCGTGATGGTAATTATTATTGAATTTTATTTTTAGGAATTTCGTGAGTGTATGAATGTAGGTTTTGGGGGTGTAATAATAATATTAGGTGTAATAGCACGACACGTAACGGAGATTCTTGGGAGATTTTATGTTCTATTCAGAAGAATATTAGTAAGTACGTTAGCGGTAATAGAGGCGAGATAATGACTATACACGAATTAAATTAACTTATTAAAACGGGAAAACAAAACAAATAAAATGACACGAATATTTAGGTTCAATTGGGCACCAAAACAAATTGCCAGAATTATAGCTAGATTCGTCTGTAATAATTGTGCGCTTGTAATCCATATACTCCTGTGAACTACTGATCCGAATTAGCTGAAATTCGTTGATATTGCAAAATGATTTTATATTTAGACTGCCGAAAGCAAGAGTGCATGTTGCAAGTCGGCGGGGGTTGCCATAGTATCCCCGCTTTCAAAAGTAGGTTCTCCCTATAGAAAATTTTTTATAGATCAATTTTTAACAAACTTTAAATCAATGTCTTCCACTTAATGATACTAAACACATATAAGAACGGTTGAGATCTGAATATGAAATCATAGGCCTGCCATAGAAACCTCACTCTCAAAATCATATTCTTGGGAAACATTTTTTATCTATGGACCAATTTCGACTAAACCTTCCATAAGGACACATTTACCTAAACCTACTCCCATTTAGTCGAAATCACAAAATATATTTAACACTTTCCCGGACACAACGTCTATAGACGTCCAATTTTGAGCATTTGACCATACAAATCGTGTCAAATTTTGGCGTTGTGTCCGGCAATGAGTTAACAACGAATAAAAATGGACCAAGGGCAGTGGCGTCCACTCCATATATGTCAATAAGCGGTTCACACCCTCCAATTTAAAAACATTTTCTTCATATAAGTTCATGGAAATACGTAATTACACCATCTTCATGTAGGTACTTTAGGCTCTGCAGACCTAATTTTTCGACGACACAAGCGTATGCCCGACAAGCACTAATCCGCCGTGCTTCCAATCTCCAAACGAATTGAAAAATTTCAACATAGTACAGTAAACGGGTATATTTTCCTTAACAAAAATACGTTATGGCTGAAATTTGGTGGAGATGTTAAGCAACGTCGTGCTCTGTGACCGTGATCGTCGCCACTCTGTGAAACAGACACTCATAGAGAAACGAGTTTCCAAACTCGGCACGACTCGTCGCAAGTTTATTATTCAGAAGAAGATGATAAGAAATATTCTTATCGTAGAATAATAAACTAACAATGCGACTAGGAAGTGGTATGGCTGACAACCATATCACACTCCGAATTCAATTGTCTTTGTAACGTTGATGACTACACACTGTAGTCATCAACGCACCATGCTCCACTAGGAGTTACGGTAATGAAGAGAGAGTTAAGCAAAGTGCCCTAAGTCGAAATCTGAGTTTTCGTATTTTTGGGAGTGGGGGAAGTTATAGTAATTTGCCTACTTATAGGGGAATTTTGTGTTATTCCTTAATATCATTCTTACTGGTGTTACTACAGTAAAATGAGGTGTAGAAGTTTTGTTTCTAATCGAATTGTCTATTCAACGGTACCTAAGTCAATATCGTAGGCCGAATAGTTCCGTTATAATGACCGGTTAAAGGGCAAAATAGCACTAATGATGAGAATATTTTGCTTAAGTAAAACACGTAATGACTGAAATTTGGTGGAGATGTTAAGGGATACGTCCTAAATCTATATCTGAGTTTTCGTATTTATGGGACGGGGTTGTTATAGTAAATTTGCGTTTTTGCTTAATATCATTCTTATTGTTGAGCCTACAGTAAAATGGTATAGAGGGTTTCTTTCCAATCAAATAATCTATTCACCGGTACCTTAATCAATATCATAGGTCAAGTAGGCCCATTGTAGTTATCGGTCAAGGGTAAAAACAGTACAATAAATGGATATTTTCTTAAAAAAAAACGTAATGGCTCAAATTTGATGTAGATGTTAAGAGACGATTTTTTTGTCTAAAACTGAGTTTTCGTATTAGTGGGGATGGAGGAAGTTGGGGTAAATGGCCTATTTACCTAAATGCGTATTTAGTGATTGCTAAAAACTTCGCTATGTTAAGTTGTATAAATGTGTGCCACTAGAGTTTTATTGATGTAACAAAAAAAATATATGACTATCTCAATTTTGGTTTCTTAGATTAATTTTCTTAATCTCTTTCGGATGCATTATTGCTTGCGCTACAATTGTGACCAGCTTCGTATCCACATATTTGTTGAAAGTATGTACACATTTATAATGCCATACTGAAGACTTAATTGAAAACTCATATTTTCTTTAGGTACCAGATATATGTCCCCGGACCGGAGGGCAATTTGGGTCCTTGTGACACAGCGCATCTGTGTACTCGAGCTGCACATGGGGGCTCTAGTATGGTTGATAAGCCATGGCGTGGATCTGTACGAAGACCTACGGGCGATGACACTCCTGTGCTGCCGAGTCATGTCGGGTGGCTTTCGCATGGCTGACCTTCTCCTATCCTCTTGCGGAAAGTTAGTCATACAGGCCGAGCACGATGTGGCGATTCCCTGGTGGGAGGTGTCACTATAAGAAATCGTGTGATCTTCGGAGCAGGCGGCTTCGCATAACCCGAGCCTCGAACGGGTTGCTGTCTAGTATACTGAGAGGCTACCTGGATGTGAAAAGTCAGGTTAGGTCGAACCAACCTGGGATATGCACGTCTGAATTTTTGCGTGAGGCTTAACCATTAGGAGGCCGAAGGTGGATCATACATGCTATTGGGAAGTCTTTAGTAAATAGTGAATACCACGGGGATGGGTTTGCCCAGGGGACCATGGTATCTGCCCATCAAGATGTTGAACTTGAAGTGGTTGGAGGTTGTTACCCAAGTCAACCAGCTAGAGTTATGACCCAGGAGTTGGGTCTCTGAAAATGAATGCATTCACCGGATGAAGAAATCCCCATTTGACAATAAGACCTTGTCAATAAAACGCCGAAGATCCAAAACGTCTGCAGGATTGGAAGGTAAGAGCGAAAGTTCAGGCACTCGCCTAACGGTAATGGCCCGTAGAGGACTAACTAGTAGGTACCAGATATATTAGCATCCACCACCTTTAGTAGGTACCAGATATATTAGCATCCACTACCTTTAGATACATTTTAGAAACTGGTGAGGCGTGTTTTGCCCTCAGTGAGGGCCACGTCCACTCTTTAAATAGACAACAGCGGCTGCTTAATCTTAGACAAAAGTTATTTTTTGTTTTAGAAATCTAAGATTTTTGTCAGCTCGACACAATACAGGCAAAAATCAAGTTTCATATCTGGAAAGGTAATACGTTAAAAAAAAAGTAATCTGAAACATTGATCAGCTAGAGGTCAGGATAATTTGATATTGGGAAATATGGCAAACAACATGCCCAAGGAAAAAGAAAATAATCTCCTAATACTAAAGTTGGAATCGCCTAGTTTCAGAAGAGTCTACACAATGCTTTGTTCTTTTGATCCTTCTAAAGAATTGAGCCTTCGAATATCAAAAGTAATAGTATGCCGTCAGAAGTTCTAAACTTACTAAAGCGACTTTTGCCACCTCTGCAGATTTACCAGTTCAAAGTACCGTTATGAAATTACTTCTAGAATTTTTAAGGAAGAAAAAAAAAACGGTTTATGCGAAATTTAACGAAGCTGGAGATTTGGATTGGAAGTCGACAAAATTTAAAATTACGAGATAATTTTGACAAAAAAAAACACGCAACAACAGTAAAATTTATACCCATTTTATTAGTAACATTTTTGCTCAGGCGAATTTCTATATCGACCCTGCTAATATTTTCTGCCCGATACGGTACAGCATATATCAACTTGATGGACCCAAGGCTAGAGGCAAACCGAAGAACACTTGGATGTGTCAAATGAAAAAGCAATGCCTACAGAAATAGGTCGAGACATTACCGCCATTACCGGGCGATGTGCTTACACCGCAGGCCGAGCGACGCGACGCCATGGAGCGGTATAAAGAACGAGGCAATGAAGAAGGACGGTACAGCATATATCGAAATAGCACTTCACTATAGGTTTGTAAAAGACAAATCAAGCAACCCCACTTTGTTTTGAATTACGGCGGTCATCACCTCAATAAAAGAACTACCTGGCATTGAATTTCGCTACGTAAGAAAAATCGAAGAACGCTCAGGACTCACGATGCGAAAGCTCTAAGCTAGGAAAAGCTAAACGCCTTAGCTATGTAATACGTCCCTTCATCACTATACTTGAAGAGATCGATAGGGGCGGCAAATGTGTAATTCCACACCTTTCAGAGGCATTAAAAAACTACGTGCTTAGCATCTTCTTCATAACCTTTTCCAACTCGGACACTGTGGAAAGTCTAGCTTGAATCAATTCAAATATCGCCGGTTCCAACCATGACCCGCAAGAAGTTAGATTAAATAATGGTTCAACGCACCTGTTTTCCATATTTGATCCAGGGGTGTGTTGAAGAATTTGGTATTTATGATAAAATTTGCGATGGGTTTGAACACGACGAGAGAAAATACCCATCGGCTTATAAAAATAACCCAACACAGGCGAGGGTCACAATATACATACAAAATGTGCCCAGGTGACAACAGAGGCTGGCGCCGGGCCTGTTCATAGATCCATTTTAATTAAATCAAACTTAAATATGGAGCATGTCGAGCATGTCATATTTTTTCAGTTCAATTCTTCAATGACTATTATGCCAGGATGCTACCAAGCTTGTTGTTTCGTCTAGGTTCAAATAACTGAACTGTAAAAAGCAGATGAAAGGGTATTTTTCATTAAATAATTGCAAAATTCAAAATAAAAAAGTTCATAAAATTCCTACCTGTCACATAGTCAAATAATAAATAGATCAACGCATGCATTCTTTTGATTTTCTTTTGATTGTATATAGCTGTGAAAATATGTGTGATTGTTTTCCGTAACGGACACATTGCCAATTTTTCGGATAATTTCTTTCTGCAATGCTTCACAGACATTTGTTTAACCTTGGCAATAGCTAATTGTGAAAATCTGGACTTATCGTTCCATTCAATACACCAACTGCGGTGCATGTCTGCAGTTATATGACACGGCAGCTCACCAGCTATTGGACTACTCGGAACTTTGTCTGTTGACGGAGAAACATCAAGTCAAGTTCTTCGATTTTGGAATTGTAACATTGGAGTATTAGCACTGTGGCTCCTAAGTCGCTGTAGGCTGTAGCCGTACTGACCTTGTGACATGATGGTCGCAGGTTTGAGTCCCGATTTGGACGAAACTATTTTCTTTAATTTCCTTAATTTTGTCTATTTGTTCCATAAGCTTTCTGGTTTAGTACACACAGACCCACTCGTCAATAGGTTGAACTAAATTGATATAAAATGTTTTTTTTTTTATTTGAAAATTCTTTCGACAAGGTGGACAAAATCTCCAAACGATACTGTTTACACAATTATGCCGTATTTTCAACAGATAAAACAAGATCACTTGCCAACTGCATTACCATCGCACTCGCGGTATTATTTCGCAGGAATGATTTTGGCTATGTTGAATATTTCTACAATGGGCGTTCGTGGCAGTGTTTTTTCGCCTAGGGAAGGTTTTAAGTGACATTGAAAAAAAAAAACATAAGTTAAAGAGATTATTATTATTTTGCCTTTCTTCTTTAATTTTTTTGAAAATTTATTCAAAATTTAATTTGAGGTAACATAAATCAATCAAACGATAGTGTAGTTACTAGGTAATCAGATTGCAAAGTGTGGTGGAGAAATTTTTTTTTCTTTTTTTTTTTGGGCTGAGCTTGAATCCGGAGCTTCCCACCAAAACTTCTACATGCACCTCCGAACTAATTGTAACATGATTCATTTAAAATGTGCAATAAAGAAATACTGCTGGTGGTTTCCCGCTTAATGGGGGTTAATAGAACGTTCTTGCTAGTCCGTCTCCCGTAACGAAATTATACGATGACGTCAGGCTCGAAGCTGTTGATATTCTTATCACTGTAGAAACTGCGCTGTAGAATCGAACAGAAAACCACGATTCAATGAACTACCGAAGTAGTTATGGGCGAGGTCCACGGGATTCCTCCCGAAATTGTTCGAGAATGAGAATTTCCCATTAACATTTTAGGGCTAATATAACGTGTAAATGATGTTATACATACGCTTTGACACACGATACGTCGGAATCTTGATTGCAACGCGAATCTGGTTTCAATTTGTAGTCTGTCACCACCCAATCTAGATCCAAACTGTCCGAAACGCGTTTCGCAAATTTTGAATCTTGTAGTATTTCTATCGGACCCAGATTGAATCGTTTTTTTTTCTCGAGGGAGTATGCAGTTAACAAATTTGATAACCACAGCGATATTTCTGGTATGGAGATTTGGACCTCTACTAAAGGCATATTCTGGCTACGTCCCTGGTGCCAATATCACGTTACATTCGCCGTGCGTTTATATCTTTAAAAAAAATGAACATGCCTAATGAAAAAGTATAGTCTGATTTACTCAATTGAATGATATATTTTTTTGGTAGGTAACAAATAATTTAAGGAAATCAATCAGGTAAAATTTATTTTTTATTTTTATAATACGGACGGGACATTGATTTGTTCAGTCCGGAACACCGAGTTAAGACTGTTATTATAAATTAGCGCATTTTTTATATTAAAAAAAACGAAGCAAAAAGCATCTGCATAAACATGGTATGCTGAAATATTTCTGCTGCTAACGGGCAGCCAATTATTACTGAAGTTCGAAAACTCGAATAATCATTTCCATGAGTTTC
The DNA here is from genome assembly GCA_949715475.1 of Microchrysa polita. NCBI lineage: Eukaryota > Metazoa > Arthropoda > Insecta > Diptera > Stratiomyidae > Microchrysa > Microchrysa polita. The sequence continues at coordinate 19,732,970 of OX454419.1, read as the reverse complement.
AAAAATCGATTACTTTAAAAAAAATACAGCTGATTTATAATATATTTTGGGCCTTCGAAAAAAATTAACGTCTAAAAATAATCAAATTTTATTAATTGAAAATAGGTCGAAATTTAAGGTGATTTTGAACGCTATCTACCTGCACTTAAATATGTCTGTTTCGGAATTTTTGAAAGCCAACTTTGTATGCCATATAAAAATATTGGATTGAAAATTAGTGAATTTGATAATCGAAATCAAGAACCACCTTTAAATTAAGAATTAATATTTCTCCCTATTCCACATTCATAAGGTTGCAATCTGCGGCAAATATAGGACGATCAAAAACAAGGTGTCTTGTATCTTCTGTAACCTAGTTGCAGCTTAGATACTCTGGCAAAGGCATCCCTACACATCATGAGTCTATTGCGGCTATTGTGTTCGAGGATTTGATTTGAAAGGTAGCACTTGACTGACAGGTTTCCAATTCTCAAACTTTTTGTTTTGTCACACGAAAGTGTCCCTTAGTGTCATTAATACATTGTCCAATTCATTGTACAATAATGTTTATTTTCTGCGGAGAAAGCTAATTTTCTCTAGCGAAGTCGTTAGTGTACAATCGATTGAATAATGTATGCCGACTCTTAAGCAATATTACATAGAAAAAAATAACAGGCGCGAGAGTCAAACATTAGACTATGGCCGCAGATGTGTTAGTGACATCGAATTTTCAAGATCACAACTGCTTTTTTGTTGGGGTGTTGAGATCAACAGCACGCTCAGCAGTGTTTTTAACCGCCATAAATTGGTACTCGTTTAACAACTGAGTGAGATCATAGTTCGTGACATGGGTGGTGAGTTCGAAAAACACCATAAACTGAATTGGTTCACGATGAGGTTAAAACCCACTGCCCTCTGTGTGTGAAGGTATGCGCACTAACCACAACACCAGCCAGACTAATATTATTTAAAGAAAAACAAAATTGGCGCGTCAGGATTTTTGTGACATCTTAACTAAAATTTTAATGAAAAGTCCCATCAATGACTGTACTGACATAGATTTGATAACACTGCCGGCCGCTCTATTTGGGGTTGCCATCTGACCCTAAAAAGTGTTGATCTCCCCTTGGAGCAGCTTGCTATATTTCATCCTCTGTTCTATTAGAAAAGTGAACCACCTGCTCTCACGAAGCTCGTCTTATGTACTGCAGCTCATGTGGTTTGACAAAAACCGAGGCAATAATTTGAATACTATAAATTTTTCAAACGAAGAACAAACTGGCCAAAACACCTTAAACCATCTGTTTGACCGCATTCCAATAAATCGTTTTCTTAAACATTTTGACATTGTCCGTCTATCAACCGCATTTATTCAACCACACAGCCACACATCCATCATGTTCTCAACATGTTTACACATTTTACAGTATGCTGAAGTCACAACAATACCGCGCCGCCAGTTATAAACACACGATCTTGTCGCGAGTGGTTATAATAAAAAGTCTAGTTAAATTGTGGCTCGCGGTTACTAATTGCAAATCGCATATAAAACATCGGACATAGCCTTATCCACACGATTTAAACCTACTACTCGTATATTTCGTATACTTGTACACTCGTATGGTGTCAAAGTTAACATAAGGAGCTCATTACAACATAATAACAACAACAATCGCCAAACAAGAGATTGTTTAATCTGATTATTTTGTTTCAGATCAATATCGCACTCGCACTGTGCAATTTGAGATAAAAATGGTGCAGCAGTGGTGAATAATTACGAGGTACATACATACTCTTTGGACAATAGTTGCAATTGTGCGAGTCTATTGGACTCATGACAATTTAATGAGGTGTCAGATGCAAGGCTGTGAGGGAGAATGACCGCAATGTATAAAGTGAGTGAAGCTGCGTTCGGACGGCAAAGGTTAGGTAAATTTGATCATGAGCTATGAAAAATGTCAAGCTTGTTTTATGAAACTCTGAAATTTCCACTGATTTTTTTCAATATTGCACACGAACTAAATGAATGACCTTCGCAGGCCGAATTGTTGCCGAGTCCTGGTTTCTATAATACAGATAATAATTAGTGAGATGGAATGCATCTATCCTCCCTGTAAAGTATGGTTAGTCTAGATTCATGTTCACCATGTTCAATTTTCCTTGGAATGGAAAACCACCCAAAATTGCCGAGTTACTCGTTTAAGTCTTTCGTTTTGCCTCTGGATAAATAATGTATGTACATACAGGATTTGTTGGGTATTATTAGAAATAATTGAAAAAATCTAACCCGCATTTTTGTCTTCCACATTATCACTCTTACAACACGATGTTACGTATACGAAAATCATAGACGGAATGATGATTGTAGGCTTCCATGTCACTAATATGCTACGGAAGTAAGACACTATATTCCATGCAACCCACTGAATCTATTAGCACTTATCTAAGAGTTGCAGTTGCAGTCTGTGGAGCCTGTTCGACTACATTTCTTGCCAATTTGTTGACAACATGTTACTGTACGACACCTTCCTGATCCGCCATGCAAGGTGCTATGGTACCAGACTGAGTGTTGGGTGACAAAATACATATAAGACTAGGATTGTCGTATAGCATTCCGATAAATCTTTTTAAGATGCCATGTAAATGAAACGAGAAAATATTACACATAGTATCCTGAAATGTTGAAGTAATATTATACTATTATATGAAATATAAAAAAAAATAATATTTTTGTCTGCTGATATCGCATGCGTTCTCGGCTGACCATAACCCTAAGTCCTAAACCAAGCTATATAAACGTATGGCATGGTATTGCGTTTAAAATAGTAGAGAAGGGAGTCGCACTACAAAAATAATTGACTGATAAATTGAATCTGGAAAGTGAAACGCCTAAGCAATTTCCGCAAACATTAGGTTTAACTCCTATATTAATAAAATTATACTATGCTTTGTGCTAAGCTAAATAGGTCAAATTTACTTTCAAATCAAGTGGTTTAGTCAAGCATTAAGCTTATAGCATTTTTTTTTATAGGACCTATTACCGCAGTGGTTCACAGAAGTTTACAGCAAAAAGTATAGCTAAGAAATGCCCATAGTAAAGATGCCCACGTGAAGCATACCAGTAAAATATTTTACTCCAAATCTACATTACTACTTTCTATGTCATTACATTTTATTAAATAAAATAAAAAGTGTTAAAAAATGTGCACACCTCAATGAAAAACCACTATGTGACACAAGTTTGAATTATCTTCTAAGCAGGCATTTTTGCTCCCAGTCTGCAGAATACTTTGAGAGCCACGCTACTGTACAAGAGGCATATTGTGATGTGTCTAGACTATACGTCAACCCAAAATGTATTTCCGTACTTGGCACCAGATGTCGCTAGTGTCGCTAGCGAGAATAGGGTTAACTGATGAGAAAACAAAAACGACTTTCTGGAAGTTTCCGAAAAGTGCTGCACCAAAATTTCTGGAACAGTGAAAACGATTATACATATAAGGGCGTGGACTAGTGTCGACGAGTCAGTATAGTATATCTGTGTGTGTTGTAATAAATAGTGTTACAGTAAAGCAAGTGTTATTCATTATTGTGTACGCGAAAATCTATCGAACCCATTGGAACGTCTGGAAAAGATAAGAAAAATATAACAATTGGTGTCAGATGTGGGATTTTAAAGTACTTGGTAGTGTAACTCGTGCACGGAGTATACGGCGTGAAATTTCGAGAAAGGTCGCGTTGGAAAGTTCTGGAAAGTGAACTTACGCGGTCGTTTTGAACTAGTGTGGGCAAATTCAGTGCGTGAAACTATGTGACGAGTGCATTCGGGAATATTCGAGAATTTTCGGGAAAATTCGCGACGGAAAATACTGGAAAGTGAACGCAATCGTGTCGGACTAGTGCGAAGAGATCCGGTAAACGTGAAATTGCATGTGTTAGTGAACATTCGAGAACTCGACGAGCATTTTCGGGAATGTTCGTGACGGAAAGTTCTGGAAAGTGAACTTACGAACTTAGGGTCGGACTATTGTGGACTAAAAAAACTTCTCGAAAGTGAATTAGTAGTGCCTTAACGTGCAGAATTCGAAAACATTCTAGAAAGTTCGATTCGCATAAAAGTGAACTGTGGACAGTTTTAAGTCGAGAAACAAAATGCCGCGTAATATCTCGCAATTAATAACGGCCGAATTGAAACGTGAGCTGGCAAAAAGGAATCTTTCGAGTTCAGGAAACAAAACCGCGTTGCTTGCTCGGCTGATGGACGCACTAAGAGAGGAAGGACAGGATCCCGATACGGTGGAGTTTCTGGAGGAGCAAGATATCTGCGAGCCAAGTGCAGAACAAGTTATGGACCCTATGATGCAATTTCTAATATCAATGAAGGCGGAGTTAAGCGAACGTTCAGCCAAGATAGAGGAATCGATAAAGTTCGAACTGAAGGAACAGAATGAACGGTCGGTGAAGTCAGAGGAGGCACTCATCGCATTAACTGAATGATCAGCCAAGACAGAGGAAGCACTCATCGAACAAATTGCGGGTTCGGAAAGGTCAATAACGGCAAAGCAGGAAGAAGCAATTAGCCATTTAAAGAACAGTCTCGAACAACAATTGAAAATAATCGACGAGAAGTCTCAAGAAAATTCGGAGAAAATCAAGTCGGTGGCGGAAGAAGTCCAAATGTTAAAGAACGATCTAGAACGTTTAAAAACAACGAAGCAGAGTACCGTAGTAGTTGAAGATTTCCAGAAGTCGAATAGCCACCGAGAAACATCGAGAACAAGTGCAGAAATAAAACCTGACTCGATGATTAAAAGCCTCAAGAGCGCCGACTTTCGATGGACAAATGTCTTGGAACATCTACAGGACACAATTTGAGGCTGCTGCAGTGGTAAATGGTTGGTCGGACAGTGAGCGTGCCATGGCTCTTGTTCTAGCGTTGAGAGGACCTGCTTCTGAAATCCTCCAATCGATTCCTGTCCCACTGCAGACTTCTTATAAGGAGCTTGTGAAGGCGTTGGATGGGTGATACGGTGACGAGCACATGAAGCAAATATATCGATCACAGCTTCGAAACCGGACACAGAAGCTAGGAGAAACACCGCAGCAATTGGCGCAAAAAATTGAACGGCTGCCTATTTTGTCATACCCGACCTCGGAGCCTGAAGATCGAAACGAAACAGCAGTTGATGTGTTCACTACAGCTCTCCTGGATCGTGAGCTTCAAGAGGCGTTGCGGCTAGCTGATAAGCGGACGATTAGGGACGCACTTGCATACAGCCTGACATTTGAAGCTGCGAAACAAGGCACCCGTAATTGTGTGCGAGTCCGAGAAATAGTAGAGGATTGTGTCTGTCAGCGAATGAACGCATCAAGGCAAGTCAACGGAGATGCAATTCGGTGTTGGAACTGCTGTGAAAAGGGTAATGTCCGGAGGAATTGTCAACAGCCGAGGAAGACCGAAACATTCTGCACGAAGTGTTCCCAGCAGGCGAGAAGAACGAGTTGGCAAAGACCGAACCGAGTTCGAGAAGTAACGGATGATTACGTTTGTCAGCGAATCGATGCATCGAGACGAGTTTCGAGTCGATGGTGGAAATGCGGTGAACACGGGCAGGTGCGAAGTATCTGTGAGCAGCTGAGGAAGGCAGTCACACTCTGCAAGAAGGTTGTCAATGGTGAGTCAATTCATGGAGATTTCTGCAATTCTTTTCGCGCGTAACTGTTCTCCAGATATTCAATATCAAAGTTTGACTTTTCTATGAAACGAGTTAAGTAATTTGATGAGAAAAGGGGGACATTTCCGCTTTACACATTGAGGAAAGTGTTCGGTGCCATCAAATTGACGTTTTAATTTTAATTAGTCCTATTAGAATAGTAAGTATTACCAATTTTACAAAGATGTTAAAAATATGAAAGTTCGAAATATATTTGCGACCAAGAATTGTAAAATTTGCTAGACAGGGAGGCAAATGAAATTTAAAATGTTATTTTAATTTTTTTCACATCAATATGTAGTAAAAATACCCCGAATTTCCCATTAAAAACTGAACTACCCCATATAAATGTCAAACTTTGACATTGAATATCTGGAGAACCGTTACGATTTCGCGAAAAAGGATCACAGATTCGGTCGTTTCAGGTCAATATAAAAATTTGGCGCCACAGATACTGAAATCGTGCCGTCATTTCGGTGCTGCAATTGCGGTGAAGGAACTGTCGTCTGCCGAGAAAGGCAGGTAAGAGATGTGTGCAGCGAACCAGAAAAATGAGTTGGCGAAGTGCGAAACAACCTGCTTCCGTTGTCTGTGAGTCGGAAAACAAACGATTCTACTAGGAGCATGCTCGAGGTGACGTTAAGTAGTGGTACCGCCTGTGTACGAGATGTGCAGCAGTTGAAGAACGAGCATCGGAAGCCGAGAGCGAAAATGAAAGTCATTCATGTGGATCGACTGGCACCCAATCGAGGCGACGATACGGAGGAGACCGAAGCGTGTTCTGTTTGGGACGAACAGGTTTAAGGAAGGGGTAATGTGATGCGTCTAGACTACGTCAACCCAATTGGTATTTCTGTACTTGTCACCAGATGGCGCTAGTGTCGCTAGCGAGAAATAGGGTTGACCGATTGACAACAGCAACGACTTTCTGGAAGTTTCCTGAAAGTGCGTCACCGAAGTTTACGGAACAGTGGAAACGAGTATATAAGGGCGTCGACTAGTGTTGACGAGTCAGTATAGTTTTACCCGTGGATTATGTCGGATCAATAATTAGTCAGTAATTAGTGAAATTTTAAATCGTGTATATATCCGTGTGTGTTGTAATAAATAGTGTTACAGTAAAGCGAGTGTTATTCATTATTGTGTACGCGAAAATCTATCGAACCCACTGGAATGTCTAGAAAAGACGAGAAAAATATAACAATACTTATGCCGCACCAGAATTCCGGCCCCCATCTTTTTTCTTCGCATGGGAGTCCGAAAGAAGACAGGAAAAATATTGAGCATATTTATTGCTGTTGATGTGTACTTTAATTTAAATATAATAATAATTTAAATTTACCGTTATTCGCTCTGGCTAAACAGAAAAAAAACATAGTGTCGGGGCTGGAGAGTACGACATGTCAAAACACATAAGCCGACGAGTAAGGTTTATTCATTTGGCTTCCAGAGAAAAAAAAACAAATTATTTATTTTAACTGAAAATTCGGGTCATTTTGACCCACTCCCTACTATTTGTAATAGTTTTGTGTTTTGTCCCCCCCCCCCTTATCGCGTGTTTTTTTCTAACTTTTTTTTAATTTGCATTCTTGCATTCTTCTAATACGAAATTTTTTTTTGCAGAAATCACATTATTAATACGGTAAAATGTCAATAAAAAAAATACGATACCAGTATGTTTGGTCATATACATATGTATGAAAACGTCAATTATTACCTGAAATGAGAAAAAAAATAAAATATAAATTAAAACATATTTGATCAATATGTAATATTAAATTTAATAACTTTTTTAAATTCATTTTTCTGGAATTCAGTATTTAATACTGCAAATGGTTGCAAAAAATGCAGGCAGAATAAAATTAAAAATAAAGTTTACAAATTGGTAACCGGGTGTGGGCTGTGGGGTGAGGGAGAGATCAGATTAGCGTGATGGCATGTCGAAACAACTACATAAGTATAAGGCAGCTTGGTCATCGGATCTTGTTTCCAGATGATAAAAAAACCTTTTCTTTTTCGAAATATCCATGATGATCGCAAAGTTTATATACATAACTGCGGCATTCGAAACACTATTTGCTTATTACATGCATTCAAGATACTATTAAAAAAAATACTGATATCAAACTTAATTACATAATGTTTCCTAATTGAAATATAATTGGTCAATTAGAATATTTCCAACCAAATTATGGGTAACACGTGAACTAAAAAAAGTTCAAATTCAGTAATTTAGTCGCCTCAAGCAAGGCGAAATCGTGAGTGTTTAATTAGAAATGGAAAAGTTTCTACCATTTTCATTTGCAATTATTTTGTGCTGCACATCACTAATTTCCGCCGAAAGGGTATCGTATTCAAATATTCTCAAGGAAATTGCAAATGACGAACGATTTCCTTTCCATTTTTTTCCAGACCTGCTTCCATGTGGAATTCATCAGTTTCCGTAGCGGTCAGAACAGCAATTATGTCCTTATTGATACGACCTTCTTCAACTTAACAAATTTACATGTCAACGTTCAACTCCGGCAAACGTTCGTGAAACCAACATGGAAAATCGTTGTAACACGTCGCGGTTCCGGCGGCGCGAGTGTGAAGCCCGTTCAATTGGCCGCTGTGGAAAATGTTGTTTGCAATATGGGTCGACTGGGAAATCGTAATCCGTTTATACGTGCACTGACGGATATTGTTGCATCATTAACGAATTTTACACTAACCTGTCCATTATCGAACGGCTCGTACTATGTGAACATTGATCCCAATATTTTGCGTAATATGTTGCCAATTCGAGTGTTCTACAGGCGTAATACTTACATTGACGTGCAATTATTCTTCTATGAGCAAAAGTCGGTGGGGAATCTGACATTCTTGGCGGAATTTTTTGCTAATGGTCTTGTGAAGTCGTATAAAATTCCATAAATCAAAATCAAGTTGAGGAGGATAATTATTTTTTTTGTGTTGTTTTTTTTTTAATTATATTTTACAGATCAGTGAATGCAAAGTGGAACCAGAATAATGTGAGCTCAAAATTCGGCGAGCCCTATGAGGTCCATTTAGTATGATACATATTCTCAAAGCATACAATTTCCATAGCAATTTTTTTTTTTTAATAATTAAAACGAAAAATTTCAACAGACTATTTGCCTGGCTCCAACCAAACAAAAATTGAGGTCAACCAGCCTACGCAAACTCAATATTTGTCAATATTTATTAATTAGTTAAACTTCTTTAATGGCAATTAATTTGTTTTCAATTTAAACTTAAAAGTCACATTACAACAGACCCAAAGTTACAGTCACCCATCATTCATTCTTCCTTATAAAGCGAAAACCATCATCATAATCGTCGATATACAAGATACTTTATCGCACAGCGTGAATCCATCGCGACCACGTTGCGACGACGCCGACGGTAGTCGCCTTACTTGCGACTTACATCGATGTTGAATTGATTTTTGCAAGAACTCGGAAAAAATCATATAAACATAAATCCAAATGTCATTAATCAAAAAATTAATTATGCAAATTAACATTTGTTCACAAAACGTAAAAGTGCCATCAATTTATTTCTTCCATTGATTGGAAGTCGTCGTCGTGAGGATTTTAATGCTAATAGGGACCTCTCCTGACTGGACTGGCAGTTGTTGCAGAGAGTGCATCTGTGTTCTGTGGTTACTTTTGATTTTTCCCGGCCATGCTGGGCACTTAGTTCATATCTCTTGCGTATTCCGAGAGTCATGTATCTTAATTTCAATTGCATAATTTTCATTAGGCTCTTACATGCAGATAAGACAAGATAGAATTGCATCTTTTCAATGTGTATCGTCGTCGTTATCCGTTTGTTACACTCTGTATGCTGATGGGCATTTTCAAATAGATTTTCCGGTTTCTATGTGAAAAACAAATGCAAAACGGCGAACAACCTGTCTTTTGCATAGGTTTTTTTTCACAATTCACAATCTACATCGTGGTTTTAGTATCAGACTGACATACAAGAAGATACTCGCATCTCTCAACGGTTAGGGGAAATTTGTTCACGCAGTATGTCGTAGATTTTCATGAGTGTATTTCAGAAGTTGCGGCTCCAAACTAGTACCAGGCCCACACTTCAATGTAAGATGAGCCGATTGAAATTTGTTTGTATCGTTTGAACTAGAGTACAGTCGCACAGGTAGATACAAGATCCTAGGTTGCTACATTCATGTTTTTTTTCCTTCGTTACTTTTGTATAAATGTTTGCAACAAATGTTGACTCTGACTATGAATGTGAATGGCACAATATAAATACTCTCGATGGTATGGTAACTACTAACTAACTACGCGCGATTAACTGCAATACAACGTCGTCGGTCGTTTGCAATTATTATTGCTGTGCGCAAAGACTAATTGGCAATTGAAGTAGAGGTCAATGGAAATTAAACAACACGCGGATTCGCGCGCACAAGCAAGTGCAAAAAGGAGTTTTTTTTTCTCTGCAACAATATGGGTACAATGTTGCAAGAGGTACACACATTATACAGAGATAGAGTGCAAGGTGCAAGGTGCTATGTTCACGATAGTGTGTAACCACAACATACAGAGACATCATGTTTGCAAATGGAACTTTGACTCGGCTCTCGAGGATTTCTCAACCTTTTATCTTTTCAACATTGAAGCAGATTTTTTTGTGCAGGTTGATCCGGCCACAATTTTTTCACAGATGATCCCTTTGAGTAAACGTTACCGTTATATAGATTCATGAAATTTTGTCCAAATGCTTTGAAAGTAATTTTTAGTCCTCGCACTGAGACCGTAAGCATCGTTGAGGAGTTTTGAAACATATATAGTTATTAACAACAGAGTATCTAAAAATTTGTCACAGACTATACTTTCTCGTAAAATGTACCGTTTTAGATATATTACCGAAAATCTTTTCATTTAGACGTTTGAGCAAGTGGTCCCTTTGACGGATACGCGTAACGACAAGAATTTTTGGCATTAGCATTGATGCCATAGAGCATAGATGCTTATCAAATTCACCACAGACTTCTTTGAAAATGTATCGTTTTCCAAAAATCATTCCCGAAAAACAGATAATAAAATTTTTAACCGGCCGTAGTTCCCTGGGGTGGTCAAGTCTCGGTTGGGATTTTTGACATTTCATGTAATTTTTGATATTACGCTACCGTTATGACGATATTCAGAAAAATTCCCGAATAAAAAGTTTATTGTACACATATAATGTAACCCAGTTGAGCGTACGGATCGTTATGAAATTTTGACATTTAGTTATGAATTCTTCATTTATAATAAGTTTTAACGGGTGTTACCGTTATATACAGGGTGTCCGAAAACTGCCGCATTAACGCACCGGATTGTGATTCCCCATGTGATTTCCAGCAAAAAAGTTGTACGTAACATACCCCCTTAGCTTAACCCTTTAGCTGCCACAGGCATTTGAAGATTTTTGAAAAAATCATTTTCTTGTACGACTAAAGCTTCAATATCTCAAAAGCTAGAGTAGCTAGAATAGCAAAATAAGATGATTATTACAGCCAACAAATTTACCTAAAAACGAAAACTAACGGCACCAAAATCGGATAAGAGGTTTGGTTTTTACAGAACTTCAAAGTCAAATTTTTGTGATTTGACCCAAAAACAATATGTTTTTCCATCTCAATTTTCTCCAACTTCTGCGAAGGTGAGCTGCTCGTACGATTCTTCTAAAAATAGTCTAACGATCATTCTTTCTTACATCATTTTGTTCTAGCTTCGTTATTTCTAACAGTTTTAATGCCTTAAATGCAAAAAACTAGAGTTAATTTCGATTTCGACATACTTTAAATAGATTTTACCAATTGCAGATCTTTAGGAGCAGTGTGAATTGAATTGTATTGAATTCGAGCTAAAATTAACCCTAGTTTTATACACTTAACGTATAAATCTGTTAGAAATAATGGAGCTAGAATAAAATGATGTAGGTCAGAAAGATATGATCGTAAGACTATCCCCTAATTTTTAAAAGAGTCGTACAAGCACCTCTCTTTGGCAGAAGTTGGAGAAAATTGAGATGAAAAAATAGATTGTTTTGGGTTAAGTCACAAAAATTTGACTTTGAAGCTCTGTAAGATACGTACAACTTTTTTGCTGAAAATCATATGAGGAATCACAATCCGGTGCGTTTATGTGGCAGTTTCCGGACACCCTGTATATTCCTAAGAAATATGGGACTTTCGACATTAAATTGTAGCCACAAAAGGTAAAAATTTGTCAGAGACACACATACTTTTACTAAACGCAGGGCCGGCCCTAGGGGTGGGCGAACTGGGCGGTTACCCAGGGCCACCACATTTAAGGGGCCACCACTCTGAAGAACCATTGCTTTCAGGGGCCCACCACTCGGAACGGGGATCACTCAAAAGGGGACTCCACGCGACACCCGTTTGTACCCGGACTAAATTAAAGTTAATATAAAGTGGAATAACGATGATGTGATTTTATTGATAAGAAATCTGTTATAACATGTATGTATGGATAAGAGATGGATGGATGGATGCTTTCTCTCACTATCTCTCTCTCTCTCTTTAGGAAACAAATTGCAATATCTGCTCTCCAACAAATAACAATGACAGTAGCAGGATTGATTTTTACGACTTATCGAATAAAATTACCAATATCCAAGCTCGAGGATAAACCTGAGATTATACCATGAAAATAGACCACCAGAGGTCACTACTACACGCATTGGTATAATAAGGGAAAAAAGAAGAAAAATAAACCTAGATCGTAATTTTCGAATTACGGTATTCCGATCCTTGAATTTATGCTTTCTTAAGAGACCACGAAACTTCAACACTACATAGGGTTCCGCGACAACTTCTTAAAAATAGGAAATGTGTAATGTAGAAATCGTTTTTGATTGAAAAATTTAAGGAATGCATAAAAATAACCGGCGTACAGAGGGCTGCGCCCGCAATACGAGGGTTTTTTAGATTTTGGATACAGGCATAGCAAATAATTTTGCACGTATATTTTATAGGTAATAAATAAGAATTATGCACAATATCAATGAAATGCTGCTTGTAAATCTATTTCTGAACACTTTTAATTAGACGAATTCAAAAATAGATTTACTATGTATCATGCCTACACAAATTAACTAAATTTATTAGCTGTAACTTCGTTACCATTACTCTAAACTGGAAAAAAGCAACTGATATGAAACGCACTAATCGAGTTCTTTGATTTGCGTATTCATACGTCCATGTCCGAGAAAAACAAAAAAAAATCGACATTTTCAAATCTCCGGGACACCCTGTTAGCTTTGTACTACCAACTTCTAAGTATTTTGTGCTGAAAACTGTTACGATTCTACACATTCGTACCAAATTTCATTACTATCGGTTAAGTTATTTAATGAACAAATTTTTAAATCTCCGGGACACCCTCTTATCTTTGCCCTACCAACTTCTAAGTATTTCGTGCCAAAGACTGTTACCATTCTACACATTCCTACCAAATTTCAGAACGATCGGTTAAGCCGTTTGCGAGTTATTCAATGAACAAATTTTCAAATGTCCGGGGCACCCTGTTATTTTTGCCCTAACAACTTTTAAGTACGGACGGACAAAATCGATTTCATAAGGGTTTTTTGAAAAATCTAAAAAACCCTAAAAAAAATCCAGAAAATGTTGTAATATTCAAATTCTAAGTTTAAGGCTGCCAAGTGAGCACTCCGTTGACTGCCAATAAATTAATATAACTCACGCAAAGTTATGAAACTCACAGAAATCGTCAGATGGATGATATTTGGAAAGTTTGGCGAGTGAAAACCAGTTACACAGCTGACAAAAATTTACAAAATGTATGTTTTCTTCCAATTGAAAGAAATGGTTGGAAACATTTGTTAGTGAATGCTAGAAACATTGTCATGAGAGAAGATTAGAATTCCGCAGGCTCTGAGGTGATTAAGCAACAGCTAACTGTCAGTAACAGCAGCTCCCAATATTTGCGTAAAACGCTAAAGAGTTTTTATGAGAGCCTATTTATACTAAATCGGATTTGAATCAGGCATTTTGCCTGATTGCCAATAGCACGTACATTCAAATGTGCAAAATTATACACAATCAGGTACCTGATTGCTCGTCAGGTAGCAAGTGCAACAACAACGAACACAACAATCAGGAACCTGAACACTTTTCAGGCGAAATCGCCGGATGAACCAACAATAGCATATGCTGGCCAATGGGCAAAATTATACTAGTGTTCAAGTTTCAATCAGGTTTTCAGAAAATATGTAATAAGCGCGTTCGCACGACTCAACTTATTGTCCAACATTCAAACAAATTTGAAGACAAAATTTCGACAATCAGTTGAATTGTGCGAACGGCACTTAATACATATTTTCTAAAAACCTGATTGAAACCTGAACACTAGTATAATTTTGCCCATTTACCAGATAATGCTATTGTCACCTTTTCCGGCGATTCTGCCTGAAAAAGTCATCAGATATCTAATTGTGTGTTCGTTGTTGTTGGTACTTCCGACCTCACGAGTAATCAGGTGCCTGATTGTGTATAATTTTGCACATTTGAATGTACGTGCTATTGGCAATCAGGCAAAATGCCTGATTCAAATCGGATTCAGTATAAATAGGCTCTGAAGCACTCATCAGTCGCAGAATTTAAAAGCATGGAAGCCACTGATCTAACGTAAGGGGAAAACATTCAGCCAAGATTAGATACTTTTTGTTTGGGTATTAGTAAGGGAGTAAGGGGCCACCATCATCGATTTGGCCCAGGGCCTCCAGAGTGCTAAGGCCGGCCCTGACTAAATGAAAAATAAGTTCCAAAATTCTCGGCTTTTGATTTGAACCAATGTGCAGGGTTGGTCGGTTTTAGGATTTTTTAGGGGGGGGGGGGGGGGGTGGTGTTGATATTTTAATCGGTCTCCATAAATTCAACATTTTGTGCCTTTTTTTTAAACATTTGTGAGTGTTTTTTGGATTGGAGTGATCCCATTTTCAGCACAGGCTAACTAGAGTATATAATGTAAATATTTTCCTAATTATCATGGTTCTGTTTGTACCGTATCGAGAGTTACAGTGTCACATGTAATTGTCATAAAAAAAATAAAAAAAATGCTATATTTTGAGGTCTAGGGTATAATTTGCCAGTTAAAAGTCAAAAGTATTATACAATTAGATAGGAGGGGATTTAGTGTAGTTCAGTTTCTTCTTTGGACATCGTATTGTAGACTGCATAGTTTTCAAAATATTTGGGAAACATCTAAATTTGGTACCAAAGATAGGGAAATTTAGGGGTCACTTTTTATAGGAGGAACCCTTAATTTTGATCCAATCGAAGTAATTTTTTGTTACGAGTGATACTAAGTAAAGTCGTCACAATCAACCGAGTTTAACCGGCCTGCGATGATTAGAGGGGTTAGATACGACTTTTTGAAAAATATTTTTGGGGGAAGTAGGCACATTCTTGATGGAAGCGACCCAATTTTCGGTTCAGCCATATTCAATTTGTTGGAAATATTTTCACCAAATACCATGATTCCAGTTTGTGTGTTTAGAGCTATGGCGCCAAATGTAAATGTCAAAACCGGAAAAAAAAACTCTTAAATGTTTCTTGGTCTAGGGTATAATTTTTCAAGAAAATATCTAAACTGTTATATGTAGATCATTAGGAAGGCAATTTTGTATAGTTTAATTCGTCCTTGGATCAGTTGCGGTAGGCCTTGTATTTTTCGAGATATATCGCCCTTCTTTCTTTGGACAATCAGCTATTCTTTAAAACGCCTCCCCTCCGAACCCAACCTAGACAGACAGCTTTAGCGAGAAAGACTATGACAAAAGTCTTTTCTCCTACAAGCCAGGAGTAAGTAAGACTCTTAATTAATGTTTGAGTACCCACCGAGACATTAGAAGGAAATCTTAATTTATGAAATAAAAATGACTGCAAAGTAAACAAAAAATATTCTGAAGTGTTAAGAAGACGCAAGTTATATCTATAGTTTCTTCTATTACAATATTCGTTATTCAAGTATCTACATACAGACGAGTACATACTAGGGATTTTAAAAACCGGACGGTTAGTCCGAAAACCGGTGCTTTCAGAACGGTTAACGGTTTTTTTTTCGTTTTTCCCTCCTTCCGGTTTTAACCCGGACGGTTGTTTGTCCATCCTGTTAAAACCGGACATAAATTCTTTCCAAATTTATACAATTTTTTCTATTTTCTTGATTTTTCCGTATGTAATTCTATTACTTGACCTCTAAATTTTGCAGCCCTTAAACTTATTTTCGAACACTCTCCTTATTGCTATTACTCGTAGAACCATCGCTTCGTCAAATTACTTCTCCTTGTATCTTTGATTTAATTTTGCATACGATACGAACCATAGCAATACGAGTGTGTATGCCTGTTTTTACCAAAATTATAAGCAAATCAATGAAAAGACTCGGTTAACCGGAAAACCGGTGCTTTGAGCCCGGTTAAAACCGGACGGTCTAACCGAAAACAAACGAAAACCGGGTTATGGACCGGTTTTTGACATCCCTAGTACATACTATGAACTCCGAAAATGTATTTCACTCTCTCTCCCTATTTCTATAAATTTTGAAAATCGCTATTCTTCCGAACAATTTACTCGTTTTCCTAAAAAAATTGCTTTTCCACGTACCAGATATTACGTACGTACGTTCTTGATTTTTCCGTATGTAATTCTATTACTTGACCTCTAAATTTTGCAGCCCTTAAACTTATTTTCGAACACTCTCCTTATTGCTATTACTCGTAGAACCATCGCTTCGTCAAATTACTTCTCCTTGTATCTTTGATTTAATTTTGCATACGATACGAACCATAGCAATACGAGTGTGTATGCCTGTTTTTACCAAAATTATAAGCAAATCAATGAAAAGACTCGGTTAACCGGAAAACCGGTGCTTTGAGCCCGGTTAAAACCGGACGGTCTAACCGAAAACAAACGAAAACCGGGTTATGGACCGGTTTTTGACATCCCTAGTACATACTATGAACTCCGAAAATGTATTTCACTCTCTCTCCCTATTTCTATAAATTTTGAAAATCGCTATTCTTCCGAACAATTTACTCGTTTTCCTAAAAAAATTGCTTTTCCACGTACCAGATATTACGTACACACATACCTGCATACAAGCACCAAATTGGTTTTTTAAACTAAACTTGAAATTAAAAAAAAACACAACATCGCTTCGCTATACAAATTGTCTCCAACCGAAATCGAAAAATTGGTATCAGATAACCTAGTTTTGGTACGAACTGTACACATCAGTCGGAAATCTTTGGGTTGGGTACGATATCCCGCCCATCATATTCCCGTTTTTTTAAATCCCGACATTCAATATCCCGCCATTTCAAAATCCCGCCAATTAAAAATCCCGCTCAATCAAAATCCCGCCAATCCAAAATCCCGCCATTTCAATAACCCGCTTATTCAAAATCCCGCTTTTCAATATCCCGTCACAAAAGGTAAGTATGCTTTCATAAATCGCGCGCGCGATTTTTAAAAGAATACTTACCTTTTGTGACGAGATATTGAAAAGCGGGGCAGAAAAGAATACTTACCTTCTTACTACATCACATTTGCCGTTAAAATATTGATACTGCTATACAGCTTGGAAAGTGAAAGCTAGTTAGTATTCTCTTATCAGTGAGGCGGTGATATTCAATTTCAATATTGGTGAAAATACCTATGCATTTTTCCGAATTGACACAAGTTTCGAGGATGCAGATGCCAAAAAAATAGCAGATTGGTTTGAAATTAATTATATCCATGGGAAAAATACCAAGTCGGGAAAGCCAGGAAAACCAAGGTTCCCGCTTAAGTTCTGGAGTATTGCTGACGCAGTTGCAACAAATTTTCCAAGAACTCAAAATAATGTTGAGGGTAGGCACAGACGATTAAACTTTATCACAAGGAAAAGCCATATCGGTCTGTACCGGCTGGTGGAATTATTAGGTAAAGAATTGCTCCTAGCTAAAAACCGAGGGGTGCAGTCCCGATCCGAAGGTCGCATTCAAAAGCAAACTAAGGTCTTTAGATGTAGCCTGCAGTTACTACTTTCAACTAAAGAGGACTATGAAAAAACGGATTTTTTGAGAAACTTGGCGCATAAACTAATGTACATATGTATATAATAATTGGCGGTATTTTGACGGGATTTTTTTATTATTTAATAGCGGGATATTGAAATGGCGGGATTTTGGAATGGAGGAATTTAAAGGTGGCGGGATTTTGAAATGGCGGGATTTTGATATGGCGGGATTTTGTAATGTCGGGATAACGTAAAGCGGGATTTTTTTGGAAAAAGCGGGATTATGAACGGGCGGGTTTTTGTTTTTCGGGATTATGAAGGTATCCCGAAATTTTTACATTAAGCAATTTAAAATCCACCTCCAACGGCGAATTCATTCTCACAATAACTTTCCTCCTCCACCCAATCCCCTGGTAAATTTACTCCACAAGTTCTCATCTTTCATATAGGCATTATTTCGCTCTACTTCTGTCTCGCCGTGGCGAGCGATGGTGAACAATCTCGCTGTGGAATTCTTTCATGAAACAGGTGGGTTGGTGTATTGGGTTTGATGTAGAGGGCGCATGCTAAAGCAGTTTTATACGGTGCGCACTGCGCAGGGTTGCGTATGATTTTATATGTACATATTATAAAAATCGTGTGTGCAAGAAAACATTTCAAAAAACAATGTCACGCTTTCCTGCTTTTTATTATGAAATAAGAAGGGAAGCGTTGCTTCCCTTGCTTCCAAAGACGCCATGCCACTGATAAGCATCACATAATTTTTTCAAATAGACAGAATAAGAATAAGTGAAAAAAGGTATATTAACTTTGTTATGAACTTTGTAAGGTATTGTTACATATTAAATACGGCGATGTCCGTCTGTATGTCTGTCTCCGTCCGTCTGTTGCGACGCGTTTTACTCGGCCACTTTAAAAGCTATGGCGCTAAGAGTCGCACTGAAAGAGCCAAAGAAGCGCTCGCGAGTCGCACATTGACGATCGCTGGCACAGGCAATAAGATTCCAAACTTTAGCTCTAATATAAGCAACGGAAAACAGAAATAGAAGAATTTACAAGATTTCCATTGCCAAGTGCTAGTTCATAAGGATTCCAGAGCAACTAAAAAATTAAAGTATTCATACTCCATGTCCAGAGACAAGTTCCCGAAACCCGGTTCTAATGCACATGCTATGCTTTTTTTTTAAGTCATTGTCTAATCACCCGATATACAGGCTTACTTTAGACTCATTAGCCTAAAAGCCGAATCCATTATACGGATCTAAATCAACAACAATTTTTAATTTTACGATTAAACTCAATTGCATTGCTCCATTTTCCAAAGGCCCACCGCCTGAATCTGTGCCATCGCATCTGTGTCCTTCAAATAATTCAAATGAAAGCGAAAATGCAATAACTACACACACGCACATCATCTAAACGACCATAATACTCATATAAAAGATATTTTTAACATTCCACGATAATTCAATAATTAATCAGTGTTAAGAGACAAAACAATGTCGATTTATATCGATTAAATCACTAATCGTATTCACATAAAGTAATGCAGTGCAGTGTAAAGCGCATGAAATGTAACCCTCTCGTCGTCATCAGAGTCTTGGTAAAAAAAAATGTAGTACAATACAATTTTGCGTCGTTAACCTTCACTCACTCAATTACTATAAATGAAAATATTTAACTTTCAATTTATCATTATCATTTTGAGTACGAATAGTAATCGTTTCGGTGCTTTTTTCTTATTTCTTTTAATATGATTGTTTTTCATTGCGCTTTTAATTTTCTTTTTAATAATAAATTTTTCGATTTGTTCAACATTTGGCGTGGAGCCCGGGGAGACAAGTCTGACAAATCATTTTTTTTTTTCAGATGTAGAGTATGTTAGTATCAACATACAATATGTACAAAGTGCTGTTGAAAAATCAGTATAGGAAAATAAGCATAGCTCAATAAAAGCAAATTAAAAGAAAAGGTGTCACAACACGTTCACAGTTCCATACAGAGTCAATCCATCTAAATAACACTTAAAATTAACATAATTTCAATTTGAATTTGGATTTCGATTAGTAGATAGTGCAGTATGTATGAATGTTTCAAAAATTATGATTGAATGAGTCCAGAGGAAAATGCATGAGGCAGGAATTCTTTGACGTTTTCGAATTAGATGGATGTACTCGTAAATTAAATTGCAGTTCAGAGATTTGGAGATACAAGTATACGTTATGAGAGCATCTCTCTTTAATATTACATTTGTTTAATTCAAAGAAATTATTATTTGGTAGCTACACTGTTTACGTAATGTGTACAAAAATGATTTATTTGTTTTACTGTAGATATAGTTTTGCTATTGGATATTGGTATGAATCTATAGTAGAGTGTCTATTACGGAGGCGAAATGGGAAAAATAATACGAGCAAAGTGCTGTCAGCTAGTTTTGTACTTAGATTGTTGGTGTACACAACCGTATACGGAAACATGGTTTCAGGCAATCAGGTGTAAATGCATTTTTCAAAGCAAACCACATGAGGAAAAGACATGGATTTGTAAGGCATTTAGTGAAAAGTAGGTAGACAGTCTGACGTAAATGCAATTCCATTTAAAGAAAGCGGTTCCAACTGAGAAAAATGTATTTAATCCTTGATAATTGATTTTTGTGGCACAAAATGAATAAAAAAAAATTCAACAAAATTAGGCACAGTAAGTTACTAGCTGCAGAGAATATATCGGTATAATGTTCATATGTGCATCTTATAGCTTTAACCAGTGGTTCTTAACCCTTCGCCAGGCACATCCCGCGATCAACGCGAACGGGCACGTGGGGGTCTTTTCGGACCCCAAAATTTAATGAACATATCCTTGAACGGACTGACACGCAGGCGGACCGGATTCGAATTCAAGTTTCGGCATAACGTTTATTTATGAATAAAAAAAATAAAAGTTTGAAATGAAATTACCCATTAATGCCTAATGGGTATTTAAATACCCATTGAACATGGGTGTCTACAAATAGGCATAACTCATGTTGGGCTACAGATTTCGATTTCATTTTTTCGTTGTGACTTAGATTAGAAACAGTGTAAAATATGATTCCTTGGACAGAATGCTAATATTTTAGGATTTTTTGGAGATTTAACCTGTCGAAAATCGGGTTCTTTTTTATAGTAGGATACGGACACTCCTTACATTAACTAGGAAAGATATTTCGGAATTTTTGCTTGGACTAGTTAGAATCCTTGGTCCTTTATCTAATAAAAAAGAAAAGACCAACCGCCAGATAATTGATTGAGTTCCAGACGTAAATTACTCCAATGGGTATTTAAATACCCAAGAGGCTTTAGTATGCATAAATTATACTTGAGATCTGAAATTTGTAATGAAAAGACCACACGCATAATAAATGATAATATTGTTTATTTTATACATATTATAGACAAAAACAATAGAAAAAGGAGTTATTTTGCTTTTTTCTACTTTTTCCATACCCCGTGGGACGCAGTTGTGGTAGTCTGAAAAGCCTTTTGGATGCAAAACATTACATTTTTGGCAGCCAAATTAGGTTTTTGTGCCGCATTCGCTGCATCGGGCACATTTGCCCATCTTATTAATGAGGTGGTCGAAACCATCCGTTCGTGTGACCATTTCAAATGTGCTCCCTACAGAGCGCCCTCTAGGAGGTTGCACATTCCGCGGTTTGATCAGAGACTCAACTACGCTGACTCTAAAGTCAAATTGACTCATAGGTGTAGAACCATCACATTTTGCGCACATAACATAAATCTTCCATGCATTTACCATGGCTGTATCAAATGTGTTCATAATAAAAAGCCAATACACCTCCTTTACGCGAACTTTTATGCGGTAGTTTTTTATTGCATTGTCCAAGAGGAATCACCGAACTGTCGTTCGAACGTACAGACAAAACATTATTGTTTCGGTCAAATCTGAAAGCTGAAGAACCGCGAGGTTGTTGCAGCACTTACAAGTGGTGCATGCTTTGGCTTTGCCCGGTTGTCACGTACAGTTCCAGTCGCGAAGTATCCTGGATCGGTGAGATGCGACATGAGCCTGTGGCTTGTAAAAAAGTTATCAAAAGTGGAGACTCTAGATGTGCTAATAATTGTAGCACAACATTCTCTCCAAGTCCAATGGCGGAATCTTTATTGGAATCAGACGCACCAGCATATTCCTTATGTCACCAGACGTCAGGACTTGCATCCGAAACTGATCGGTTTACCGGTGGAGCAATAACGATTTCGATCTCGTCCGCATGACATCCGCTATCTTCTTGCGCCCTGGACTCATCGTCACTCCAACGTCCAACCATCGACAATTGCTTGCAATTATACTGCGCTAAGTAAGCTTTGGCTCTGGTACATAAATAAATAACAGGCGCGACACTCCAGCATTGGACTAAGGCCGCAGGATGTGTTAGTGACATCCTATTTCCAAGATCTTATCTGCTTTTTGTTGAGGTAATGAGATCAGCATCACGCTCAGCAGTGTTATTTATCCCCATAAATGGGTACTCGTTTAACATCTGAGTGAGATCATAGTCCGTCACAAGCTCGTGAGTTCGAAAAACACCATGGAACACGGTGAGATTCGAACTCATGAGCCTGAGCACCGAAGGTGCGCGCACTAACCGCTAGACCAGCCAGACTACTTCGGCTCTGGTACATGATGAATAAAAACCCCAGCAGATTCAAAAACTGAAAAACACTTCTGATTCTGACAATCACGAACCTCAAAGAGACAGTAAAAATTACTGTGACAGAATTTGCGACTTGCTAAAATATGCAATCCTACAGGAAATGTCCCGTTATTCAGCCATGTTCCAACTGATAATGCATTTTCTCACTTCTTTCAGTTAGCAAATCGCCCCAACATACTATTAGTACATGTAAGCTGAGAAGCAGTTAAAGCCTATTAGGTATTTAAATACCCATGTCATAACTCCGCCACCTCTGCACGTAGCGATTTGAAATTTTGGAAATTTCTTAATTTTAGTAATACTAACAATCCCACCAAATTTGAAAAAAAGCGTACGACGGGATCTATGGACAGGCTTTAATGGGTTAAATCACAATACAAAAAATAAAGAAAAAAACATTTTTTTAAAATTAACAAAAAAAAAATATTCTTTTCTATTTTTTTTTTAATAAAATTCAATGAAATTTTTACATAGAATCGATGAACAATCTCATTGTTATAATCGAATATTCACTTCATATTTTAAATGATATTTCTATCATTGTCCCAAAAAGGCATCGGCTGCAAATCATAGCCAAAATTTCATACGTGCTATGTAATTTTTCTTTTATAAAAGTTTTTTTTTTTCTGGGTGTATGTATAGCGATTACAAAAGCTCCTTAGCTGATCTTCATTGTTTCTCCTGAAGGGAGATTCCCTGTATATCGGTTTGTTTCGGCCACATGTAGTTCATTATTTTGGCTACAATTTCTTATCAGATAATAAAGCTCTTCGTTTCGTTTGTCCACAAAATTGGTAGAAAATCTATTTTATGGATAAACTCTTTAAAAATATGGAAACAGTATTCCTGGTTCAAGTTGGACCAAAGAAACATGTGGGAACCGTTTCAGAAGTGCTACGGAAGATCATAACAGCTTCACTTTTTTCATTTAGTACTGTAAATTTCCATATAACGCCTGAATAGTTTGGCTAAAAATATACGTTCCTCCTGTCTAATAAGCCTCGTTGGTACCCCGCATAAACTGAACATTCCTATCGAGCTCTCGGTTGTCCTCGCTTTCTTGGTCCGCACAATTAACTTGCGTTCATTGACTGTACTCGTACATTGGACAATAGAATAAAGTATAGCGATTTTCAATACATTCAAAGATCATTCCTGAATCCTGATTTGTCGAATGGTAGTTTCCTTGCAATTCTAAGGAAAAAAAGTGTCAAATGCATTGCAGAAATACAGACAAAGGAAAATTGCATTCTTCTTGTTTTGCCCTTACTCCTTAACGGGGAAAGGTGCGTTGACGACTAACATGTGTAGTCGGACAACTGAATTCGAGTTTGGTACGGTGGCCAACCATACCACTTCCTAGTCGCATTTTTGATTATTATTCTACGATAAAACTTATCTTTCTTCTGAATAATAAGCGTGCGACGGGGTATCTTTTTCTTTATGGCACGATAGCGCGACTTTGGGCCTTGGCCGCCTGGATTGAAAACCTCCAATTGCCGCGGTCACGCGACCTTGTCCTCTGTTCCGAAAGCCTAGCATCTGGTGGGCGTCCTCACATACAAAATGCTCCCATTGGGCTCTCCGTCGTCCACGCAATCTGGCTCCGTCCACTCGTTGCGCGTTCATCACCTTTTTGGCCATGCGATCGTCGTTCATCCGTTGTATATGTCCCGCCCATTGTAGTCGCTGCGATTTCATGATTTTCGACACCTGTAGCTCATCATACAGCTGATACAACTCAAAGTTGTACCGGATGTGCCATTCACCTCATTCACGAACGGCCCCGAAGATACTTCGGAGAACCTTTCGCTCGAATGTGTCCAAAAAGTGTTCAGAGTTTTGGGTTAGAGTCCATGCCTCGCATCCATAGCATAGCACAGGTCGGATTATGGTTTTATACACGTGGAGCTTGGTGTTCCTGTGAACCAGCTTCGAATTCATAATTGGGAGGACCGAAAAATAACACTTATTAGCTAGTTGTACGAGTATCCGTCGCTTTATCTCATCTGTTTCGTTGGCGTCCTTTGAAAATTGTATTAGCATAATAAAAATTTGATTCAGGAAATTCGCTTTCAACCCTTTGTCCAGATTGAAAAAATGCCACAGGCAAAGTTTCAAATAATTTTTTTTTGTAGAAATTCAAGCTGTCATGAACATGTAGTGGCAGCCGGCCTTCGTACAGCCAAACCTTTTATAATAGCGGCAATCCACGAATATTTTTGTTTAGGTCCTAGAAGCGAATGATAAATGCAGCGCAGCAACAACATATTCCGTACGTATGATAGCCACTTCAACTCAAAAATTGTTTGTTCCACCACACCATGAATAGGAAATAGGAAAGCCTTGTGTGACATATCCTTTTTTCGAACGGTTAAGATTGCACCTTGAAAAAATTTATAAATATTCCATTTCCTAAAGCTGTATCCACAGCTCGCCAAAAACCTAGCATCGCGCTACTTAGGATCTGAACTCTCTGTCTCTACTATATGGAGTCTGAAAATGACTTAACCGAAGGTGACCAGATACCTGTAGGACCAATGCTGTACAGACAATAATTGATCAAAACATGCCTCTCTTCAGATTTTCACAATATTCGCCATGGTACATCAAGGAGCAAACATACAAAAATATTCAGGCGGCTGATTCCCTCAAACCAACGTAACGTACCATAACGTCGAAATGCTTATTTTTCTTGGAAGTGCCTATTTACATGGGTGTAGTTGAAAAAAAAATTGCGAGGGGGGGAGGCGCACTCAAAGTAAGCGGCGGGAAATGATTGAAGGAATTTAGATCTTAGTAGAAGGATAACACACACGTTTTACCTATTTGGTGACCTCTAAACATCAATCCTGAGTTGAAATGATTAGTTTAGAAAACCAATCGATTATTATTAGCTCCTTAAAGTTGGCAATAAATCATTACATCTATTAGAACTATTATGCATCTATTCATGGGACAGTTTTACAGAAGGTATTGGGTTAAGCTAGTATAAGAAGTCTGTAGGAAAATATGAATATATCGATATCCTTCGAAATCATAATGGTCAACAAGCCAACATGTTGAAGCAACTTTTATCAACTTTGCAGCGTTGTACGTATAAAGCACCGTTATGAAATTACTGATTGAATTTTCGATGAAAAATCTATTTTAAAATTTCTATTAAGTTTGAATAACTGCACCATAAAAGTGGCGATAAGTCTTAACAACAGGAAAAACTTTTTTTTCGATGACTTTCACAAAAAGAGCGATAACAAGGTAACGGTAAAAAAAATCCGATTGTATTGGCAATTTTCTTGCTGATACAAGTTACGCTATCAACCCTTACAGTATTGAACACCTAATGCGGGACACCCTGTATATTTGCGGTGATTTTAGTTGTCAAGAAAAGCAGGCCTTATTGTGATCACTGTTAATTATCCTTACAACGGCAACTTCTTTCTCAAAATCTAAATATTTTTGTAGAAATGTTTCCCAAACCCTCGAAGTTTGTGTGTGCTTAGGGCAATCACTGCCTCTGTACTTAGGGATAGGGCAATAACGACAGTATTTACTTTTGGAGATATTTGAGTTATTAAGCACTTTACGCTGAACTGGATGTCTAACAAAAATGATGTTGTTCTAGAAATTGTTGTTTAGTCAGTCACAGTTCTGTATAGGTACAAGCTAACCATCTACAGGTATACCGTCAGGGGAGCACCTAGCCTTTCGGCCTTTATCTCCCGGTCCCGCAAAAATGTTTGGACCTTCGGCTTTTTACTGACAAGGTGTTGTTGTCAGACGGAGATTTCTCCATCAGGCGCATGCACACACCATCCGGAATCCAACCCCGGGATTGCATCACTAGCTGGATGACTTGGGTAACAACCTCCAGCCACTACGAGTCCAACACCTTGATGGGCAAGGACCATGGTCCCCTGGGCACACCCATCCCCGTAGTACACTATTCGCTATGGACTTCTCCATAGCAGGTGTGATCCTCCTTCGGCCCCCTATTGGTTAAGCCTTACGTCGAATTCGGGCATGCACACCCCAGGCTCGTTGGACCTGTGACTACGCGTCTGTGCAGACAACGTAGCGCTGCTTTTCACATCCAGGCGGCCCCTTCAGTTTACTAGTCAGCAATGCGACTCAGGCAGTGTGGTCATCAATCCACAAACTAGCTAGATATAGGCGCGTAGGCATTTTCCACCAAGGCCGTTCTCCCTAGCTAGCCCCTTCAGGACTCGGGTCATGCGGAGCCGTCACCTCCGAAGCTCACACGACTTCCGTATGATGCACCCCCCCACCAGAGGACATCAAAATCGTGCTAGGCCTTTAGTGCTTCCCTCCCGCAAACTATGGGGGGAGGTAGGCACGCCAAGAGCCACCCGTGCATAACTCAGGAGTACGGGACCGTTAGCGCCTGAATGGTCTTTGTACAGATCCTCGCCATGGCGTATCAACTGTACCAGGGGCCCCCTTGCACTGTTAGGTCCGTGGTGTCACAACTCACCAAAGATCTCTGTCCGACTACAAACAGCCTTCCGAGCTGAGTGTCACACGGACACAAACCCCCCTGCGGGGCTGTATAGGTACAGATGGATATAGTTTTTCTGAATTGAAGCAGAGGAAGATTAAAGTACTGGAAATTCTGATGGTATACTAAACGAACTGCTGCTACTGCCGCCCACCCATCATAGTAAGCCGATTTCAATTTAGATGCTTATGCTAACTTTGACACTTCAGACAGCTTTCTCATGATTATCTCAATGTAATGGAGCATGGGTTGCATTTGCGGAGTCTTTCCAATGTCATCCCTTTGCTTTTCAGTATCATTCTAGTGAACTCGAACAACGTAATCTGAAAAGCGCCGTCAATGTCGAAAAAATACCGTCTCTTTAGCTGACATATCAGCTTTTTTTCATGGAATTTCTGATTAGGGGAAAAGGGCAAATTGCATGTGGTGCAGCAGCCGCCTTCTAAAAAGTAAGCTCCTAGTGTGCGCATATTTAATTATACTCTTCGCTCATAGAGTGAAAGGGTATATTAACTTTGTCATGAAGTTTGTAACGCATTGAAGGACGCATCTCCGATCAAATAAAAAGTATACATATGTATACAGCATGACGTAGGGAGTCGATTGGGCGATGTCCGTCTGTCTGTCTGTCTGTCTGTTGCAACGCGTTTTACTCGGCCAATTTGAAAGCTTCGCACAAATACTTCCTTTTGCTGCAGGTAGTTTGTATGTTTGAATCGGTAAAATCGGACAATGGGGTCATGTGATGGGGCTTACAAACCTAACTCCTCAAATTAGGTTCTTCTAAGAAAAAGGTTTTTATTTGTGTACCAGTTTCAACCAAATTTAACACAGATGTGTTTCCATTAATAACACAAAACATATGTAAGAATGGATTAAATCGAAACATGAGGTCATGGGGCTGCCATACAAACCTAACCTCCCAAATAAGGTTCTCCTAAGAATAACTTTTTTATTTGTGAACCACTTTCAACCAAATTTCACTCAAATGTATTTCTATTGATAACACAAAACATACGTAAGAATGCATCAAATCAGACAATGGGGTCATGGGGCTGTCATACAAACCCAACCCCCCAAATTAGGTTCTTCTAAGAAAAACTTTTTTATTTGTGCACAAATTTCAACCAAATGTATTTTCATTGATGACACAAAACATACGTAAGAATGGATCAAATCGGACCATGGGGTCATGGGGCTGCCATACAAACCCAACCCCACATTTTGATTCTACTAAGAAACATTTTTTACACCAATTTCACAAAACCTTGTATTAATGTATCTTTATGAAAGCAACTAAAAGGGAAAAACAAATGAAACCGTACTATGGAGCCATGCTCCCGCATCGCACAATAAAATTTTCTGAGTAAATATTTTGATTTGCCCACTTATTCCAACCAAACCCCACACAAATATTGTTTTGTCGATGCAACGAAACTTTTGTGAAGACAAAACGAAAAGGATGGGGGGGACTAAATGCAAGTCGTAAGTACGCCAGAAAAAACGTTTAGCCCGAGGGGAGCGAAGGGTATCCAAATTACGGCGGCGCCCGAAACTAGCCTCGGTCTGGTTTTTTTCTATCTTTTTTTCATAGAAGAAGTGTAAGTCGGATCACTTATATCATGCGATAGAAGAACAGTACATAATACAAATCGGGTCGAAGGACTTGTTTTCTAGCGCATGAGATTCCATTGCGTTAGGTCGCAATACTGTACATTTCGCTGTACGCTACTCAACGCTGTACGATAGGTCTAAACGCTGTACTGTACAGCGAAATGTTGTACGTCTGGTCACCTTAACTTTCATTTTGGAGGTGTTTTTTTTATAATTTAATTATCAAAATCGGACTTTGCGCGTTTAAATTATTACTAAACGAACAAAACTTGCAATTGTCACTTTGAACTCGGCAAGTGGTTGTCAAAATGTCAGCTGACAGATGATTCAGTTGCCATATTGCGATATCGCGAGCTGCCAATTGGCAGCCAGTGTGAATACAGCACCGAATTTCAGTCATCATCACGGACGGGCGAGCAGAAGGATTACCAATCGGGACATTCATTAATTTGGCTCCTCTGGCTAATAGCTTTGCCGATTACTGGTCTCGCATATTAGAATAGTCTGAGCCAAATAACGGCATTTAACAACTTTCAATCTAACACGGATATGATTGCCAAATTTCCATTTTGTTCGTGTTGTTGATGTATACCTATATGGACATTAATGACCTTACTGCCTATTTTTGTTCGAAATTTTTTGTAAATTTATAATATATATAACATAGAAACCGTTTCTTTGTGCATAATTAATTCTTTTTGCGTTGATACAAAAAAGGCAAGACACTCATTAAGTGAAAAGACAATAAATAAATAATTTCCTGCTTGACTGAATACCATATTGACATACAACACACTCATTTGTCAATTCTTGTTCCAAGTGCTTACTTACTAACTTGGAAGTTTATTTAGATAATTAAATTTATTAATTAATTGCGGAATTACATTCCGCATTTATAGCTTAGTGTATGTCGACAACGCAATACGTAGCCAGTTACTTTTGATATTTGAGAATTTGCATTAATCATATTTTCTTTTTTTGTTCTCTTGCCAATTGTGTCGATCAACTCAAGTGCTATTTAACACTGTTTTCCTTATTTATCTGACACGAAAGTGATACAATGTTGAGGGGAACGATAAAAACATAACTTACAATATTGCACAGAACCTGTCATGGATCAATTAGTTTTCCTACCACGGATACTTAAAAATAACATTTAGCATTATAAAAAAAAATTAAATACAAATTCCAATCGATATTGCAGTTAAACGTTAATGTTTAAATAGTAATTACTTTTACTACTATTAACAGTTCAAATTGCCATATAAAATACGTTTGACGGTAGTTGCCCCGATTCGATAGAGAAATAGATTTGCATTTTTGTGACTGACAATGTGTTGTCTTAATTTTATTAATTTATTTCTTCGGGGCAATAAGGTGTAGTAGCGACGACGCAATGTTGTCGATTAGCTACATCTAGCTGCGTATGTGCTTCTAGGCTAGAGATACTACACAGTACATAGAGGCGTGCATTCGTATTTACTATGTTAGTACGATATATGTACCGCTTACGAGTGTTACAGATATATCTTAAACTTCAGATGCATGTAAAATTTAACTTTTATCCATATTCCGTGGGTTTAATATTCCTTGTGGATTTAGTAAATGTCAATATGTTATTCGAGAATAAGACGCGATTATATAGGTGTGGTCTCGCCTGGGGCCTGTTTCAGTCGTGAGTTTGTTGGTATAATATGGGCACCTTAAAGGCCAGCGAAGGTCATAGTCAAGTAGGCGAAAGATTAGCGACAATCGTTCGTGATCATGAGATTTACGTCAGGTATGTATTTATAAAAAATCATTAGAATGAGGACAAATAGTCAGGGGTACGGAAATTTAGCAAATAAAAACAAGAATTTCGGCTAATTCTGAATATAAATATTTATATTCATTACTTTTATACCTTTATGCGATGAAAAGTCAATATATACTTGCAGACTGTTGCTGGATTCTGAAAAAGGACGTTTCTGAGCACGCGTTTAACAAGAGAAGTTTTGACTCCTAGTGATTTTTTTTAATTCAACGTTTTAATTTTAGGAAATACATTGACTTTAATATGATTTTACTAAAACATAAAGATAAATAATTTTAAAAAAATAATTTATTAATAATTTAAAAAAGAGGACAAAAACTAAAATAGGAAAAAAGGGATTTTTTGAGAAAGTTTCTTCATATTTTATCAATTCCAGAAAAATGTAACGATATAAAAATAAACGCTTTTTGGTTTTTGATTTAGTACAGGAAATGCATGAGAATGTCATATTTCGAGGGAAAAAAACCCGATCCGTATAATAACAAAAACAAAAGTATTTACCTTTTTTACCACTTTTTTTGTTATAATTCACTGTTCTGTAAAAAACACTTATGAAAAAAAGTTGTTTGTTTTCAATTAAGCATCATTACAATCGTAACAATTTTTCAAACGTATTAAATTTTTTAAATTAAAGTAACCGAGAAAACTTCGCCCTGAGTGCATACTTCTAAAATCACATTTTGTGCCTGACGGATTTGAGATCAACACTACAAAATACATGAGAAATCAAAGAAATTTTTTAAAAATGGTTGCCATTCTATACTTGGAAGTTACAAATGTCTATATTCTCAATAACTGTCAAATTGTCAAAAAAAAAATCATGAAAGATGAAAATTTATCTTTCAATTAGTTAGGAAAAAGTACAAATTATAATATTTCGCATCTAGTAAAAAGAAACAAGAGCACTTTTCGTCGAAATTCGATTCTATTTCATAAAAAACTAAATTTTAGGACCTCTACAAATGGAAGAATCATCGGTTCTATATTATTACGGTTAAGTCGGGATTCACATATGAGTAAATGCTAATATTGGAAACAATGGAATATAGACGTAACTCTATTTCAGAATTGCGAAATTGTGGATCTGAGTCCCACTGTAGACATGCTCGAAATAGAAATAAAATAAAAGATTTGGGCAAATCTTAAAAGGCCCTTTGACATTGCTTTTTAAAACCCAACAATTTTAAATAACAATTCCTTTTAGTGTACATTTAAGTACTTCAATGTCAATCGACAATGGAAGTAGCCATCTCGTCGCTTTTGGACTCGGCTGGATAGGTATGCCTTTCCTTCTCTAGCACTGTATTGGCATATGAACATAAAAACAGCTTGCGTACAAGTCCGCAACTCAGTGGGACATTTTCATGTTTTCAACAAATGCTAATGTACAGTACTGATGCAACCTCGAAATGATTTATACATTATTTCGTGACGATTTGCTTTTCGAATTTGACTCTTTTTGGATCGTTCAACAAAAGTTGAACGTGAGTTGAACCTAAGTTGAAAGTTACACTTTTTGGGTCGTTCAACAAAAGTTTAACGAAAGTTGAACGTGAGTTGAACCTAAGTTGAAAGTTACACTTTTTGGGTCGTTCAACAGAAGTTGAACGAAAGTTGAACGTGAGTTGAACCTAAGTTGAAAGTAACACTTTTTGGATCGTTCATCAAAAGTTGAACGAAAGTTGAACGTGAGTTGAACCTAAGTTGAAAGTTACACTTTTTGGGTCGTTCATCAAAAGTTGAACGAAAGTTGAACGTGAGTTGAACCTAAATTGAAAGTTACACTTTTTGGGTCGTTCGACAAAAGTTGAACGTGAGTTGAACCTAAGTTGAAAGTTACACTTTTTGGGTCGTTCAACAAAAGTTGAAAGTTGAACGTGAGTTGAACCTAAGTTGAAAGTTGAATTCAAGTTGAATTCGAGTTGAATTCAAGTTGAACCCAAGTTGAACCCAAGTTGAAATCAAGTTGAACGTAAATTGAACCCAAGCCCAACCTCTGTTGAACCTTGAATGGCACCCAACACTCACAGGGTACCACCTAGCCCAACTTCCGTTGAACCTTGAATGGCACCCAAAACTCACAGGGTACCTGTAATGCCAAAAACGTAACGCTTTTAAGTTATGATTTTCGTGACGCTTTTCGAATTTATGTGCCAGAGTCAAGACATAAAAATGTCAAAAAAATACTTTCTCCAATCGAATACACCCTTATTCCGTTATATTTGTTTTTCATACACATTTTTCTGTCTACTAGTAAAATGTTTGGCAATCACCTTCCTGTTGTAAAACAGTGGCTCTCCAAAATCACATGCCCAAAAAGGTGATGAACGCGCAACGAGTGGACGGGGAGCCAGATTGCCTGGACGACCGAGAACTCGATGGGACCAATCAGTGAGTGAGGACGTCAATCAGATGTTGAGCTTCCGGAACTGGAGGACAAGGTCGCGGGTGACTGCGACGAATGCAGGGCAACCATACAGGCGGCTAAGGCATGACGTCGAGATTTCGTGCCATAAAAAAATAAGAAGTGGATCTCAACATTTTTCATTTATTGCCCGTTTTTTGGACTTCTGAAGAGACCAGTGCGACTCTTTGAAATATGATCGCAGATTATTTTGTAATGTTTTTGAAAAAAAAAACCGTCAAAACGAAATGTTTTTGAGTGAGCATCAAGCTTCAGAATCTTATTGTATTTCATTTCTACTTCTGTGGGTCGTTGAGGTGACCTAGAAACAGAACTATGTCATTGCTTTCGCCCATCAACGAGGGAGTTTTTTGTGCACTTTAATTAAATTTTGGACTGCGTACGAAAGGGACCCTTTTCAATAGGTCTGAGGCGTTCAGAATGTACTGCTTTTTGGAGCACATTGCCTCGTTATATTCTTACATTAATAATAAATAAATAACTGGCGCGACAGTCCAACATTGGACTAAGGGACCAAGGCCCTTAAATTTGTTCCAATTTAACTAATTTTTCGTGTGGCATGTGAAGGGCTCTGTCAAAATGCTTAACCGAATTTCACCCCTAGCATATTTTGGTGTGGAGTTTAGGAAATGCATTTTTTTAAATCTTAATAGCTGAGATGCAATACTTTATTTTTGTTTTTGGTCTAGAGTAAGCTGAGCAGACGTACAGCATTTTGCTGTTCAGTACAGCATTTTTACTTGCCGTACAGCAGTGGAAAATGTACAGCGAAGTGTACAGCATTCGCCATGCCACACAACGACTCGCTACAGAATATAATAAGTTCTTCGGTGAGCCTGTGATCAGTCTTGTTTGCTTTTTTTGAATCCTGTACTCTGTACGATCGATATTTAGCGCAATTTTATGTTTGGCAATCGTTCATTGTCGATATCTCAGGAACCCTTCTCGATCCTTCTAAAATCCGGAAAATTTGTCCATAACCTGGACGTTCCTGAGCGGAATTTTTAAATTTGGCAGACTTGTAGAGCACCGCACTGTCGATGTATGGTGAGCGTTTCTAAGCTTCAAAAGTTGCAGGCGTCGAAAGATGCGGTTTTAATTTATTTTTCCTACCACAAAACGATGGATAATAAGCCACTGTACTCTATCCGATTCCTCTATAGGTAAAAGTATACTAAAGAAAAGACTCTGCCAGGGGTTTTTAGATAAAGTTTTGTTTTTCCACAATATGTCCTTAATCATGAAGAATTGCATATTCTCCTCCAGAAATATCGGAACCAGCAACCCTTCCACTGCTTTGGAGGTTCTTCTCAGACTCCACCCCATAGCTACATTTAAAATGTACCAGGAAAGTTACCATTTGATGTGTACTACCTATATAATCATTTTCGAGTACTCTTCCCTATTATAGCTTTTCGTGTTAAAACATTCGTTTGTGCTTCAAATTCGGATTTTTTGTCAAGAAGAACCAGTGGCGTAGATAGATTTTCAGAGGAGGAGGGGATCAGTGGTCAGGATAATTTTTTTCAGCACAGGGGAAAAGAATTAAATTGATAAGTTCTAAATAAGGAATTTAAGGTATAGTCATCACCAAATGGTCCTTTGAGGTCTGCTGACGAGATCGAAAAATGGGGTTGGTGTACCTACTTAACCGAAGTTAACTCCTGAATGATACGCGGGACCCTGATCTCGTCAGGCGACAAAGCATCTTAGGAAGAACTGTATAGCATCGTCTAAAATTATCAGTATGCAGAATACGCTCTAAACTTTGAAAGATCGATCCTGGAGATTGTGGGTGAACTTAAAATTGAATGTTCGTCTGCAATACCGAGCGCAAACGTTAACAATCGTTCCCGTACTGGAGTTGGATGCGGTAAAAATGGGCCACAGTGAGTGGTTTGTCTGCAGCATACAATAATGTTCTGCAGAACGGGGAAGGAAGCAGGACTTAAAGACGCTGAGACAGGGAGAAAGTAATACCGAAAGATAGTCCGGCGAATGAGTGATCGAGATGGTTGTGATTTTATTCGAGAAAATTTGAATATAACTGCGTACCTAATAGCATGATTGGTCATGAACAAATGCCGTAATGCCGCTCAATGAGAACCCTATTGTATCAATAGATTATCTCACAATACTGATTTTCGCTACAATTTTAAGTTATCTCAGTAAATTCCAGCTGATCTCTTCTTGTGGCAGTCGCACTTTCAACCGAAACATGCCTTCCCAAGGTTCTTCACATATTTTCCTCGTGAGATATTATTCTTTCTCCAAATCGGCGTGAAGGGGAGGGGCTGAGCTGAAGCTTTGCCTGAAAACCGAATTCCGCAAGTATGCGTACAGCTCTTCTGGAGTCTGGTCAGCTTAGTCTAGAGTATAATTTACCACCAGAGTAATGGAAAGTGTGTTGTATATCGTTGCAGAGGTAATTGTGTGCAGTTTAATTCGTAGACCATTTTACTGTAACCTTGAAGGGTTTTTAAAATATTCAACAAAAACTGAAAAGTGCTCCCCCCACTCCCCCGATAATATTCCAAATCTCTTAATATTTTGTAATTTTTGAAATTACATTAAAATCCAATTGCAATAAAATGAATGGTTTTTGTATCAGACTCAGAAGACTTTATTGAATTAAACTCCATCGTGAAAAAAATCAAATGTCTAAACATACTTAATCGTCCAACGACATCAAAGTTCAATGCCAACCACCATCATACACACTATCACCGTCATTATTTTATCAATCGATCATTGTTGAACAAATTAATCCAATTGGTAACCTAAGTACCGCGATTAGTTCGAAAAGTGAATGCCACTCATTAATGTAGTTCACAACGCGCATTATGTGTAAAGCCTAAATTCACAAGATACACAAAATGTTAGCAAATTTGCATTCAATCAAGTAGACATAAAGCTCTTTAGTCTGCACAAAACACCTGCCAAAAAGTGTATAGGCTTCAGGTTAAAATGTATAACATAGGTAGGCTAGGTGTCGGTCTACGACTCTTATCTCATTGTCTACATTCACGATTAACTTGTACTAAACAAATCCTATTAGGTATATTGTGAATTAACACACCTGTATGAGTATATTTGGAAATGTTTTTTATCGAACCTGACATAGGGTACATGAATTTAATTTATCAAAGAAAAAATCCCAAATAGCAAAAAAAAGAATGACTTAAAAGGACCTGAAATTCGATAACAATTTGGCGATAATTCACAACAAACTATGAAATTGAGTAATGCGTATAATGTACTGAGGTGTATGTATCAACACTATAACAACTTAAAAACATCTTTGAATGACTATCAAGAATACGCAAAAGATGTAGTACACAATCATCATCATCAACATCTTTAATGATGAAAAATTTGAACTTCAGCCTCATTAATCCTAATTGTTGTCTGCGATTTTTTTTTGCAGATCGCAGCAATAAAAGAACATCTCTATAAGAAGATTAAACGTTTTTGGTGAAATTTACGGTGATTAATTAGATTTTTAAATCCACGTTCAACTGTAACGACCTTGAACGCAGAAAATGCCGCCGTGTGTCTAAATTTCATATGAGTTTCTTGAAATTGATATTTTACTCAATGATGTGTGTAATGGTTTGCATCATCGATTTTAATCAATACACTCAGAAAAAAAATCATCACTTACATTTGAAGTGAAACAAATTAAAAACAAAATTGGAACACATCAATAAAAAATTTTGAAAACAAATAGTTTTATATTAATTTTAATAGGATTGACTTTAATGATATGTTCCCAATTGACAGAAACATCGATTTAAGTATATTCAACTTTGTTTTAAAGTTGTTTCATTTTGAAGGGACACTGCCTTCATAAGCCCGCCGCTATTTTGTTCAGTGCTAGTAATCTCAGTGAGATTAGGTGTAGGAAGTAGAACTACGAAACTATAGGTACTCGGTTCGATTTCCAGTAGAAGCAAAGCGAAAAAATGAAGTAAAGATATGGTATAAAAAGTATAAAATAAATGAATTGAATTGAAAAAAAGAAAAAAAAATGTTTTCCCTTTTTTAATCTTACAATTAAAACATTTTAAATTTAAAGTTTCAATTAAACGTAAACGTGTATGGAGCAAAATCATATTTGAAAATTTTTGAATCATAGCTATTATTTTTGATTTTATAACGTTTTTTTTCTGAGTGTACATATTTTAATGAGAGCGGTCATATAACGTGTAAATTAACTGTAATATTTTTATTATCACTAAAAATTCTCATAATATTCTCGTAATATGAAATTCAATAATATTTTTTTTTTAACTCAGCATAAATTGAATAATTGGAAAATGCAAGACCTATAGTCCAGATGTAGCCAAGGAAAATGTAAGTCCTTCGTATACAGATAGCGAGTTCAGTGTTTACGTTTGAAATCACCACTAGTGAAGTATACAATTTACTATTTCATGCTATTGGAACTCTCATATTTATGCATGCATTAGAATAAGTATAATTTATGAACATATGTTCTGACCCAACACTTTTTTCCAGATGTTCAATTTTTACGCTTCAAGGTTTGTGGTGGTTTTGACATTGGAAAATTGATGAAAACTATTTTTAGTACAAATACCTTTTACATCAGAGTAAAAAATATCGCATTTTTTGATGGAGTGCAAACTTCGTCACAGATATAAATTTATGAAATTTCCAAATCTGATGCGTTTTTTACCAGTCATGTTGTTTCGTCAACTCAAGCTCGTTTTTCTGTCCATATGGCATCAATCGTTACTTCCAATGTCTATGCCTAATCACGTTCAGATAATTCATATTTATTTGAATTTAAAATTCCAAATATTTCTTTTGCTTCTAAATAAATAGCAGAAAAACTGAAAAAAAATTCCAAACGTGTCCAGTTTGATTATGGTTTAATCAAACGCATACTGCTGAGCTGACCGCATCGAGCGCTTCATCATCTGAAAGTGTCGGTACTGTCAAAAATTTCAATATCAACGATCCGTATGAAAAATCATTCCATTCGTAGCGCAATACATACTTCTGCAAGCAAAAGCATCCATGCAAGATGCCCATGCTCATGTTCTTGAGTAGGTGATGGTATGGTCAAATTTTAAATCTAATATGAAATAAATGATGAACGATTACTACAGCATGTTGTGGAAATTTGAGGTTTATTAATTGAAGATTTGTTTTTTTTTTCTTGAACGTGTGGATTTTTTTTTCGGGGTGAAATGAGAGATAGATCACCTGTTGCGTTTTGCGTGACTGACTGACTCGGCTGCTGACTCTTTTGAACTCTGCAGAGAAGTTCTTTGACTTGGGAAAAATTTGTACGCCGTTAGATTTTATAGCAGCGTGAAATGAGTGGCACATGGTTTTTGGTAATATGAGAGCATTAACACTACGCGGATTTTTTTTTGTGTTTTTCGTGGAAAAGAAAAATTTGTATTGGCGTAAAAGTAGTTCAGTAGCCACTGTGTGCCGGTTGTTCTTAATTGTTGTGAGAGAAATATTGATAGGCTTTCTAAAAGAGATCGAAATGTAATTTATTATTTTATTTATCTTAACTATACTACAGAATGGTATGACTTGGTAGAACCATGTATCAATATTATGACCTCGTCTTTCGTCGTCGTATGTAATTGATTGACACAAAACTTGAATTTAATTTAATTTCAAAAGTATTTTTTTCAGGCAGTCGAATCAAGTGTGGTATGAATTGTAGGCCTAGGTACTTCGATTTATTATTGAACGAATCGCACACTGCATATCAAAGGAACATATTCGAATTTTTTGGCTCAGACATTTTCCAGATGCAGTAGTATTCGTCTCCCAGGAAAGGTTGCTCTAGTCAAACAATCAGCTTAACTTACTGGTGTTGATTCTCTTTCAAAGGAATCCCGAAACAGTGTTTAACAAAGGCGGGATCCATGTCAAAATTTAACAATTTTTATTGTGTATTTCTTAAAATAAAAATATACAACTCGTAAAGAAAGAGCCATAAAGTGTAGGTATTAGTCGATATACGTTTTTTCCCAGACCTGATTCAAATAGGCTTACAATTAAAGCAAATCTTGTACGCTAAACGATTCCTTCTCGCTAATTATGCTCCAAATTTTTATTTCTCTAAACTGCATATACACTTTATGTGTTTCGTTATTTCGTTACCGAAACCACAAATTACAACGAAAAACAATTTTGTGATCAGGAAATCTTTCTGAAAAATGTATTTAATTTAAAGTGAAGCGCCCCTTCAAATTTAACTTCCCCCATTATGAAAAATACAGAAAATCATTTGAGTACTTTTACAGTTATACGCAATCAAATAAGAAGGGCTTGTTGTGATTGTATAAGCGACTAAAAAATGCTCTATTAACCTCAGTCCTACTGAGACGGCTACAAGTATACATATTTGAGTTTGATGTGATGCATATCTCAAAAACTTCGACCAGGATTTGAACGGACGATTAGCTCGTTGGGCTGTCAAGCTTCAGGGATTTCGGTTCAAAATTGAACATAGAAAGGGAAACTTAAACATCGTCCCCGATGCACTATCACGTGTTCACTGTATGGATTCGTAACCTTCAACGAATCCATGTGAGAGCTCCGTCGAAGTCGATTTAGAATCTAATTATTTCCGTTCCGATTCATATCTTTAACTGGTCGATCAAATGGGTAGTAATCATAATCCTGACTTTAAGGTCAGGGGAAGGGGCTGGTATATAAGCGGATCGAGCTTGTGACTGAAAACGATGTCCAAGATGCCTCCGCATTGAAATTATGGATTCCAAGCGAAATCACTTCCGATTTAATTCGCCGGGCGCATGACCATCCTTTGTGTGCACATGGTGGCTTGCAAAAGACTTTATACCTGTTGGGACTTTTTTAATTTCGGTCTAGGATGGTTAAGGAAGTTCAAAACTTTATTTCTGCTTGTGAAATTGGTAAAACTTATAAATCCCCTATCTCATGAAAGGACACTTCACTTCAAAGCGTGTGTTTCATGTTTTATATGGATCTTATTGGCCCATACCCACGATCCAAGGCAGGGAATGTAGGTGCTATTGTACTACTGGACCATATGTCCCAGTTTGTATTTATTGAACCAATACGGAAATTTACGGCGGATATTCCGAATAAGTGGCTAGAGGCAAGGATATTTCATGTTACACCGAGAAAAATAACGTCCCTTAAAATTAACTCGATATCCTTTTGAATTCGAGTTACATTCCTATTAAATATAATCCTTTCCTTTTAAATATATATCGCTTAGATTCAAATTCATTCTTTTTAAATTCATGGGAAATCCTTTAAATCGAAATTTTCAATAGGAAATCTTTTTAAATTAATGGGAAATCCTTTAAATCTAAATTTTCAATAGGATTTTTTTTTGTTTACACTCGCAGTGTGGTAGAGCGATGTCACAATGTATAGTGTAAATTATAAACGTCGTCCCGTATAGTCTGTGTGGTGTAGTAGGTAGGGGCGTTAGTCTTCAAATCATAGGGTCGCGGGATCGAATCCCACTGTAGGTAGGTAATTTATTATGCATTTTAGAGCGTAAAGAGGTAAATGAAATGTCGCCAATACCTATAGCGAGGTCAGTTATACAAAACTCATTTATGAGTAATTTTCACAGGGAAAGAACACCCTGTGAAAATTACTCCTTTTGGTGTAATTTAAAGTATTCTTTTGAGTTCATGCATTTGGATAAAT
This sequence comes from Microchrysa polita, assembly GCA_949715475.1. Classification (NCBI taxonomy): domain Eukaryota; kingdom Metazoa; phylum Arthropoda; class Insecta; order Diptera; family Stratiomyidae; genus Microchrysa; species Microchrysa polita. The sequence goes on along the minus strand of OX454419.1, from coordinate 19,692,432 downwards.
AATAAGAAAAATCCTTTAATTTTAAATAAAATGATATCCCTTTAAAACGAGGAGTCCATCCTTTTAAATTAAAAGGAAATCCTTTCGATTCATGGTTGTGACCTGATTAAATTGACACTGCATCACTTTAATTTAAAGTGATTATAGAGAGACTTTCAAAAGGAATATCTTATTAGTTCAAAGGGAAATCCGTTTGAAATAAAGGGATTATACAATGATTCAAAGGGAAACAAATATGAAGCAAAATCATATTTGAATCTCTTTGAATCATATGCGTATTTTTTTAATTTACAGGATTTTTTTCTCAGTGTATTCGGTGTGCCTGAAAGGGGTTGGGTACAATACCCCGCCCATCATATTCCCGTTTTTTATAATCCCGACATTCAATATCTCGCCATTTCAAAATCCCGCTCATTAAAAATCCCGCTCAATTAAAATCCCGTCTAATCAAAATCCCGCCAATCCAAAATCCCGCCATTTCAATAACCCGCTTATTCAAAATCCAGCTTTTCAATATCCCGTCACAAAAGGTAAGTATTCTTTCAAAAATCACGCGCGCGATTTATTTATTTTGCGGTTAAAATATTGACACTGCTATACAGATTGGAAAGTGAAAGCTAGTTAATATTCTCAAATTAGTGAGGCAGTGATATTCAATTTCAATATTAGTGAAGATACCTATGTATTTTTCCGAATTGACACGAAGTTTGGAGGATGCAGATGCCAAAAAAAATACCAGATTGATTTGGAATTTATTTTATCCATGGGAAAAATACCAAGTCGGGAAAGCCAGAAAAACCAAGAACTCAAAATAATGTTGAGGCTTGGCACAGACGATTAGACTTTATGACAAGGGAAGCCATATCGGTCTGTACCGGCTGCTGGTGGAGTTACTAAGTAAAGGCTCCTAGCTAAAAACCGAGGTGAGCAGTCCTGATCCGAAGGTCGCGCCCAAAAGCAAACTAAGGTCTTTAGACGTATTTTGACGGGATTTTTTTATTATTTAATAGCGGGATATTGAAATGGCGGGATTTTGAAATGGCGGGATTTTGGAATGGCGGGATTTTGATATGACGGGATTTTGTAATGTCGGGATAACGTAAAGTGGGATTTTTTGGAAAATCCGGGATTATGAACGAGCGGGATTTTGTTTTTCGGGATTATGTAGGTATCCCGCCTGAAAGTATAGTCACCGATAACGGAGTACAGTTTAAATCGCTGCCCTTCAACGCATTACTGGATAAATACGGCGTTAAACATGTTTACACAGCGCTTTATTCGCCGAATTATTCTATTGTCGCTGGAATCCGCGCATATTCGGCATCTAACCAAAAGAACTGGGATGTGAATCTGTCAGCGATAAATTGTGCTTTGCGATCGTCTCTTCACTCGGTTATTCAGTGTTCTCCGTACATGGCTGTATTCGGTCAAACCATGGTAACCAATGGGCACACTTACTCTCTGATGCTGATGATTCGGGCACAAGAGCCAACTCTTGTGCCCGAATCTTCAATTGATCTTGATAAAAATGACAATCTTTCGCTTCTGCGACAGGAGATACAAGGACGTATCCAAGATACGTTTTATAAGAAAGCTCATCGCTATAACATAAGATCTCGCGCGATTGACTTCGAGCCTGGGGAAATAAATAGTATATAGGCGGAACTTCACTCCTCAAAGTAAAGCCGCAAATTACTATAACGCCAAATTTGACTGAAATTCCTTAAATCCAAATCGTGAAGAAGGTTGGAAATGGACGCTATCTGCTGAGTGACGATCAGGGGGAACATGTAGGAATATTTCATACGAAGGACTTTAAAATAAATAGTTTCAGACCTTTTCACAAATTAATACCTCGATAAAATGCTGTGTTGTTACATTCGCTTATATTTTTAAAAAAATTCCTGCCAAAAAAAAAAATTTTGACCTGCACTGTACCTATAAAACGGGCCGGACCGGACAGAGATACAGTGCAGTGAAACAGATGGAGGAGCTCGGTGAAAGTCGTTGCCTAGGTGGCACGCGTTTTTGCAGGTGCGAGAATCTTATGAATAAAGGTCTGGATAGACCTCGGGCGGATTGAAAATGAAATTTTTGTCCGCTGCGATTTTATCAAAATGTATACTTACTGTCGTGGAATATGCCGCAAACGCTGGGGAATTCCATAAGTTGCAATCCGAGAACAGTTCCATAATTCTTCTCGACTATTTTATGTATGATTTTTCGATCGGTCATTAGATATTTTCCACGATGAAATTACCGGGGAATCGAAATATATTACATAAAATGGCCGAGAAGAATTATGGAACCATTCATTTGGAATGCAGATGCAATTTTTTTCCGCTGCGTTTTTATCACTGAAAATGTATACTTACTGTCGCGGGGAATTCCATACTCTACAATCCGAGAATGGTTCCATAATTCTTCTCGTCCATTTTATGTATTATTTTTCGATTCCCCGGTAATTTCATCGTGGAAAATATCTAATGACCGGGGAATCAAAAAATCATACATAAAATAGTCGAGAAGAATTATGGAACCATTCTCGGATTGTGGATTATGGAATTCCCCGCTACAGTAAGTATACATTTTCAGTGATAAAATCGCAGCGGACAAAAATTTCATTTTCATTCCGCCCAAGGTCTATCCAGACCTTAAGAGTGAAGCGACCGAGGCAGAAATGTAAGCAACAGAAAACAAATAAGTGTCCTTTTTTACCATTCAATATCCTTCGGATTTTTTAGCAGATTGTATAAGGAAATGAATTAACCTCATTTCCACGCGGTATAATTTTCTTAAAGGGCGGTTTCCAAACATTTCTTTCGTATCTTTTCGGGAGAATGAGACCGCATACCATCAGATGCGCTTGTACTGGCTGTTGGCAAATCCTAGATTTTCCAGAATTGTTTGTGATTCCTTTTTTTTTAATGTGAGTGGACTCGGGCTACAGGCGGCAACTTCCCACCCACCATTTCTCCCAACTTAGAGCTATATCGAGGATATGCCCACGCCTAGGCTGTAGGTTCATTTCGGCCATTTACCTTAACAACAATAACAGCAGGCAATTAACGGAGATTGGACAGCAGTGGAAAGAGATAAAATCCATTGAAAAGGAGAAATACTTTGTTTGACCAATGGACAGGGATGTCCACCCTTTTTCAGTTCGTCCTCCCTTTTCGAAGCGCCCCTGGAAAATTATTTTAGTTTTCTGCATTTTCGACCAAGAACTTAGGATTGCTTAATTCGGCTGAAACTTATTTTGTTAAGAATTTTCCGAAGCTGCCTAGTAATGAGCAAGTCAAAAATTTTTGCTATATGGAATTGGCTAGTCATAGTTGAAGGGTTCTTTTGGATAAATAAATTTAGGGTAACCTCCCGTAAGGGGGAAGATAAAGGTTGAAAGGCTTCGGCTAATTCCTATATCTTCTTCAGTTGTGGCATAACTGCGGACCCTTAGCTATGCAGGAGGAGTTTCATAGGAAAAGGACTTCGGCCAATTCCTATGTCTCTCTACGGGGCGTTACTTTCCCGCATTATCCGAGTAACCGCTGCGCCTGAGTGCTGCATTAACATCTGCAGCGTCTCAGGTTACTTAACGTGATAGGTGACAGAAAACATTTAAGTCAACCACTAAAGCAGCATCTTCGAGGCATGCCCATGATGGCCTTTACTCAACGATTAAACCCTATCATGGTTTAGCGATGTGCCGACAACTCATCCTAAGAAAAACTTCAAGTCAAGAAACCTGAAACAAAAGCCTCGGATTGGACGGATACAAAACAACGACGACCCCGCAAACGAACAACTGATTTCTCTTTCGGATCCTGGAATGTACGCTCCCTGAATAGACCGGGGGCCTTAAGGGCCCTCCTGGATCAGGTAGAACAATACAAGCTGAGCATAGTTGCAATCCAGGAAACTAAATGGCTCAAAAGCGAGATTAACGACCTCAATTCGCACACTATTTTTACGAGTGGTAAAGAGGAGGGCAACAAGGAGTTTGGAGTAGCTTTCATCGTGAATAAGCAGCTCAAGGACCACGTTATCGGCTTCAAACCCATCAACGAGCGGCTATGTGCGATCCGCATTAAGACCCGTTTCGCTAATCTCTGGCTCATTAATGCGCATGCCCCTACAGAAGTAAAAGAAGACGCGATTAAGGACGAGTTCTACAACGACCTAGAAACACTCTTCGACTCACTTCCATCAAACGACGTTAAGCTGCTGCTAGGAGACTTTAACGCCAAAGTCGGAAATGAAAGCTGGCATAGGGGAACTACTGGAGGTCATAGCCTCCACGACGAAAACAACAACAACGGTCAGCGACTTATCGACTTCGCGAGCGGCAGAAACCTGGTAATAAGCTCTACATGCTTCCCTCATCGACGAATCCACAAGCAGACCTGGAAGTCTCCAGATGAATACACCGTGAACCAGATCGACCATGTACTGATCAGCAAGAGATGGGCTTCTAATGTCCTAGATGTTCGATCCTATCGAGGAGCCAACTGCGACACCGATCACTATTTGGTGAAGACGACCTACAGGTGCAGAATCTCTTCGGTGCACCTATCGAGAATCAACCCTGCCAAGATCTTCGAGGTTGACAATTTGATTGATGATGCCACGGCGGCTGCGTATACAACAGCACTAGAGGAAAAACTGTCGCCCATGCTTGATGACATCAACAATTTAGGCATCCATGAGTTCTGGGAGGAGCTCAAAGACAGCATCAAGGGGGTCGCAGAAGAGGTCGTGGGCTATAAAGGCCGGCGCAGACGAGCAGACTGGTTCGACGACGAATGCAGGGCCTCGATTGAGGCGAAAAATGAAGCCTATCGCCAATACACACAACGCGCATCCCGAGCCAAAAAAGAAAGATATAACGAGCTTCGGCGAGTATCTAATAAGTTAATTAGACGTAAGAAACGCAAACATTTTGACGAGCAGTTACAGCAAATAAACCAAAGATTAGCCAGTAAGAACATTAGACAGGCGTACAAACTTATAAATAATGTTAAGAACGGATATCAACCCAGGACAAGCCTATGTAAGGACAAGGATGGTAACATCATCAGCGACATCGAAAGCGTCAACAAACGATGGGCCTCGCATTTTGAAGAGCTCCTCAATGCACCATCAACATCCCCCGCGGAGCCAGCTCTTGAGCAGTTAGCCGAACCAGGCCCTCCCGTTCTACCCCCAACAGTAGAGGAGGTGATTCTTGCCATACAGTCGCTTCAAAATAATAAAGCGCCCGGCGCTGACGAGATCCCAGCAGAACTGCTGAAGCATGGTGGAACGTGCCTGACCAACGCTATACATGTGCTACTGCTGAAAATATGGAACGACGAGGAAATCCCCGAAGATTGGCGCAAAAGCATAATCTGCCCAATCCACAAAAAGGGTGACAAGCTGAAGTGTGAGAATTACAGGGGCATATCATTAGTTTGTACGGCCTATAAGATATTATCTAAAATTCTTGAAAAGAGAATTAATCCGTACGCAGAACGAATCATTGGCGAGTATCAAGGCGGCTTCAGACCTGGTCGATCAACGACCGATCAGCTTTTCACAGTGAAGCTACTACTCCAAAAGTGCTGGGAATATAACATCGACGTATACCAAATCTTTGTCGACTTCAAGCAGGCATACGACAGTATCGATCGAAGTGTACTGTACAACATTATGCTGAATTTTGGTATACCGGCAAAGTTAGTGCGACTCACAAGGATGACGATGACTAATACCGTCTCGCAGGTCAGAGTGCAGAATCGACTCACTGACCTATTTGAAACTCGTACTGGACTCAAGCAGGGCGACGGGCTGGCGCCGACGCTCTTCAACCTTGCTTTGGAGTATGTAATTCGAGCCATGAATATGGACAGCAGCGGAACGCTACTCATCAAGTCGACTCAATTAGTAGCGTACGCCGACGATATCAACATCATGACTCGAAGGTTGGGTGTTACAGAAAGCCTTCTGCATAACCTCAATAACGCCGCAAAGGAAGTTGGACTACATATCAACGAAAGCAAAACAAAGGCCATGATGCAATCGAAAACAAGGACGCCAGCAAATTCAAGCATCACAGTGGGGGACCTTAATATCGAGTATGTAGACAACTTCAACTATCTGGGTTGTAACTTATCAAAGGACGCCAACGAAACTGACGAAATTAAGCGACGGATACAACTAGCCAATAAGACATATTTCTCGGTCCTCCCTATAATTAATTCGAAACTTGCGCACAGGAACACGAAGCTCCGCGTGTACAAAACGATCATCCGACCCGTGCTATGTTATGGCTGCGAAACATGGACCCTCACCCAAGCCTCCGAAATTTTGCTAGACCGATTCGAACGAAAGGTCCTTCGGCGAATTTTCGGGGCCGTTCGCGAGCGAGACCAATGGCGTATCCGGTACAACCATGAGTTGTATCAATTGTACGATGAGCTGGAAGTATCGAAAATCGTGAAGCTTCAACGTTTGCAATGGGCGGGGCATGTACAACGGATGGACGATAATCGCATGCCAAAGAAAGTGATGAACGCACAACGAATTGACGGAGCGAGGTTGCGTGGACGACCGAGAGCTCGCTGGGAAAACTCCGTAGGTGAAGACGCCCACCAGCTGCTGGGCTTCCGAAACTGGAGGACGAGGTCACGTAACCGCGACAATTGGAGGTCAACGATTCAGGCGGCCAAGGCCCGACGTCGGGCTATCGTGCCACATTGATGATGATGAACCTTTTTTTAGTCAAACTAATTTTGGTAAAACACCATTTTTCTAAAAACCATACTCAATTCTTCGAAAACTTCACAATACTATCGTGTAAAGCGGAATGTAGCCATCAGTAACAGAAGGACAAAACTGCAAAAATTCGTGAATCCCCGGCTGGAAATAATATCCCACGAATATCTCCTTTCGAGAACCGGCAAAAATAGGATAGTCATCAGCATAAAACATTGACACCAACGATACTCACCTAAATCTAAAAGTACGCGGAGAAAGTCTATTGAGGTTTTATAGGCAAACCGTACATCAAGCTGTCAAGTTTTGGTTTTGAATTTCCCCTACATTGGTACTCCCATTTTCCAACTCATAGTTTTAGATTCGTCACTCTTTTACAATCGTAGTCCATGTTGTAAAGTAGTAAATTCATGATATGCCATCAACATTTAATATGTGCCCGCGCCTACCTTTGGCTAATCTTCACGTCTCCCTATAAGGGATTGCGCCCCAACGGTTGGGAATCACTGATCTATGGCATGAGCACATCGGCTTATCCGTGAAAATTGTTCTTAATGAAACAACTTCTACGAGTCCACGGAAACGATTGTCGAGATCAAAACTGCTTTCTTTCGGAAATGAACCTATCCACTACACTACGATTCATCGCCGGTACCGGTAAATTGATTTTGAAGTTAAGAAAAGTGAAAAATAAATAAATCCAAAGATCCAAAGATCAATATTTTTAGGAGAAAAGCGGTTAGTCTGATATATGGTGACAAACCTTTCCGAATCCTTTGGGACAGACCTGAAATTTACATGTCCGTCCAGCATTGAAAATCCGTCCGAAACTGTTCCGCAAAACATTCGAAATGTGTCCCGTATTTTAGGCAATGTGTCCCCATTTGCGCTAAAAAAATTGTGTTCACTTAGGTCGCATATTATAGTATAGTATAGTATACCTAGTGAATTTTTCTGTGAAGAATCTATCCATATGAGTAAAGTCTGTATACAAAATTAGTTCGAGCTCCTAGATGTGCACACCTCCTTTTGGACTGTCTGATTAGTGTGCCTAGAGCTGGCCTGATAAAAAATTAAAGTTTCCTTGATCCCTGGCTGCTTCACGAGTGCGCCAATAATAAATCATTGGAACTGTAGGCGGTGATAAGCATACCCATGCAGATTCTAGAAATTAATCAATGAATCCGTCTGAAGGGAGACCCCAATTCATGGAAATATAAGAAATTTATCAACGTTTTAACTTACCCAATTCCGAATCGTTATTCAAATCCATACATAATACCACATGAATCAATATCCAACTCACCTGAAAAAAAAAAATAAATAAAATAAAAAGTTAGTCGACTTCAATACAAAATGTTTATTGTTAAAAAAGAAGAGGAAAGGAACTTTATAGTCAAACGTCAAAATTCCACATTTAAATTCCAAGAAAAATTCTTCACTCGAATAAACACAAAAGATCCAAAATGATGACGCCACCAGGTCTTCTCTATACAGAATACCACACTCTGCTCACAATAACTCCATATAATATTTTATAAGGAAGACACGTTGCGTGCGTTGGTTGCAAAGAACCAATACACATCTTGCATATGTGATATTATTTAGATAAATTTATTGTAAATAAAATAACGTTGTTCTTGACAACTGAACAAATACATACATCAGTCTGTTCTGTTCTCCACTGAATTTGGTTGTAGCCGCGATATGAAAGAGTTTAATGAATTTAAAGGAGCCGTAAAAAAACTATACAAAATGTATTTATTCGCTTACTTGCGAGTATTAAATGACTTTGACTTTACTTATACAAGAAAATTGATAAAATTTGAGTAATATTTCACGAAAAAATGCTTAAACGGAAATGCGTAGTATGAGAAGTAGAAATGAATAAAATTGTAGTACTACGCCGCGCCCTTAAGTTTTTCTCAAGTCAATTTTCAATCCAATTCCAATGATATTAATTAAAGTGTCTGCGCGGTTCGCGAAGCTATATTTACAATCTTGCTGAGTACATCCAGTGCTAATAGAGTTGCTCGAAACGTAAATTTTAAAATCTATTTATAAAAGACAGAATGAACAGAAATATAAATTCCGGATGTTTAAATTAAAATTTAAGAAATTAGGTTGTAGTACACAACATAATTTATTATGTGTGTATTTTTTGGAAATGCGATTTGGGACATAGAAAAACGAATTTTGTTTTGAGTTGATTTGAAAACCGTAAAAATGTTTTTATTTACACAAAAATTCAAACAAATAAAAAAAAATATTTTATAGCAGAATTAAGGTGGTCCCCTAATGCAAGTCTCGCAATAGACAAAGTTAGAAATTGGCAAATTGGTCTTCAAAATGTTGCACAAAAATTCCCACTAAAATTTGTATGTATTTTTTGCACCAAAATCTCCTCAGACCTGCAATTTTTTGTTAAAAAATATCCACTTGTACAATATACACACATACTATTTCAGACGGTAAATCATCCTGAAAATCGTGTCATTTGCATAATCATTCGTATGTATGGTCAGTTGCGTAGATAGCTTTTCAGAGGGGTACCGCTTAAGACCTTACGGCTTATTGATTCCAAAGAGATGCTATAAATGTTTCGCATTTGGACTCTTTGCCACAGACTGCAGCAGCAATCATAATAGGTCGAGAATGTGTTTTAAATGTGGGAGAGAAGGCCACAAAACGGCGTCCTGCGATAGCGACCCTAAGGCCCGTATTTATGAACATTCCTTAACTTAAGGAGACTTTTTTTTCTATGAAAAAGTATGGGAATGACATTCAATTTATTGAATTTCGGCATCCTTGACCCAAGGTCTCCTTGACCTGTGGACTTTCGCATAGCGGCGGTGACTCAGGAACAAAGCACAACCCTGGTCAAAGCAGACAAAAAAGTCTCCTTAAGTTAAGGAATGTTCATAAATACGGGCCTAAGTGTATATTATGTGAGGAAGCTGATAAGGAGAATTCCTTAAAAAAACGTTGAAGGCTGAAATCCGTGCTGCCCCTAAAAAGTTCGTGGGAGTCTTCGAAACTTGCTTGGCAGAAGGCACTTTTCCAATATCATGGAGGCGGCAAAAGTTGGTGCTCCTTCCCAAACCAAATAAACCGGCTGGAGAGCCAAGCTCATATATGCTTGCTCGACACCTTGGGAAAACTATTCGAGAGAATTATCTTTATTCCCTATACCCATAAGATGGTATAGGGTATATTGTTTTTGTTACGCCGATATTATGTAACACCTCAAAGGAGCCACCGGAGGTATGACAAAGTATATATATAAATGATCAGGGTCGGTCCCTGAATCGAATAAGCCATGTCTGTCCGTGTGTCTGTCTGTTAGCACGATAACTCCCGAAATAATGAAGCTAGCGGTAAAATTTTGGTCAAATGTTTGTTTAAAAAAAAAAAAAATCTTGGACGGTATTGAAAATGGGCCAAATCGGACCACGGGTTCCCCTACCTCCCATACAAACTACCCCTCAATGATATTTTAATTCGGCCATAACTTTCGGTAGAATATCGCTATCGACTTGAAATTTTGATCAATGTCTCATTCTGACATATACTTTAAGTTGATCGAAAGTGGAGTAGGTCCGACTACCCCTGCCCCTACTTCCCCTACAAAGTTATATTCAGCCATATCTTTTGATAGAATGTCACGAAAAACTTCAAATTAGTATCAAATGGTAGCCGTTGGATGCCTTGAGAAGGTAATAAAGATGTGTCAAGTCCGACCCATCTAGCCCTCCCTCCTCCACAAAAAAGATAAAATTTAATATTTTGGGTTTTGCGTGCCTTCTAGGTCTGTACATGGGTAAAGGCTAAAGGGACATGGTGCATATCGACAATAGTTGTACCGATTTAAGCTGGACGACTCGCCAGAGTGTCCTATAGCTGCAAGGGAGTTGCAGAAGACGCAAGGCATGAATGTCCGAGATTTAGCGAGTTTGGGGAAACGTTAAGTCCACATAATGTGGTGAACCGTATGCTGGAGTGCCATAAGAATTGGGAGGCAGTGAGTGAGTTTGTAAAAACAGGCCCACAAGCTTATCTTCAGTTTTTTTTACGATGAAATTGCTGCGATTTTACTAGCGAAAAAAAAAACTGGAGATTGTATGAATCTTCGGAATTTTACTGTGTAGAGGGGGCACTTCAATTTCGGATACACAATATTTTGGAAGCGTTACGCTGTTGCGCTGAATGCATTAAATTGAGTGGTGAACAGACTTGTCGTTAGAGTACAGTGTAGTTTAAATCGTTGCGGAAAAGGTTTGAATCTTTTTGCTTGGATGGATGGATACGGCGCGGCGCTATGATGGGTTGGGCTGGTTGCGCCCAATACTGCAGCCTATTGGCTTATTGTATTTCCCATCTAAGCGAGAAAGTTTCAGGTTATGAGCTCTGTCCTACGTAAAAAGCTAAGAAGAAAGTTAACTTTACTTTGGTTAACTTTACTTTGGTTGCACCCATTCTGGTAGCTTGAGCCCCAACGAAATTTTGTCACCAGCTCATAAGAGCGGGGCATTCGAAAATAACGTGCGAGGCTGATTCCTCATCTTCGTTGCAGAGGCGGCATAGTGGGTCTTGTGTGTAGATCCCTGTTGTATGCAGATGTTTCCTTAGGGTACAATGACCGGTTATAAGGCCTGTCACTGCCCTGAGGTTCGTTTTGCTAAGACTGAGGGCTTCGGTGCAGCTGGCATGCCAGTTAGATTCCAGCATACGCTTTTTGTGCCTGAGCCCTACAGCGAGTCTCCATCGATCTTGGAATTTATCCTCGGTCCAACGTCTAGCAACGGTTCTGGCAGTAGATTTACTGATTCCGATTGCAGGTTCAGGACCATTTAAGGGTAGTTCGGAACCCTCTCTTGCGAGGGCATCCGCTTTCTCATTTCCTTCGATCCCCTTATGTCCTTTCACCCATTTCAGAGTTACTTTAATTCGGGTAGCTAGGTTTCTGATATTTTTTTGGCGTTCCCAAACCAATTTAGAGGTTGTTTTGGGACTTGCAATGGCTTTTATAGCAGCTTGATTGTCGGAGAGAATATATTCGAGTACTCTCCCCTGCTGCAAGGTTTATAGCTTTAAGTTCTGCCTGGAAGACAGTTGTATATTGACCTAGGGGTTTGGAGATACTATAGTTGTTGGTTTTATAAACTCCTGCGCCCTGTTTCTTCGTCTGTCTTCGACCCATCCGTGTACCACACGATGTGATTTGATAGATGGATGTCGTTCCATTTACTCCAGTTTTCCCTAACCGTTGAGGTTTGGATGTTGGAGTCGAAGGTGTACATGGCCGGCGTATAGTCGCTGCCCATATCTAGGATTGGGTTTGCAATGATCTCTGTAATCGTACAGTGTCCTACCCTTTGTGGTGTCCACATGTTCGATGATTGGAGTCTGTACGCTGCGAGTCTTGCCTCTTCTGTGATTGTAAGGTCCAGTGGTGGCAGGTCTAGTAGTTTCTCTAGAGTTAAAGTTGGTGCACTGCGCATGGCGCCTGTTATGCTTGCGCAGGCCAGTCTCTGTACTGATCCCAACTTCGCTGCTGCTGATTTTTGTTTGATTTTAGTCCACCAGACTATCGAACCATAGGTCAGTCGGGGTTTGACCACAGCTTAGTAGATCCAGTGTATCATTCGTGGTTTTAACCCCCACGTTTTCCCTATCGCTCTTTTAGTTGCATATAGGGTCTGATTGCCTTTTACAATTGTGCTTTGCAGCTGCTTGTTCCACGTGAGTTTGTTATCAAGGGTGACTCCCAGATATTTTTGCTCCGTGGTAAACTGCAGTTGTTGGTTGAATAATGTTGGAGCGTTGAGCCCTTCCAAGTTGTGTTTGCGACTGAAGGCTATTAGTGTTGTTTTGGCGGGATTTACTGATAGGCCTACCCTCCTACACCAATCCTCCACTTGGGTTAGAGCTTGTTGCATGAGTTCAGAAAGAATTCCTGGAAATTTTCCCCTTATCAGGATGCTGATGTCATCGGCATATCCTAGTGTATAGAAGTCAGTGTTATTTAGCTGGACCAGTAGGCTGTTCACTACAAAGTTCCACAGGAGGGGTGAAAGTATGCCCCCCTGTGGGCAACCTTTGAGGACAGCTGTATACATGGTTTCACCGAATAATTTTGCATATACTTGTCGTCCTTGAAGCGTTGATTTTATCCATCGACATAGGGTGTTTTGAACTCCATGACTCGAGGCACCGCGCCGTGTACAAGAGATTCAAAGGAAGTGTTGTCGAAGGCCCCCTCTATATCTAGGAAGGCCGCGAGCCCTATTTCTTTGATTTCTAGTGTGGTCTCAATCTTCCCAACTAAATGGTGTAGTATTGATTCACATGATTTCCCTGTCTGATTGGCAACGGGAAACGCGACAGGCACCTGTCCCTGATATGTTTATCGACGAACTTTTCCAATAACTTAAGTAGGAAGGAGGTTAGGCTTATTGGTCTATACGATTTCGCTAGGGTTTGGTCACGCCTCGGCTTTGCCAGAAATGATACGTTTACCTGCTTCCAAGTGAGTGGAATGTATCCTAAGGCTATGCTGGCTCTAAATTGTCTTAGTGAAAACGGAGCCAGTGTCGTAAGACCCTGCTGAAACAGGGCTGGGTAGACACCGTCTGGTCCTCGTGATTTGTAGGGTTCAAAAGAGTTGATCGCCCATTCCACCCTATTATAGGTTACTATTTGGTTCGCAAGCCGCCAGTCGTCTTTGTTAGCCCTGAGAAAAAGGGAGTTGTCATCCAACTGGTCTGTGCGTACCGTTGTTATGGTTGATCCATAGGAAAGTGAGACCCTAGAAGGACTTCCAGGGTCTCCTTACCTGTTTTTGTTTGGTTTCCATCGGAGTTTTTAAGTGTCCCGATGGGGTTTGTTGGATCCTTGGCTAGAATCTTCTGGAGTCTCGCTCCTTCATGCAGATTTTCTATTTCTTCGCAGAACTTCCTCCAGGATTTCCTCTTGGCTTTCCTAATTTCTTTGCTATACTGGGTTAGGGTGTGTCCCAATCCCCAGTTCTTTTCGCTACGTTGAAAAGCTTAGGTGTCTTCATACGCAGGATGTTCAGGTTTGAGTTCCACCATTTGCATTTTGCATTGGTATGTCGTCTCGTTAACCTGCAACTCTCTTCGAAGGAGGTCTTTATGGCGGCTTGCAGTTGATCCGCTGCAGCCTCCATACAAAGTGTAGTTTTAATGTGTCTGGGAATTTCATTCAGATTGGTAGCCAGACGCTCTCTGTAGAGATCCCAGTCTGTTTTTCTCGGATTTCGATACAATTCAGTTGGCTTTTTGCTTACTAAGAAAAAAATTGTTTAGATCCAGATTAGGTTAAACTCAAAGTCGTCAAGCAAATGTTGCATGTCAAATGCCGAGGCCGTCGGGATTACGAAAATTTTTTAGCTTCTCTAAATCTTAAGACAAATGCCCAGCGGCGGTGCATAAGAGCCCACAGGGCATGCTGGGCGAGGGCGCATGAGATTTAGGGGTCCAAAGGCCACATTAATGATTCATTGAATTAATGGATTAAATGAAAAAAACCTAGAACAAACGTTTTTTAATAAGAAAAAAAAATGACTGAAACGATGCTGAATTGAGAAAAAAAGGACAAATTGCAGAAAACTAGGAGCAGTTTCACTGGAATTGAGCAAAACATAACCCCGCGTCCTAGACTCAATACGAAGATATGTATCTAAAAAATATAAAGCTAATTAATCTGTCAACATTTTCGCCGCTTATCTACGGCACATAAGGGCTCAAATTTCTAAAACATTACGGTGGTTTTTAGTCTATGTCACATGAAAAACCGGCGTGATGTAATCGAAAAAACTGGTGTCTAATTTTTGGCAGCACATGATTTTATTCTTTCCGACTTTCCCCTCACGAATCCTCTCACGGGATTCACCAGATGATTTTACGCGGGAAAGTGTCTGTGCGTATAGGCAGCTATTCTCTATGTATATCAGATGATGAAATAATTTATATATCACATCGAATCTATCTACACTACAAACTTTATTCGCTCTTTCATAATAATCGAAAGCTAAGAACTATCTATTTATGTATTGATTATTATACTGATGATTCCTCTTGGGCGAGGATGAAACGCGTATAGGCGCCCACCTACGAATAATTTAACAAAACATGTATGTACCTCTTACGCAATTTTCCAAAAATTCCCGATCAAAAAAATTTACCAATAAATTACAAAACAAAAAAAAAACACATACAGATCGCCACAAATTAATTGTACATATTTATTTCATCTCAACTATAAAAAACGAGCGGATATTGCATTCGCAAAGAATTACACGAAAATTTCGTGTATATTTGCTTTACAACATCATAATATCCTAATTCGCGGTATTCCTTTTGTGCATGTTTCATATATAATAAGCGTGCAGACAACCTCCTTTCTACTTTATACAGATACACAATGGAAAAAAACGAGGTGCATTATATTACAAATCTCTTACAATAGACCGCGTCAATTAGATAATCTAAATGGATTTACCGAAAGAAAATACAAGAAAAAAAAAACTTAACAAACAAACCTGCGAACTTTTGTCCATTTTCTATATCTGTATTATTAGCACTATCTTTTTGAAATGAAAATGGTTAAGTAGTGTTCCACAAGACTTCCAAGACGTGTGCCCCTGAAGCGTAATATTGTGGACCACTACTGTGTTTTCACCCAGCACGTCAGCAGCGGCAATTTTTGCACATCGAGTGACACAATCATGAATATTGTTTCATTTTTAATTTCGCGAATCGCCATAATCACTCATCTGACAGAGTTTCCCGCGCGACCACAATTCACAATAATAATAGTATAACAGACATCTCTCTGGCCTATGGGGAGATTGTATGGTGGTGCCCAAAATATGATTCATGAATGACTTATCCATTCAAAAGCTAAGGAGGATAATTACATACTGGTTTTCGCGAAAGATTACGAGTAAGTGCGCGGGTGATATGATAAGTAGTTTGTACATGAAAAAACAGACAGATGAACCAAAAACCGCACAGCACACATATGGACATAAATTGTATATGAATGAATACATAATTGCAAATTACATAGGCTAAAATTTTACAGTGAAAGTCTAATTAGATTGTCAGCACGTCATTTAGATAATTTCCAAATATAAAACGAGAGAGATGGTGATGGACAAGAAGATTAAGAAAACCACACAAATCATTTTTAGTTTTCGTATGGCCTATGTGTCCGTTCAGTTTGATTCAGCAAAGCGTAGTACCAAAAATATATTCTGCAACTTGAACAGTCAGACAGACTGTCTATCTGTTCAAACGAATATGTGTTAATTCCCCTGAGGCATAATAAGATCTTCCTCTTTCCGCTTTGCAAATCTGACAATTGCGAAAAAAATAACAAAACAATTTTTTTTTGTACATTTCATCGAATACGATGATTAGCCATCAACCACACAGTAATAGCTATTCGGACAGAAGCCACACATTGATTGAATGATAAATACTTTTTCAATTGTATAATTTCTTTTCTCAATCATTTTTTTCTTATTTAATTCAATTTCTTTCAACGCACATTCACGAGGAAAGATATTTCTTGTCCATGGGTTTTTGTACGCGAGCGTACGTTATTTTAGCTTTGAACTTTACAGCCGCCGGTGCGCTTCATTTTCTGTTTGGTTTCATTAACATCATCACATCATCTTCGCCATGAAGTGGTCTCTTCATCATAATTTCTTCGCAGCGGTCATCAGCATTATCATCATCACCACACAGCTGGTACCGGGAGTAACGTCATCATTCGTTCATCATTATCAAAGATAAAGATTAAACCATCTTTTTACGTATCAAATGGAAGTATGGAGTGGTGTTGTGTGTTTTTCACTTAGCTTTAGCTAGTTTGGAATTTGTATATCGATTTGATATGTGTATGAAGTATGATGATGGTAATTTCACTTTGTCACGCATGTTTATATTAAAATATGCACGATTTGTGACTTGACAGCTTTTTATTTAGCATTTCTGTACCCGCATGATTGTTTGGTTGGTGACAGCTATTTGGCGATAATGGAAATATTTAGCTGTCGTGATGATGCGAAAGAAAAAGTGCTTTGAACTCTGCCACGGGTCGTATATATATTTGAGAATTGTTTGAAAAAAGTTTCGTAGTAACAATGCCGATTCTGAGAAAACAATTAGCTTATATTACTATGACCCCTTAGATCAGTGATTCTTAACATTTCGATCATGAGGGACCACTTGTCAAACCATTCTATTGCTTCGGACCACCAAACTGGCAAAATGAATAGGGGAACATGGATATAGGTACACGCTCAATGAAAACTTTCTGATACTGATAATCCTTCTGTTTTCAAACGGAAAATATTTGACAGATATCCCACAATCGATGTAAAATTAAGCAAAATCGTTGATTTAAACGAAGCCTAATCAGAGGTTTCAACTGGGAATAAGCTGTAGAGTGTGCCTGGACTGGTAATTCTTCCAAACCAATTTATGGCAGAGTGAAATCCCCTATCAGAACGTAACTCGTTTATTAAATTTGTCGGATAGATTTAACTTCGATCTATACTAAGGCCCGTATTTATGAACATTCCTTAACTCAAGGAGACTTTTTTGTCTCCTTTGACCAGGGTTGTGCTTTGTTCCTGATGTCACCGCCGCTATGCGAAAGTCCACAGGTCAAGGAGACCTTGGGTCAAGGATGCCTAAATTCAATAAATTAAATGTCATTTCCCATACTTTTTCATAGAAAAAAGTCTCCTTGAGTTAAGGAATGTTCATAAATATTGTGCTACTACTAAGTCATTAGTGGAAAAATATTATACGTATAAGTCCTTAGGGTTTAAGGAATATGAATCTTAGCAGGAGACACCCCATAATACCTAAATATTGGTAACCTCACGGGTAACTACTGAGTGACATAAAAAGTTTCAGTACCTCTAAATATGCCTCTACTGCAACAAAAACAGAATATGACAAGCAGACTCTGAGTAAACCAACTTTATTGGTGAATTCTCGGTAATGGTTCAGTTTAGGATCTAGCTTCTTGAAAATTCATCTAGTTTCCTGAGGGTCTTTGGGGTTAGATAAGGTTACAATATAATAGCACAGTGCCTTCCCTCGGATGCTTTTTTGGCTTTACAAGAAATAAAATGCCTAATATATAGGAATTTTATATAAATTGGTTATGCGATGGCCGACAACCCACCCTTGGAAAAAATTCTACGTCAAGAAACCTGGAATGAAAGCCTCGGATTGGACGGATACAACCCAACGACGACATCGCAAACGAACAACTGATTACTCTTTCGGAACCTGGAATGTACGCTCCCTGAATAGGCCAGGGGCCTTAAGGGCCCTCTTGGATCAGGTCGAAAAATATAAGCTGAGCATTGTTGCACTCCAGGAAACTAAATGGCTTAATAGCGAGATTGATGACCGAAATTCGTACACAATTTTCACAAGTGGAAAACCTTCGGGCCACAGGGAGTTTGGGAGTGGCGTTCATTGTAAACAATCAACTTAAGCCGCATGTTATCGACTTCAAACCCATAAACGAGCGGCTGTGTGCGATTCACATTAAAACCCGGTACTTCAATCTCTGGCTCATAAACGCGCATGCCCCACCGAAGTCAGTGAAGACGCGGTTAAAGACGAGTTCTATCACCGCCTAGAAAATCTCTTCGATTCACTTCAATCAAATGATGTCAAATTGCTGCTAGGGGATTTTAACTACAAAGTCGGAAACGAAAGTTGGCATAGGGGGATCACTGGAGGGTACAGCCTCCATGAAGACTGTAACGACAATGGCCAACGACTAATAGACTCGCGACCAGCAGAAATAGGCTCATTAAATTTTTTTTTCAAAAAACCCTTATGAAATCGATTTTGTCTGTCCGTCCGTCTGTCCGTCTGTCCGTCCGCGTCCCCGCAGGGGGGTCTGTGTCCGTGTGACACTCAGCTCGGAAGGCTGTTTGTAGTCGGACAGGGATCTTTGGTGACTTACGACACCACGGACCTAGTAGCGCAAGGGGGCCCCTGGTACAGTTGATACGCCATGGCGAGGATCTGTACAAAGACCATTCGGGCGTTAACGGTCCCGTGCTCCTGAGTTATGCACGGGTCGCTCTTGGCGTGCCTACCTCTCCCCATAGTTTGCGGGAGGGAAGCACTAAATGCCGAGCACGATTTTGATGTCCTCTGGTGGGGGGGGGGTGCATCATACGGAAGTCGTGTGAGCTTCGGAGGTGACGGCTCCGCATGACCCGAGTCAAGAAGGGGCTAGCTAGGGAGAACGGCCTTGGTGGAAAATGCCTACGCGCCTATATCTAGCTAGTTTGTGGGTTGATGACCACACTGCCTGAATCGCATTGCTGACTAGTAAACTGAAGGGGCCGCCTGGATGCGAAAAGCAGCGCTTTGTTGTCTGCACAGACGCGGAGTCACAGGTCCAACGAGCCTGGGGTGTGCATGCCCGAATTCGACGTAAGGCTTAACCAATAGGGGGCCGAAGGAGGATCACACCTGCTATGGAGAAGTCCATAGCGAATAGTGTACTACGGGGATGGGTGTGCCCAGGGGACCATGGTCCTTGCCCATCAAGGTGTTGGACTCGTAGTGGCTGGAGGTTGTTACCCAAGTCATCCAGCTAGTGATGCAATCCCGGGGTTGGATTCCTGATGGTGTGTGCATGCGCCTGAGGGAGAAAGCTCCGTCTGACAACAACACCTTGTCAGTAAAAAGCCGAAGGTCCAAACATTTTAGCGGGACCGGGAGATAAAGGCCGAAAGGCTAGGTGCTCCCCTGACGGTATACCTGTAGATGGTTTGCTTGTCCGTCCGCGTCTGTTCACTAAATAACTCGCGAACGGCTCAACCGATTCTGATGAAATTTGGTAGGAATGTGCAGAATGGTTACAGTCTTTGGCACATATACCTTAGAAGTTGGTAGGAAGAAGATAACAGGGTGTCCCGAACGTTTGTTTTTATCGGAGATTGATATATGGGTATTTAAATCAAATAACTAAACGAGTACATCTCACATCAGTTAAAATTTTCCAGTTTCGAGTAACGGTAAAAAAGTTATTGGCGTTCAAAGTTAAACTTCCTTTTCGACCTCCGCTTTTCTAAACCGTTATAGGGATCGATATGAAACTTTGCACAAAGATTGGTCAGTATGGCTTTATATACGTTAAATATTAAGACTGTTGACTTTTGCTAAGGAAAAGTAAATAACAGTAAATTTGTAAAATTTGAATTTGATCGTGTGTAGTCCCTTTTAGGTTTCCAAATATAAAAATTCTACCAGGGATTTTTAGAAAATTACATAGGGAATATGTCTACGAATTTTCATTCGAATATCTGTATCCAAACCGGAAATATAGCCAAGTTAGTATTTAGTAAGGGCCTTTCACAATGCAAGGGAAGCCTCTTAAGCATTTCTTCAATGCATATCTTTTAACTTGATGAAACAATGAACATGAAATTTGGTGGATATGCATAGAATGGCAATAGTGTTTGCCACAAATATTTTTGAAGTTTGTAGGACCAAGTTAACAGGGTGTCCCTGAATAACTGCAAAAGTATACTTGTTCAATACTCATAGGAAAGCTTGCATGGGCTCTTATGTCAGGGGACACAATGGAATCATTTCACATAAGTTGCTTTTCCTTGATTAAAAAAAGAGTAACAGTAGTTTTACAGCCAATAATTCAGTTCATATATAAAGCCAAGCCGGCCTTACGTTTGCCTGAGTTTCTTTTTGCTCAAAGGCCATCAGAAATCTTAAATCGAAAAATGCCTGTAGATTTGCCTACTTTTATACAAACTGGGTAAAATCCAAAAATAGATTTACAGGAAGCATTCCAATAATTTTTTTTAATGTGCGAGCAGTAAGTTTAACCAACGCTTCAATTCAATTGCATCGAATAGAAACCGGTCCAAGGGGCTTTGCCGATCTATCTAAAATCCAATAGTTAGGCTTCTCTTTCCTCATTGTTTGAAGAACCGGGAAACTTAATTACAAATGAGATCTGGAGATCTCAAAATAAATTACTCCAAGACAGAGCTCGAACTCTTATCATGTTGTTGATAATACTTGAAATCGTGTGTAATTGATTTCAACTGATCCCAGTTGGGAATTTTAAGCGTTAAATTTAAATAGTTAACGCAACTATCAATGTAATTTTTTTAATAGAATTTAGTGATTTGCGTTATGAAACAAACACCCAAATTCTCCACATTTTTGGTTTTCCTTAGAAATTATATTCTCGTCAAATTTTCCCTATAGGAGGCCAAAAGCTAAAAAAATGTACGCAATGGCTGCCAGCCGATTGGTCTACGCCCACTATTTTTAAAATGCTTGTAACCGACCTACAACATTGTGATGCAACCAACTTTGGCACCTCTACGATGCCATTGTTTTATGAACTTTATAATACTGGCATGTCTGTGAAATTTGGATATGTATTCGAAAAGCTTTACGAAAAGACAAGTGCCGCAGTTTGGAATGGATGTAACCTTTCGAAATCGTTCAGTACTAATATCGGAGTGCGTCAAGGCTGCAAGCTTAGCCCCGAATCATTCGCAATTTTTGTCAATGACATTCTAGATGAAATCCCTGGAGGAGCTAAAGCCTACGATGTGCTGCTAAAAGGTCTATTATAAGCGGACGATATGGTGTTCTTCGCAGAATCGCTGGAGTGGAGAACATGCAGAAGATGATTGATTATTTGGAAAGCTATTGGATAAGTCAAAAACTGTTATATTCAAAAGCGTTTTCGATTGACTCAGCAGTAGAAGTGGCAATATAAAGGTAGGAAATGAAGTCAAGAATATAAATATCTCGGATTTTGGGTCTGAAGTAACTTATATATGGAGACGCATATGGAGAAAAAAACTGAAGTAGGCAAAATGGGCCATTAATGTGATATGGAATAACTGCTTCAATTCACCAGATATAAGTCATACGGCTAAGTACAACATCTTCCAGGCAGTGGCCAAATCTGTGCTTCTATATGGTGCCCAAGTTTGGGGGGGGGGGGGGGGGGAGCAGTACGAAGAAGTAGAAAACCTGCAGAGGTATTATTTGAAGCGAATTTTTCAACTACCGACAACAACACGAAATTATATGCTGCAACAAGAAACAGGCGTAGCACCACTTTTTCTAGATACTTTAAAAACGCATTTGAAATATTTGGCAAAAGTATCTACCATGAACTGCAATAGACTACCTAAGAGGATAATGATGTATTCCGTAGAGAAAAGGAGCGCATTTTTTATGGACATGCTTTCATTAGCAAACTAGCGCGAAACCGAGTTTACCTGGGATGGGACTTCTGCCAACAGTAATATATTGAAACAGTTTTTAATGCATGTAAGACAAAACGAAATTGAGAAAGTAGCAGAACAGGCTAAATCGTCACAACATCGGGAGCTTTATTTTCAGTAGAAAGCACACTGGGAGCCCACTGATTCAAAAACCACTAGAATTAGCCTTACTCTATTTTTTTCTATTTGAAATGCTAATATGACTGCACTATATGTACATTGGATTGCAGGCATGCAAAGATGCTTATTTAACATTTCCAAATGCAACATGTATATACATATGTGGAGGAGACTGGCGACTTATTTTGTATGTACCTAGTCATGGTGTCAAAAGCAAGTTTTGTCAAAAGCGTCATTTTCAGGCAACATTTTAAAATCAGAGATTTCGAATGTCCCTTTTAAAAGTAGTTAGGTGTTTTGAGCCTACGTCAGGGATTAATAGCAAGATGCTTGAAAAACCAACTTTGCCAGGAGAAACAGCCGACATATAGGTATTCATATTTGATGGATTTGATGGAGACGCTCGACAAAGCCGTTTTAAGGAAAAAGTCTTGGCAGTTTGCACTGATAACGCAAATACCAATTTTGGAGGTATCAATCATAAGGGCCAGAGCAACGTTTTTGCAAAACTGCAAACGGGACCATTGGTGTGGGATGCACGGCGCATATTACGTATAATGCAATTCAAACGGTAGCAGATTTATTGCCAGTTGATATTGAACAAATCATTAGCTGTTTGTGAAAAAGCATATAAAAAACGGTCGGATACAACAAAACAAGGTGGCTCGCACTTTTACCGGCCGTAGAAAGAGTTCTACAAATGTATGTGTCATTAAAATCCTATTTTCTATCACAAGAAAAGTGCCGTTCTGTTCTACACAATTTTTTTTACTAACGAATGCTCAAAGCTCTGGGTGAAGTTTATACATAGATAATCTTCTGTTTTCGACAATTTTCTAAAAGCAATAGAAAGCGATCAAATGACTTTCACGGAAATGGCCCATTCACCTTCAGAATTGAAAGACAAATATTCAAGGCGGCTGGAGGAAAATTATAATAAAAAGCGACTTAAACCAACTGGTCAAAGCTGTTCAAATTCAAAGGCAATATTTTATGAGACATGCCTGCAATTCCTACAAAAACTGCATTAAAAATCTCGAAAAGTGCAGTTTTCAATACGATCCATTGTCCAGTAAATTCTTTGCCTTCCAGCTACTAAGTCGCCAACAGAACGTCTATTTTCAATTAGAAATTCGTCGTGGACATCTTCAAAAACAACTTTATCGAGACCGAGTTCTAATCGTGCGAATAGCACGATGAGTAGGTATTAATAGTACAGACCTAGAACGCACGCAAAACCCAAAATAATCTTTTTCTATGTTATAGGGGATGTAGGGGTCGATGGGACGGACCTAACACACATTCAGTATTTTATAAGGACATCCAACAGCTACCCTTTAAAACAAAATTTAAAATTTTCGCGGCATTTTATCAAAAGATATGACTGACTATAGCTTTGTAAGGGAGGTAGGAGTAGGGGTAGTCAGCCCTACTCCATTTTCCATCAACTACAAGCATACGTCACAAATAAGCATTGATTAAAATTTCTCTCGAAAGTTATGGACGAGTTGAAATATCAAGGTAAGGTAATTTGTATGGGAGATAGGGTAACCCTTGGTCCGATTTGGCACATTTTCAATATCGTCCAAGGATTTATCAAAACAAACATCTCAGGGCCATGTCCCGGATTGGCATTTCTAAAAGTTGGTCGCCTTAATCTTTCTTCAATTTAGCACACGGGTAGAGCAATTAATGCTCACATTTCCAGCATATTTTAAGATCCTGGTTATAAGCGTGCGCAAGTTACAGCCCTCCTAGACACAGTTTTGTACCATGTATTTCTAATAACTTGCGAACTTTTGCATAAAAAAAGTCTGATTTCCAGCACAATTGTAGAGCACTGCAGTGACCACTATTGGTAATAAAAATTTTAAGGTTCTTGCTTGTTCGGAAGTTACAGCACGATATTCAGTATTAAAAATTAATTGCTGGGATTTTCGTCGCTTTTCGATGTTTGTGACCTATTTATTGCTAAGAAATACAACTTTACCAACATTTATATACATACTCGTCAAATTGATATTATTAGCATAAATTGCAAAAAAAAAAAATGTTTTCAATATTTTTACCAACTGAACCAGTTAATATACTCAATATACCAATAGCTTAATGAATGAAGATTTACATATCGTTTGATGAATGTTTTCACTTCAACTAAATGGATTATCAATACATAGATAATAATAAACCGAAAACATAATTTTCTATTCAAATAAAAGTGAAAATAAAAAACATATTTCTCTTTGATACGCCCCGCTACAATCAACGTGGAATATTAAAATGTTGTTTTGCCGCTTTTTTCCCCGTGCCGATTGATCGTGAAAATTAATTTCAGAGATTCCTCATTAAACTTGACCCGGGCGCGATGAATAGTCAATTGGTTGGTCAATAATGAAATTGAACTTGAAATATTTGCACAACGATGAAGATTAATGTGTAGGAAACATATTTGCAGAGAAATGAAAACACAAAACAAAAAATAAAAGTTGTCTTTATTTATGAGACGTTTGGGTCAATCAGTGTGAGAAAAAAGAGGAAATTCGTAATATGTATTTCATTGTTGTTTCATTAAGTTTTTTTTTTTAATCTTGTTATTTATTGATGTTGGAGAAATTACTGCTCAATGGTTTGCCGCCCAAAGTCTCCATGATAGAATCACGGCACGTTGGTGTATTTTTTAAAACGACAGAAGTTCTAACTGTCACCCGAGGAAATGAATGAATGGTACATAACGTATACTGGTCAAGGAGTCAACTTCTATACCTGCAATTTTAAGCTCACCACACCGAAATTACAAATTTTGGACAAATTAAAAACAGGTGAGTAATAGACAGCTTAAGTTCTTTTCCTGATAAATTTGCATCTTTTTATGATCATATCCTGCCTTAAAGTGTAAATTCTTCAAATTTACTATTTGTTACCCCAAAAATGCAATTTAACACCAATTTCGCAGCAATAAAAGAAAATTATAAATGAAAACTCCAATCATCTCATGTTTCCGCCCTAAACATATAAAATCCAATAAAATCGACTTAACTCCTTCAGTCAGTTGCACAAATACCTATAGCTACCCTCTTATTATATGCCATTATTCACATTTTTTTACGACCATAACCAATCGACCACAATCCTCCGCATAAAACTTTCAAACCCCAAGCTAACATCTGCGCTCTGGTCTGTCTGTTGCTGCAATATATGCAACAGAGCGACAGCAACTCTCGAATTCTCCTTATGCTTGCAAAAATCTAATGTTTTATGCATTGAATAATCATAAAAAAAGATGATCCGAATCGAACTGAACAAATTGCATTGAAGGAGAGAAGTTGCATGCCTCGACAAAAATATGAAAAGGATCAAAGCGAACAACTACATCCCTCTTCCTTCACATAATGTTCATCGCATTCGAATACGAATACATATTACTGCATGAATACAAAGGGTTAATTATAGCAAAAATTTATGCACAAAAGATGCATAAAAAAATATCTATGGAAAGAAGAAAAAATACTTCACCATAACCAGAAGATACTTTTATTCTCTTTGTGCGAATCATTCGCGTGCAAATGTACATCGATTGGTGGATTGGTACAAGCAGAGTAGAGTAGTACTCGTATTAGGAATAGGAAGTGAATGTTTTCATGGTTTATTGAATTGCCCGGGTCGTAACAATCGTTTGTCGAGAGAAGTTTTACAACTGCAACTATCGGCTGCATTGAACACACATCAAACAGCATACAACAACATTCGATTATATGTATTGCAATTGTTTCTTGCCTGACCATGTTGTCGTGCTGCTATTTGTTGCGCATCGCATTCATCGTATCTCGTATCACGTATCGTATGTGAAGAAGATGCTACTCCTGCTGATGTTGCTTGCTATTGCTACTTCTGTGTTGTGCAGATTATGCATGCAGAAAATGTAAAAAATGTTTCTAGGCATCTTCTTTTCTGTTAATGGATGTCTTTTATGCACTTTTGTCTTTTTTTTCGTCAGTGTTGCATGCATTCGACATGGTGTAGAATTTAGCGAAGAGTGTTTAGAAAAATAATTGCGCGCACTCACATAGAACAGAAGTGAATGTGCTAAATCGTAAAGATAGGCGAGAATTGTGGTTTTTATGTGTTTAAAAAGATGTTTATGATTTTCCGGCAATAAAATTGTGCAGTGATTATTGAAAACTCATTAAATCATAGGCGATGGCATTGAAATAATAATAATAATTTTCTTGTTCAAAATTAATTTCATTCGAACTTTTATTACGATATGGGGTCAAAAAACTATGAACGATCATTCATTATTATTATTCTCCGTTGATTGGAAATTAAAACAAAGGAGCGAAGTGTTGATAATTAATTTTAACGACATAGCATCGATAGATAGGTTTCAGAAGGTTTCTTAAGGTCAAACGAAACACTTCTGCTACTTTGCCAAACGTTGTGCCTGTAGTGCTATAGTTTGCTAGTTTTGTAAAATATTTACTAAAAGACAATTTTTGTTTACATTCCATTCCTTATTTTAATATTGCATTTTGCATATTTTAGCATAGTACAGATAGCTCAAAAGCCAAGCATAAAAAACGAGACCGAGGCTAATTTCGGGCGCAAATTTGGAAGATCATCAGTTTTTATTAAAAGAGCACGAAATAATTTTTAAGAGGCATGAAGGGATGATTTCTCCCGAGCCATGGCTGTATTTCGTGGTGCGTTCGTAAGGAATGATGATCAGCGGCTGATTCGGTCGGAGGCAAAGCAGCAAGATCCGCTTTAATTTTCGTTCCTGCGCGAGCAAAAAGTTTGAAGCGGAAGTCGCTTAGAGGTCGTTACGTGTACCTCCGTACAAGGCAATGAACACATTCTTTCCGATAGTGCATACACAGCAAATATATAGGATACTGGGAGAATAAAAAAACCATGATTCGTTAAATAGTAAATACATAGTATATCAACAAATCGTTTCTTATTTCTTTCATTGGCCCATTTCATTGAGTAAATCCTGCATAAGGGTCAGTTCTTCTGCTGAAAAAGTATCCCTTTTATCAAAATTTTTGAGCAGCAAATCGAATTCCTGGCGTTCAAAATTAGAAAACTCTGTCAAATCAAGGATCTCTTCCCAAAGCTCACTGAACAATACACGTAAAGCTCTTGAATACGCGCGTCCACTCATAAATCTTTTCTATGCTGTTTTTGGCGAACATACTTTGGCGGGCATTTTGTAATCCACTTCCAGCCATTATGTTCCCAATCGATCCCATGAACATCATAAGATGAAATCCACCAAGACCGACATTTTTCAATAGAGAGTGCGAATCGACATTTTAAATAATATCCTGAGCAAAAGCAAGTTTTTGACCAATTACTTGAGTTTTTTCAACAGTAAAAAGTAAGGCTGTATACAAAGTATTATGGTCACTCGGTGGAGCGTTGATGAATGGAACTGTGGGAATCTTTCTCTTGTGCATATCTCGGTTGTGGATGATCGTATCGATTTTTTCTGGATTGTAGGGAATTCAATAAGCTACAAGTCAATTTTTTTAATTGCGTGAAAATTCACCGTTATCGACTTATTTACTAAAATCTGATTAACAGACGGGTTTTTCCTTTTGACACGCTGTAGCATTTTATCTACTGCTTTGAGATGCACAGTCAGAACACAAAAGATGAAGGCAATTTTGTATCGAACAATTTGGTGTCTTTCTTTTGAAAGTCCGACCATCAGGGGCGGAGATATACGCAAAAAACCCAAACAAGACAAAAACCCTGATAAGTACCGTTAGAAAATTTTCCAAGTGGTGGAATCTTAAATTTAAGCTTTAGGACTAAGCCCCTACCGATTTCTAAAATAATCTCAGACAGTGCCTGGCATGCACTCTGATTTTATCAAAAGCCTAAAGTATTAAGCTTCTTTTGCAATAACAATTTCCACCGCAGCCCTATGACGTGTTCCGATTCCATCTGTTCCTGGCTGCGTTGAGGCTAATCCAGGACAACACTTGGATGGATTTTGGTTAAGATTCAAAAAGAAAAAAAGTTTTTCTTACAAGAACCTAATATTTGGGGGTTGGTTTGTATGACAGCGCTATGACGTAATGTTCCGAATTCTTCCATTCCTAGATATGTTTTGAGGCTTTACCATGAACACATTTGGGAGAAGTTTAGTTAAGGTTGCTTCATAAAGAAAAAAGTTTTTCTTAGAAGAACAAAATTTGCAAGGGTTTATTTGTATGACAGCCCTATGACGTAGTGTTCTGATTTCATCCGTTCCTAGATATCTTTTGAGGCTTTACTAGGAACACATTTGGGTAAGGATTGGTTAAGGTAGGATTAAAATAGAAAAAGTTTTTCTTAGAAGAACTTAATTTTTACGGGTTGTTTCTATGGCAGCCCTATGACATAAATGTTCCGATTTCATCCGTTCCTAGATATGTCTTGAGGCTTTATTAGAAACGCACTTGGGTGAAGTTTGGTTAAGATTCGTACATAAAGAAACTAGTTTTTCTTAGAAGAACCTAATTTTCAGGGGCAGCCCTATGACCCTATGGTCCGATCGTGATCTTATCTATCATTCACTCACTATTCACTCGAATTTTCTTTAAAAGCAATATGTACATACAAAGAAGCACAGTGGCGTGCACAGCCTTTCCCGGAAGGGTAGGCAGTCCGATAACCTAGAAAATACTATACAAAGTAGAGGAAAATATAATGGTGGTGGAAATAGAATGGATGCGACAACAGCAGCCAACAACGATAGCTTTTGCTGCCAATATGACGTCCCCATTTAAAATGTATTGGACTGCATTATCGCTGCTGCCGGGGTTGTTGCATCCATTCTACTTCAAGTACATCAAGTTGATGGTTTAATCAAATGATCGTTACATGGCACATCAGCACATTACCTTAAAGTGCTATAAACTTTACATAAAAATTCTAAACCGAAATTCGTGTTTAGAGTTTTTTCGAATTTTTTCAAAAAACCCTTATGAAATCGATTTTGTCCGTTCGTCTGTTCACTAAATAACTCGCGAACGGCTGAAAGGGATGTAAAAAACCGGCCCGTTTTTTAGGTTTCTTGCAAAGTCGGTTAGACCCTCCGGTTATGACCGGGCTCAAAGTACCCGTTAACCGAGTCTCTTCATTGATGTGCTTAGAATTTAAGTAAAAAATGCATACACACTCGTATTGCTGAAAGTACCGGTTTTCGGCCTAACCGTCCGGTTTTTGACATCGCTAGGTTAAACCGATCGTCATGAAACTTGGTAGGAATGTGCAGAATAGTAACAGTCTTTGGCACAAAATACTTAGAAGTTTGTAGGGCAAAGATAACAGGGTGTCCCGAAGATTTGAAAATTTGTTCACTAAATAACTCGCGAACGGCTCAACCGATCGTCATGAAATTTGGTAAGAGAATGATAGTAGTCTTCGGCGCACGAATACTTTAGAAGTTGAAATAGGGTGTCAAGAAGAGTTGAAAAAATCGACTTTTTTAGTTTTGATCGGTGATGGACGTATAGGTACTAAAATCAAAGCACTCTACGAGTACATTTTATATCAGTTACTTTTTCCAGTTTCGAGTAACGGTTACGGAGTTATGGGCGTTTGCATAAAGATTGGTCAATATGAGCTTATACAGGGTGTCCCGTTCATGGCGGAGAATCTTTTAATGGTAGATAGTGTGGCTTATTTGGGGAAAATTAATGTTCTACGAGACACCTCTATTTTGAACCGTTACAATGTAAAAGCACTTTTTGTAAATTGTGTCAAAATACCTGACTTGCCGAACTAAATCAAAATTTGCCAAACCACCAAACATGTCTTCCGAGATATGACTTCACTTTCCGAAACTACATAAAATTTCCTATAAAACGACACCTCGTCCGTTACGAAGTTGCTCGTATCTTCTGAGATACACCAGTTCAAACTTTGAAGAAATTTTGAAATCGGTTTTTCATGCAAAATACAAATGATAAAATCGTAACGGTACTTGAACTGACAAATCTGCAAAGTTGAAAAAAGTTGCTTCATTATGTTAGCTTTCGAACGACATATAAAAATTAAGGGCTCACGATTTAAAAATTTGCGAATTTAACGTTTCAAAGGTAAAAAAATGTGGTTTCAATATAAAGTTTTTTCGCCCAACAAAATGAACTGTGTGGATCGTACAAATTTATCTTCATCATATCAGATGATTTGCATTACACGAAAACCACATTTTTTTTACCTTTGAAACGTTAAATTCGCAAATTTTCAAATCGTAAGCCCTTAATTTTTATATGTCGTTCGAGAGCTAACATAATGAGGCAACTTTTTTCAACTTTGCCGATTTGTCAGTTCAAAGTACCGTTACGATTTTATCATTTGAATTTTGCATGAAAAACCGATTTTAAAACTTCTTCAAAGTTTGAACTGGTGTATCTCGGAAGATACGAGCAACTTCGTAACGGACGAGGTGTCGTTTTATAGGAAATTTTATGTAGTTTCGGAAAGTGAAGTCATATCTCGGATGACATGTTTGGTGATTTAGCAAATTTTGATTTAGTTCGGCAAGTCAGGTATTTTGACACAATTTACAAAAAGTGCTTTTACATTGTAACGGTTCAAAATAGAGGTGTCTCGTAGAACATTAATTTTCCCCAAATGAGCCACACTATCTACCGTTAAAAGATTCTCCACCATGAACAGGACACCCTGTATACGCTAAATACCTACTAGCACTGTTGTCATTTGCTAAGAAAAAGTAAATAACAGAAAATTTGTGAAATTTCAATTTGTGCGTGTGTAGCCCTTCCTAGGTTTGCAAATATAAACGAGACCGAGGCTAATTTCGAGCGCGGCCGAAATTTGGATACCCTTCGCTCCCCTCGGGCTAAAAGTTTTTTCGACTACGACTTGTACTTAATCCCCCCCCCCCCATTCTTTTCCATCTGTGTTCACAAAAGTTCCGTTGCGTCGACGAAACAATATTTGTGTGGGGTTTGGTTGCAATAAGTGGGCAAATCAAAATATTTACTCAGAAAATGTTATTGAGGGATGCGGGAGCATGGCCCCATAGTACGGTTCCATTTGTTTTTACCTTTTTTAGTTGCTTTGACAAAGACACATTAAGTCAAGGTTTTGTGAAATTGCTGAAAAAAATGTTTCTTAGAAGAACCAAAATGAGGGGTAGGGTTTGTATGGCAGCCCCATGACCGCATGGTCCGATTTGACCCGTTCTTACCAATGTTTTGTTTCATCAATAGAAATACATTTGAGTGAAATGTGGTTGAATTTGGTGCACAAATAAAAAAGATTTTCTTAGAAGAACCTAATATGGGGGTTAGGTTTGTATGG
Source organism: Microchrysa polita (assembly GCA_949715475.1). Lineage (NCBI taxonomy): Eukaryota > Metazoa > Arthropoda > Insecta > Diptera > Stratiomyidae > Microchrysa > Microchrysa polita. The sequence goes on along the minus strand of OX454419.1, from coordinate 19,660,886 downwards.
CAGCCCATGACCCCATGGTCTGATTTTATCCATTCTTACAAATGTTCTGGGTCTTTAACAACTAATGAGAGTAATTTTTAACCACTGTTAATCGTCTATGTTGCCGAAAATGGCTTTATTAAAATTAATTTAATACTGGCAATTATTTAAAAGAAAAATATATCGTTTGAAAATGTTCAAAATCGTTTTATCGCCTCTAACGAACCTTAGTTATAACGAACAATTTTCAAAGCCCCATGACTGTTCGTTATGTCCGAGTTAGACTGTAATTCAGAACTAGATTATTCGTTTGAATTTCAAACATTAATTTTATAACGGTTGTTTGATCTAGCAAACTTGCAAAGCTAGTGACAGTTGCTTAACTGTCTAACAGTATATTAATTTTGGGACATATTTATATGTACCAAAATGTTCAGATCTAAATGTCAAAATTGATAGCCAATACTTCGAAGCATTTTTTTAACATTTGACAGTTCAACGTACCGTTATACAATAATTTTTGAAAATTTCAATGAAAAACGAATTTTGAAATGTTCCTGAAGTTTGTATATCTGCATCTTAAATAAATAATTGAAACAGCTCTGGGAAGTTTCAGCAACTTAAAATTGTTAATATTGAGTCAATATTGAGCCTTTTTATTTTAAAAAAAAATTGAATATACTTAGTATAGCGTTTTTACGTGACAAATATTACGACTAAATAAAATTGTTAAACGCAGAGTTAACCACACTTTACCACGATTTCGATTTTAGTTAAGATCTTGTTAAAAAAAGCTATGAAAATGTATGGGAAATTTTGAAGATTTTTGTCTAGGTTTTGTAAAATCTTGTAAACTTGTATGGAAAATTACTGTGACTGTGATTGATGACTGAAAAGTGTTACCTTAAATTTGTTTCATGAATTTACTATTTTTTTTTTGCTTTCAAATTGTTTTTACTCAAAATTTTGATATTTCAATGTCAAAAGTGATATATACCGTTCGAAAGCCAATGCGTTGAAGTAACACAGTTGACAGTTGAAAGTACAGTTATGAAATTTTGCGTTTAAAGTTTCAGTGAAAAATCAATTTTGAAATTTTACACTAACTGATTAGGAGAATAGTAAATCTAAATATAACGGGACATATCGTAATTATGGTTGACTTCCACAAAAATAAATTGGAAAAAACGAAACTTTTTTTTATCAATTCTATTGATGTCGTTGGAGGTACTCTAACAAATTTTCCAATCAACTTTTACAGCAATGACCACCCAATGCGGGACACCCTGTATACACAAAAATGTTTAAATATGTACATACATATAATCAGAGTCGAATATTGTTTTGAACTCTTTCAATTTCAATTTACAGAGAGAAATGAAATCAATCTATCAAAATGAACAACATTTGTCTTCACGCAATCAATTGGCGCAATGATCTCTTAAAAAAAATAATGAATTCGCATATGGAGATCAATAGAGATTAATTGGTAACAATGATTCGATTCAAATTTATTTGATATGAAGAAAGCCCCAACAAAAAAATGCAAACAAATTAAAAGTATATTGCCAATGATGGGTATTGTGTTGTCATCTTCCGAAAAAAAAAAGATGCATTACAGACTGTTGTAAATGTTAATATTTTTTGGGGTCAGCAAATCCCTTTTGCATGTAACATAACGAGTACAAGGTAATCGATCCATCACCTGCTTCTTCTTCCACCAACAGAGATCGTGATCACATCTCAAACCGCGTTCGCATTCAGATTAATTTATTATCTCACGCCTACGCGCGCGGCGAATATGTCGGAACTTTAAGCATAGTGCGAGCGAATCATCTCTGACATTTTGATTTCGCCCAAAAACAAAAAATGCAATTTAAGTATCATTTTAAATTTATTCAAATGTTAATAATTTCCGTTGAAAAGTCAATTAATCTAATTGAGATTTATAGTTGAAAATCCCGAACGTCCCGTATACATATCTGTCTAACTAACCGAAACTAATACTGGCAAATTTTCTCAGATCACATCGATAACGTCTAGTGGTAAAAGAATAATTACAAAATCAGATAAATGACAGATTATTCTGACAAACTGCATAGTGCTGCTCTGCATGACCGTTTAGATTCTACAGAACCAGAACATAAATTCTTTTCTGCTTCGCTGATTGCTTCTGCGGTAACAAAATTATTATTGTTGAGTGGTCGCGATGCGGTAAACGATATTTTCCCATCAGCAGGAGTTCATGTTCCATGCGGGGTTGAGTTAAGATGCACAATCTAATTCACGCTTTTCTCCTCCCCTTGAATTGCACGCAAAAATGCTTTTCCGTCACTCGTTTTTGAAAATGATGAATTTTTCACGCTCACCGAACACCATGCAACCACGACGCAACGCAACGGACGTTGCACATTACATAGCATTAAACTATTTAATTCAGAAAATTCTAATTGACGCATTAGAATAAGATCACTAGGAAAAGATACATTTAGAAGAACATGATGAACGAATAGTATAGAGTTCTTCTGGACATGACGCCATAGATAGCCAGCGACAGCACAATCCCAGCAATCGCATATAAAGCTTGGACATAACAATTTCAACGTGGTTAGACCCCACGATGATATGATGATGGTCTTGGTCTTCGACTAAGGTCATCCATCCATCCAATTTACACTTAACATCTGTCTGCGATGTTCGCAGTGTTCAATGTCTAATTTTCATAGTTGGCGCATAGATCTTGTAAATTGGTATTATGAGTTGAAGAAGATTTTGTTTTCGCGCAGCATTTCTGCATATTAAACATTTCACAGAGCTGCTTGCATTCGAAACGTCATTCAATGGCACAGGAAATGAAAGGTTACGATCACAGACAGGCAGAGTCAAATGGATTTAGTAAATGCTCGTAGAAATGAAAACAAGTGCCGGAATTGGTTTTGATAGAGCCCCACGATATGGTATGGAGAGATTTTATAATTGGAGTGTCTTCTTGTACGTACGTATGGATGATGTGATGACAATGATTGAATTGAACCACCTCTGTATGTCTATGGTGGATGGGAAATTTTAAAATAGAATTAGAAAAATCAGAAACGGAAGAGGGGTTTTCGATGTGAATTTAACGGAAAATCAGTCAAGTGTGAGATGTAGAGGATTGTGTCTACAGATAAATTGATTTTATGGATAATTAAATTGGAAGTGTATATATTTTTGCATTGAGGTTCAAATGATAAAATGCGCCGAATGGTTAATTCATAGTTACTAGCTCGAGTTGTTTCGGTTGAAGAAGTGCGTGACATGAAAGGTAGTATTTTCTGAGTTGACTACAAACTTAAGGGTCAGCTGCCTTGAAAGCGTTGTGCTAGTGCCTACACCTGACGGTATGCATTTTTTAACAAAAGTCCCCGTTCTGTACGACACTAAAGATTCTATGAAGTTCAAACGGCTTTTTTTAATAAAAATCCTAATGTACAGTAAAACACGCATAAGTGCACATCGATAATGCATGATTTTTTCGTGCACAGGCATAACCTGTTATGCAGTTATCCGTGTTCCACACAAACTTTTTAATTTATGGTATTAACTGAAATTGTGTAGCTTTTTATCTTTGCTAAATTGTAGTATTGTAGTCTGGCTGGTCTAGCGGTTAGTACGCGCACCTTCTGTGAACAGGGTCATGAGTTCGAATCTCACCCTGAGCCATGGTGTTTTTCGAACTCATGAGCTTGTGACGGGCTATGATCTCACTCATATGTTAAACGAGTACCCATTTATGGGGATAAATAACACTGCTGAGCGTGATGCTGATCTTATTACCTCAACAAAAAGCAGATAAGATCTTGGAAATAGGATGTCACTAACACATTCTGCGGCAATGTTGGATTGTCGCGCCTGTTATTTATTTAAATTGGAAAAACTTAAAAAATAACTAAATATGTAGTTGCAAAAATAAACTTGCTAGGAAAATTTTCCATGTCAAGCTAACGACTATCTAAGAGGCGCCACAGACCCTCCGATCGATCGGCCAGATTTTTTGATTGCGAGATAAATCGGAAGGTGTATGGGACCATCGGATTCAATTTTTATACCCTATACCCATAAGATGTGTATAGGGTATATTGTTTTTGTTACGCCAATATTATGTAACACCTCAAAGGAGCCTCCGAAGGTATGGCAAAGTATATATATAAATCATCAGGGTCGGTCCCTGAATCGAATGTTTGTTTTGCTATAATCTTGGACGATATTGAAAATGGGCCAAATCGGACCACGGGTTCCTCTACCTCCCATACAAACTACCCCTCCTTGATATTTTAATTCAGCCATAACTTTCGGTAGAATATCGCTATCGACTTGAAATTTTGATCAATGTCTCATTCTGACATATACTTTGAGTTGACCTATCTACCCCTCCTACCTATCTAAAAAAAATATGAAATTGAATATTTTGGATTTTGCATGCCTTCTAGGTCTGTACATGGGTATAGGGTATACACTCATCGTGCTATTCGCATGATTAGAACTCGGTCTCGATTTGTTTGACATGTGTAACGTATTGCCAATGCAATTTTCCGTACAAGCTGTCATGACAATCATGTGTTCTCATTTGCTGATTTTTCGACATAAACCTTTGCCCGTTCTTCATGCTGTGGTTGTGACGGTCATTCTCCATCAAAGTAGCAATGGATGTCCATCTTCCATCGCCAAATTGGTATAATTTTCGCTATTTTGTGTTGCGTCTTGTGGACCGTGAGACTGTCTATTTCAGATTGCCCGATAAATTACCTAATGTATGTGCTGTACATGCGGCAGATGGATTGTGGGCAATCGATTGCCCAATCGATCGGCCGAGAAATCTTCAGGTTTGTGGCACCCTTTAAGTATATATGTATTTAAGGTACATACATGGGAAAGTGCTAAAGATGTAAGTTGAGTTCTTTCGAGGCACTCGTTCTACATATTACACAAATAACATGCCTTCATTTAGCTGTATTTATAGTTTTCAATAGTTAATTTTGACAGAGCCATGTGCAAGCAACTCTACAAAGCTTTCAAACTTTGACAATTCAGGGGTCACCATTATCATATTAAAAGGTAACGAACATGGAAATACCAAGAACAGGCACTTATAAGTGAATTCGTAGCCTATCTTTTTGAATGTGTTCAATTTCTTCTATACGTGCACATTCAAGTTGTGAGAATTTGCGAAACAGAGACACCCTATAATCGTTCACAATGATCATGTAAATCTGAAAGAGAAGAACAACTGGACCGTTTCGCAAAGTGCTCATTTTATTCAGCAATTTCGGGATGTGGGCAACACTAAATTTACCAAACGTCACACCAATACTTCCCTAAAAGCGAGTTAAGGCTACTAATACTTTCCTAAAGATGGGGTAAGCAGCTAATATTGAAATGGTTCCGTACTATTCTGTTCAATGTAATTTTGCGTTTAATTTAAAAAAAAAATTTTTTTAATATGCGGCTGAGAATCATACATCTACAAAAAATTTGTACTGTGAGTGTCACCCCCTTGTAAGAGGTGACTGCAACAATGCCGAGCAAGGCGGCGGTTTTGAAGGGGAACATCGAGAGATGAGCATCGAACATCGATGTTGTGAGTCGAGTAGCTTTTTGTAGGCTTTTAGAACGTCAAAACTTGAGTGTGTTAAATTTGATTTTTTTTTTATTTTTATTTCCATTACAATTTATGAATGTCAAAATTATCACCTTGCTTCTATAAATTCTGGGAAACACTTCAAAAAAGTGTTTTTTTGCAAAAGGATAAAAACCAATATTTTCCAACAAGCTAAGTGGTGCAGTCCTGCGATCGTATTATCACCCAAGGAGGAGACTCACTGTGACTGATAACATGAACGCTGGAATCATAAAGAAACTGCCACATTTGCTTAACATTTTTTTTTTTCATCAAGACAGTGTGCGAGGTTGACCTTAAACTGCTCCCATAAAGAGCTACTTTTAACTCTCAGATTTACCTTCTTGAAGACTAAAATCATCCAGTAGACTTGATCTGCCTTCTTCTACCTTTCCATAAATTGAATCAATAAATATTGGATATCTCCGGCTTGGATCGCATAAATTCGTAAAATAGTCCAATGGTTCGAAACCTCTGCTCTAATAAATTTTTGCAGTGCACAAGTGCACTTATCCGTCATGAATCGTTTGCAAATGTAGTTAATGCGTGCTCTTAAGAGTGTTGTGCACTTATCCGTTTTGAAATGTAATGAAAATCGCATTGAATGAAAATTGCGTGCATGAAAATTGCGTGCACTTATCCGAGTTTTGCACTTAAGCGTGTTGCACTTAACCATGTTTTACTGTAATTGAAGTTTACAACATAATGACAGCGGCAGGTCGTTTGACTTTTACTCGTGATTTCATTCAACTCCCGTAGCTCCTCTATACTCAATACTAGAGAAGGTCAAGTTTTGGGGAGAAGTGGAGCTCAGGAAAGGATAGACGTAGTTCTAAGACATAATTAAAAAGTTTCCCTTCAGTTCTCTATTACCTTTTCGATACGCTAGCAGAGGATTTCAATTATTTGGAAAAGACGGAGAGAGCGAGTGTCATCTCTTTATAGGGTGCCTATCAGGCAGATCTGTATAGAAATTTATTCTTTTCAGTTCACACCTATATGTGACATATCCTTTATTCTAACGATGCTTTCATTGCGTTCAGCAAACATGTTAGTCACCAAGAACTACACCTTATGGTCTCTCTAAGGGAAAGAGTTAAGTTTTGAAAAATTAAACGAAACCTGATTATGTTATCGATTGATGACACTCACACGTAGGTTCTCAGACTCGGATAAAACTGAATGGGCATACTTTCCACCGAAGTTCCAACAGCGAGCTTTACGCCAAACAGAAGGGCATGAGCATAATCGCCGGGTGCGATGCGTGGCGAGTACGGTGCAGTCATCGTTATATGAGATCACTTCAATACCTTTTGGTGGTGTTGGGAGACCTGCCATGTAGATGTTAAACAGGGTGGGAGAGAGAACCCCGCCCTGTGGAACACCTAAATTGATCTTCCTATGCTTGGAACGACTGCCCGAAACTCGGTGAAGAATTGCCTACCAGCTAGATAGTTGGCAATCCATCGTATCTCTTGTGTCGGAATGCGCACGTTAAGGAGGTTTGCCAGAAGCATGAAGTGATTGAGCTTATTAAACGCATTTGATAGGTCAATCGCCACCATAATGGTTCTATGACACGGTGTACGTTGGTTTAATCCGTCTCTTACACGTGTAGTGATCGCGTCAAGAGCGGTAGTCGCACTATTCATGCGTCTAAATCCATGCTGATGGGGTTCTAGCTTCGCATGGGAAACGAGAGTGGGGTGGATAAGGGCCTCCAGCGTCTTTGCTACAGGTGACAGAATCGTAATCGGTCTGTAGGAAGTTCCTAGTTTGGCACTTTTCCCTGGTTTAAGACATGGAACTATGCGCCCTTGTTTCCAGATGTCGGGAATGGCAAGTTAAAGACTGTCGTGAGATACTCAATGGCTGGCAGGTCAAGATGTTTTAGCATGGTCATTGAAATGCCATTGGACTTGGATGTTCAATAAATTGCTTATTGAACTGGCTCGCACACTGAAGAGGATCGCTTGTTTCGTTTTTTTTGCCGAAGGTTATGGCAATATTTCCCTTATCTTTTGTGGCGTTCGAAAGGGCACGGACAGTAGACCATAACTTACTAGCACCTTCATTAAGGTTAGTCATTGAGGAGCTCATTTCATTTGGCCTTCCTGTGGTCTTTAGCTTGTCGTTGTATTTGGATATTGAGCTCCCGGTCACCAGGGTTGGCACGCCTAATATTGTCACGTTCATGGGCTAACCGTGCGGCACTTGTTGGAAAATTTGGACGGACCTTTGGAATTCGCCCTGCAGGAATGAACCGTGCCGCAGCTTTTGTAATGACGCTCCTAATGTTCCGTTCGGCCTTATGTATATTGGTGGGAGGGGGAAGCGCGAAGAACTTCGATGACGTGAATGTTTTGAAACCTTCCCAATCGGCTTTTTGTGATTGACAAACGTTCGCTCCTTTGACTTGGTCAGGTCAGCTGGTTTGTCAATTCTGACTATGATTGGGAGGTGATAAGAAGGAAGACCAGTACGTGTTTCCCATGAGGTCTCACTTATTAGGCTGGCGCTGACAATTGTAATGCCTGGGGAGCTAATACAATTGTTTGCATCGCGGGTTGGCGAGTCTTCATTGAGGGTACAGAACTCTGATGCGTCAAGAGATTCAGCGATAGCTTGACCCCTGGTATCGTTGCGAAGCGCGGAATGCCAGAGTTCATGATGGGCATTGAAGTCGCCAAGAATGATCCTGTGCTCTCCATTAAGAAGAGGACCAATATTGATATGGTAGTCTATACAACTTGAATGTGGTGGTATGTAGATATTAAAAATTTCAATATTGGTGCTCCCTGATGAAACTGAAATGGCTTGCAACTCCGCCGTACCGTCTGAAACTACATCCCGGACACTGTAATGTACAGACTTGTGTATTAGGAAGGCAAGTCCACCTCCAGGGTGAGAATCATTCGTGGCGCCTTCTCTGTCCTTGCGTATGATGATATATTCACCTTCAGCGTTGAATGGTGAATTCGCGTGGAGCACCGTCTCTTGGATGACAGCAATCTGTACTTTCTCAAGAAAATTGTGATTTCGGAAATTTTCCCTAAGATGCCATTGCAGTTGAACTGCAGTACGGACACCGGTGTAAAAGTTATTGTATTCTTATAACAGTTGGATCAAAGACAATCGAGAGGGCAATGGTCGACGCTTACCGTCTTGTAAACATGAGCACCTGGAAGGTAACAACATTCCATTGTCATGCGTCAATAATTAAATCACTTACAAAACATCCACAGGCTCTGATGCCTTCGGACAGGATAATTTCAAAATAGGTCTTCGATAAGTCATACCAAGTAATCCCCACTGACAGAAAAGAATGGTACTTTGGAGATACACTCTGACTTTGTTGGAGATGACATAATTATCTACACTGATTAACCAATGATGGATGGCAGGGCTGGTTCAGGGATCTTCTCAGCTGAACCAAGAATTGAGCTGTACCAGATACCATTTACTAGTCCCTTGTGATCATCACATCGATCTTTCAAGCAGAAATTTACGCCATTATAGTGGCAACCCATGAATGTAAGCGGTATAGTATAACTGGCGCGCCCGCAATATTTTAATCTGTCTTGACAGCCTTAAAGGCGCAGTACTCTTCAGAAATATCAAGCCAGATGCTATGGAATTGTCATCAAGCGTTTCTTAGGCTGGGGAGACTAAACTGGTGAGCTGGTTTGGGTGCCCGGACACTCAAACATCACTGGGAACGAGATGGCACATGAACTCGCCCGACCTGACTCTAGCTCCCACATGCTGGGTCCGGAGCCAGTTTCGGCTTACCATCATCCGTGATCAAGCTTACCCTAGAAAGTGTGGCTGTGGCTGCGATCCACCCCGGGATCTATGAAAACATATAGATTCCTGCCGACAGACTAAAGCCTTCATCGCCACAGCCATGCGACATGTGGCGTTCTTACTGCTCAATCTGAGGAAAGTGGGGATATAGAGATCTAGTGACAGGTCATTGCTCTCTAAATTACCACCTACATAAAATTGTGCGGAAGAGGAAGAAACAGCATTGCATTTCATATGCAGCTGTCCTGTTTTTTCAATGTCCAGCATGGGGTATCTGGGCGACTATCACTTCATCGATGAGATCGAGGCGTTCTCAGTATCTCTTGCGAATGTGATACGCTTCGCGAAATCCTGCATCAATCGCATACAAAACAGCGCCTAAGTGCAACGGAAGGATACAATGGGTCGAGTTAGTGGCCTGAGTGCCCGTACCGCGTGGTCCGCCCACTAGTTCGGAAGCGGCCTTGGGCTGTGTTTTAGTACGCATGCGTGTCGAAGTCGGTCGAATCGTGCTGGGAAGCAACCGCATGGAATTGGCCTGCATATACTTCTTTCGAAGATTTCACAGCCCCGGTCCAACCGAAAAAAAAAGAACATTTTACACCCCGTTCACATCGGCAGCGATGCCATGCGATGCGATAAGAAGCGAAAAGCTTCCCATCGCAAGAAAACTAATTTCTGAGCATTCAAATGGGAACCACACGAACCAGCGGTTAGTTTTATTTTCTAGGTAAATTTGTTGGCTGTGAAAGCCATTTTATTTCGCTATTCTGGCTAGTATAGTTTTGGAGGTACATATTGAGGTTTTAGTCGTACAAGAAAATTATTTTTTTCAAAAATTTTCAAATGCCTGTGGCAGTTAAAGGGTTAAGAATTGGAGGTATGTTTCGTACAACGCTTTTTTATGGAAATCACATGAGGAATCATTTTCCGGTGCGTTTATGCGGTAGTCCGGAACTTTCTGTATATTGCGTGCCTATATATAGAAGACGAAGACAACTTGCACAGTGTTCACAAGATGAAATTAGTTACTCTTTCATGTTTTATTCGCAATTCTTTAATTTTCGAATGAATTGAAAAATAGACATTTCCAATCAAGGAGTTAAAACATTTATCAAATCTTTTGTGAAACTATATATGCATTCAAAAGTTTCCGTAAAATATTTTCATACCTTTCAACCCAAATGAGATCCTGTACAAATTGTTCACGGTTAGACGAAAATTTTGTCGATAGTTCTTTATAGCCGAATACAAAGAAGTCGTTGTTGCTCATACGAATGGCCCTATCGACCCTTATAGTATTGACCACACAATACGGGACACCCTGTATAGATACCGACGAAAAAAACCATGATCATGTATCAAATTAATAAAATATTGTTTCTGCTTCATACAAAATTGGTTGAAGAAAGCAATAAGTAGCCAATTGACCCTTGGTGTCGATTTCATAAGAGCACAAAATGATCTCAGCAATTAACATTGAACAATTTGTCAAAACAAAAAATCGCTACACGCAAATTAGTATCTGCCAGTTGAGGATCTTTTTTTTACTGGCGCCAATATGCAAATTTATTATTACTGATGTTATGTAATAAATATTTTTTGTTTACAATGCGAAGGCAAGATTTTATCGATTTATGAGATGCAGACACGACAATTACGCGTGTCATGATTGTTTTCTGGAGGGGTACGCAAATATATGTACATATGTAGGATTAATGCGACATCTTACTGAGATGTTTAAATCTGTCGAAAAAATCGTATCGGATATTGTGAAATATTTCGGTGAAATAAATGCAGAAATATTGTTGAGCAATTACCACTAAATGACCTCAACCAGAGTATCGGATCTGCAAGGAAAAGCATCGCAGTTAAATATTTACTTACAGTCTGCACGTCAACTCTCTATGGCACAATTATTCGTCTGATAAGCATAACAAATTTTATTGAAAACGATTGTCGTAATTTTGATATTTCAGCTTAAAAAACGACCGGTGATATGCATCTTTTTAGATACAACAAGCTCCATAAAATCTATAAAGAGTGGCTGCAACATATTGTTGCACAAGAACATTGCACATCACTATGATAGTATGATGATGATGTGTCGGCGTCGTGTCGTTGTTCGCGTCGGCGGCAATCCTTTGCATCTTTTCGCATATTTAGTTCAAAACGAGACGAGCCTCTTATGCCTTGTGCATCGTGTAAAATGCAAAAATTACTCTAAACACTCTAAATAGCTGGAATAGCTATCTTTATGTGCATACTATACTTTACTAGAAGATTGCTACAGAAATCGCAACGCTATGCCACCCATCCAATATGTGATGTGGTGTGCAATCTTTTTGTGGGCTCTAATTGCTCTAAATATATTGTGAGTGCGCGGCCTGAATTCGACGGATGTTTTTACTTTTTAGTAACGACTAAAGCACTGCAAGCCGCACATTATTTAGAAAGAAATAACTCCCATAATGTAATGGGAAAGATACACCAACGAATGTTATTTTGTAATAATTGCTACTAATAAATATCATCTATATCTATACTACCTATAGGAAAATGACACCATTTGTTACAATTAGATAGATACAAAGACACCATTAAATGTGTATGCTCGGGCTCGCTCGAAGTCGAATCTCGAATGGAATTTTCTTTAAAAGATTGTTTGTATAGTTCCATAGAGTGTTGGCGATTATATGCCAAACTATATGTGTGCTCGCAGTGGTGATTTATTGGGCGATTACTCTGATAGTAATTGAAAGTATTACAGCAGTTAAATTGGATTAATTCTATAAAATGATTGTAATTAAAGAGTGGTACATACTATAAATTTGTTTGTAAAGCTAGATGCGGGTGTTTTTGATAATTTGTGCATATATTCACATCACGGGAGGAAATATAATAAAACGAAGGAATGGCCGAAAAATGATTACGATCAATTTTGTCGTATTGAAAACATTTATTTTATATTTTGTTTTTTAATATTTTTCATCGAAATAACTGGGGTGATTTACCTGGGAGATTCAAATTTCCATCATCAAGGATAATGTCTGAAACCAAACAAATTTAGCAGGATTGCTGCGAATGGCTTTCTGATTTAAGTCCAAAAAAAGTCCTTAAACCGTCAGGATATTTTTCCCCATAATCAGAGGACCGTCACCAACAATCCTACAATAAAATCAGAGATACTCGTACTTGATTTTAACCACTCAATGGGCATATTTTCGTTTATTTTTCATCGGCTATACTACGATAGGGTGACCAGACATTGGAGACACTAATGATGTACAGAGCAAGGTACCCTTTTTGAAGGCAAGGAGGGGAGTTAATGATTCTTTTTTTGTGGCCTCTTCGGTGGACTCATGCAAAATTTTAATTTCTTTTACTCGCCCGTTCGAGCTAGAATTGAAATTACAAAATTACTACTACAAATATGGACGAAAGGGGATCAGGTCAAGGAAGGGGATTCAATTGAGTTTAATTTCAGAAACGCACTCACCGTTGCAAGTGCCTTGGACAATAAAAGTTATTTTATGTTGTATTATTTGCTTGCTTCTCACATATGTAATTCGCATAAATCCTTGACGTTCGGACCTCCCGAGAGTCTAAGACTAGAGGCATACAATGCGTATTACTATGGGTCGTCTCTCTGAAGGATTTCCAGACTCTGTCAATTTAAAATGAAGCAATTTAACATTTTTGGAAGTAATCTCTCTGACCTTTTCATCGTTGCTGTCATATTTCGATCGACTCCTCGCACTTAGTTCTTGATTTGAGAAGTGGTAAAACACGTTTTAAACATTTTTAGGCTTGTCTGCCACATACATTCCATCTGCTCAAAGCTTGCATTTCGGCTTTGTGAGACTCGGCAAAAGACATGCTGACTGATGTTACACATGATGTGTACAAAATATTATAATCGGGGGCCTACTCTCTTGCGAATTTGGAGATCCTCTCCAGTGCTAACTTATTTTTCATCTACTCTATTGACCCGTTGGTTCCTATTGCGCTTTTGGTACTGATAAAAATACAAAATTGCTCATTTCTCTTTTTTAATTGTTTTATGCGGTTTGTTGGCTTAGCGTAGTCCAAGAAAAATTTTCGCTTGGACAAGCCTACAAAAACTTTTTCAGAAAAGCAAAAATTTGACAGTTTAACTTTTTTTTAATGCATCCAGTAGTGGATCTCCTGAAGATGGTGGTCCTGGAAAACCCGCAGCTTGCCGACTTTTAGTAGGGCTTAGCGACTTGTTTGTAGTACGTGGCGTGCTAGGGACAAGCAGCGAGCGCGTCCAAATCGAAGCACTCAACATCTGCTTTGATTATTATTTGAAGTATGTACATGGATGGCAGAGCTGCTTAGTTTGTTTTGGAAAATGGACGAAATGCTGTACATTTTCCTGTACACTTTTACAGGTTTAAATGCTGTATAATACAGCTAATGCCGTACGTCTGGTCACCTTATACAGCGTTTCAAGTTCAGACGAAAAACCTTTGATAAATCTTCAACATGTAGACTTTATACTGACGATGCTGTGCAGACTCAGACAGGAAGCACAAACTAAATGAATTTATGTAGCCCCTTCTCTTATAGCATTTCCCCATATAGAGGACGAACCTTGAACAAATTTTCCCTTTTTGGAATCATTTTTTACTTGAAATACATTTTTTTGATCTATTATTTTTAGCTATACTTACTGAGACAATTCAATTTACGCGAATCAATTATACTTTAGTTGAAGCAATCACTCACCTGTAAAAAAAGAAAATCAAAATTCAGTAAGTATATAATGCACAATAAAAGCAAATAAATTACAGAACCATTAACCAATATTTTTAAATTAAATTCAAATTGATGCGTCAATTCTAGTAGGTCTCTTGCAACCTTAAGATTATAGTTGATAGGTATCAGGTCCCTTTACACAATAAATTAAACGAAACACTTCCTCCAGAAGAGGCGTCCTGAAATATTCTGGCCAAGAAATATACAATACACATTTCGTTTAATTCAGTTTGATGCTACCTCAGAATTTAAATTCAGACACAGTACATAATTGAAACGAAATGAAATCTAAAGGAAATATTAGCAATGAAAACATTTTTCTTCATGCCTCTTTTGTTTGCCATTTCCTTCACAAAAAAATTGTAATCTACAAAAATGTTTAATATCATTGCCCCGAACTTTAAAACGATTCTACCGTGCATTCATAATTTCTCCATTTTCTGAGCATTATATTTCTTCCGAAAGATATTAGCACTGAAATAATAGCTATTATAACTCAAGAAATGGAAATGATGCAGGAAACATTAATAATAAAATTTATCGAGCAACATGAAAACCGTAGATATGCTATTATAATGCAAGAGATGCAAAAATATATTTGCTTAAAAAATGGGTTAGAATTGTTCATAAATGTGTATCTTTTTGTTTAAGTGAAGTACTAAATGTCTTTATCAATTCCATTGTTTTAAAATATTAAGATTTTGACAGGGAACTGTAAAATGGACATCATATAAACAAAAGATTGTAACTAAAAATTTTATTCTATTTATTTTTCAGTTCTGATGGCTAAATTTAGAAAGTCGTGAAGTATCATTTTTGTCTTGATTAAAACGCACAATATTCTATATTCATTATTTTATTTTAATGTTTTTTGTTCAACGTCACAATAATAATAATTATTATAGGCATACTCAATTAATTTTATATTTAATGCCTACTTAGTTCACTTCACATTCGTAAAACAGAATCGACTTCGATGGATGGACAATTTAAAACGAAACATTGGGTAGCTAACACTTCATAAAAAGTAAACAACAAAAACGGCGCAATTTAGAAGATCTCGAAAGACGTACGAACTATCGTCTACCTTTTGTGAAATTCGGTAGATAAATTCGCAAGCGTACCGCACACAAGACATAATACGACAATTTTGAACTGATGATCACGACACGACAATCCGACTATCTTGACTGTCAAATACACATCAAACACACCTACGCCTAACTTGGGACATGCAAAATTGTGGTATGCTTTTCAGGGTACGGAATTTAGCGAATTTTCAACAAAAAAGAATCTAATTGCATCGTTTTTGCACGTGGCTATGTGAAAACTTTGCTTGGACATAGGTTTGGATACTCGTCCGAAAATCTAGATACTTAGGTGGGGATTTGAATTTTTAAGGTACCGGACTGAAAACCATCTATCAATTAAATTTTTGGTTTACGTAGACTCTGGCAATAGCCTGGTTCTATTTCAATATATTAGATTTCCAATACTTTGGAACTATGAATGAGGTGTGTTGTGCTTAAACTGACATATCTTACGACTCTATGAAAGTCCTTACCTTAAATTATCTTGGAGATTATGCCAGTAATGCAGTATTTCGTCGGCAGAATATTTAGTTACGGCACAACAACGCAACGATTATTTAAAACTCAGACCGGAGGCCAATCTATCTAATTTCAGTAACGAGTTTTGTCTACTAAAAAATTTGCCAAAGATAGTAATATAAAAAAAAAAAAATGTGTGTGTTTCTTGAATTAATTTTCTTTTGTGCAGACCTTAACTGTTCCAGCACTAACAAGTCCTCTCGATTCGTATATACATACATACGGGTTTCACGGTTTAAGCAGTTCAATTTGGTAACTTCTCTCTTCATTACCGTAACTCCTAGTGGAGCATGGTGCGTTGATGACTACCGTGTGCAGTTATCAACGTTACAAAGACAACTGAATTCGGAGTGTGATACGGTTGTCAGCCATACCACTTCCTAGTCGCATTGTTAGTTTATTATTCTACGATAAGAATATTTCTTATCATCTTCTTTTGAATAATAAACTTGCGACGAGTCGTGCCGAGTTTGGAAACTCGTTTCTCTATGAGTGTCTAATTCACAGAGTGGCGACCGAACGATCACGGCCACAGAGCACGACGAATTTGGTAACTTAACGAGTTAAAATTAGCAGCACACGATAAGCATTAACGAGGAGTTTCTGAAGTTCGGATTTCCATTATCTGCAAAGGAACCTGCAGGATTCTCGGCCTCTGTCCTGGATACGAAAATCCAATCTCAGGAACGTGATGCCTATTTCTAGGTAGGATTCTAATTCCAAGTGTAGAAAATAAACATCCTACCCAATAAATTAAGTCCATGTATCCCATGAACCCTTCCAAAACAGAAAAAAAATTAGGGGTGGTAATTTGTCGTCTTGCCCGGGCGGCATAAATGCTAGAGCGGGCGCTGGTCTTGATTCTTCATATTTTTTATCTCTATGAAATCTGGCTAATTGTTTTTTTTCTATTTCTTTTTTCATTTTTTTTCTTATTTTCTTCTAATTTTTGTGTTTATAAATAGCATGCAGGAGATAAGCAACAACAATCGTACAAATTGGAATGTCCTGATTTTTTCTGTGAATACTTCTGTTTCCAAAAAGTAGACACGGTCTTTCCTTTAACTTCTTCCTCGCCTCCATAATCCTGTTTTAGGTGGCTAATCTAGGACCACCATGTGTGGTTAAAAGTCCGCACTGATCTACTACTGATCGGGACCGCAGCCATTGAACTTAATCATCCTGGTAAAAAAAAATGCAGATGCAGTGACGGCGTCACGAAGATTGAGCCGTGGTTGGCAGCAGCCTTGTATGTAATATACTGTACGCCTCTGTGTCTATGGTCGACAATTGTTTGGTTTTGTCCTGAAGAAATCTGTTCAAATTGTTGGTCATAAGGCAGAACGTTTTTAATCACCGTCGAAATACGAACGAATATAAACATTTTCACGAAATATTTTATTTAGAAACTTTTTTACACCTCATCAGTTTAACAAAATAGTTTTTAATAGAACACAACAATAACAATAACGCTTGACCGGTAGGAATCCCCGCTTTTGCAAACCAGACCGTTCAGCTGATATGGGTTGACAAATTTGCCATCTAAGGGGCTACCGTCAGGGTTGTGCCTAAGCTTTACGCTCTCATCTACCGGTTCTTCGAATGTTTTGGACCTTCCGCGTTTTATTGACAAGGTCTTATTTTCAAATGGAGATTTCTTCATCTACTGAATAAACTCAACTTCATAGAAACCCAACCCCGGGATTGCAACACTAGCTGTTAACTGGCTTAACAACCTCCAGCCAATTCGAGTCCAACACCTTGATCGACAGGGACCATGGTCCGCTGGGCATACCCAACCCCGAGTTAAATTATTAGCTAAAGACGTCTCAATAGCAGGTGTAATCTTAATTCGATCGCCTAATGGTTAAGCCTAGTTAGATGTAGGCGCTTAAGAATTTTCCACCAAGGCCATTCTCCCTAACTAGCCCCTTCGAGGCTCGGGTTATGCAAAGCCACCAGTTCCGAAGCCCACACGATTACTTATGGTGACACCACTCTACCAAGGAACCACCGCATCTTGCTCGGACTGTACGAGTAACTTTTCGCAAGCGAATGGGAGAAAGTCAGCCATGCCAAGAGCTACCCGTAGAAAACTCGGGAGCACGGAAGCGTCATCGCCCGAATAATTTTTGTGCAGATCCACACCATGGCGTATCAACCATATACAATAATGGGCCTCCCTGCGCTGCTCGGGTACGTAGTGTCGCAACTCACCAAAAATCTGTGTCCCACTACACAGGTGCACCGTGTCACAAGAAACCGGACGCCCAAACAGCCATTTGAATGAATTTTAGCAGCCCGCTCCCCAGGGACGTAGCCAGGATTTTGTTTCGGAAGGGGTCCAACTCTCGATATTAGAAACGCTGCATTAGCTATTTTTTTCCGTAACTTAGTTTGCATCTATTGAATTCAAAGCACCTGTTCAGTACCGCTTTTTTAAGTTTTTTTCAGAACCTATTCAGTTTTTTAGGTTTTTCCAGCACCTGTTCAGTACCGGTTTTTTAATGTTTTTTTTCAGCACCTGTTTAGTCCCGGTCTTTTTCAGATTTTTTTAGCACCTGTTGAACACTGAATGAACTGATACTGATAGTAGGTTCTTTTGTACCGCATTTTAGCACAGTTTAAAATTAAAAACATTCTTTTGGGTGCCTGCTCCAGAATGATTATTCTATTTTCTCGAGAATTACTCATCGAATCGGCGCGGTGGAAGCACTGAGGTCATTTTGGAATTAGCGACCCATGATGATCTAGATCAGTTTTTCGACTTTACTACTTTTTTGGTTGATCTAAAATTTGACAATCTACGACTCTATCACTAGAAATATTATATATGCCCAAATCTACCACAATTCTTAGTATCCGAAATTATTTTGGAATTTCTGCAAATACTAATACTAATACTAACTAGCATGTACTTATATGTAATCAAAGCTCATTTCTGTGGAAAAAGCACATTTTCTGTGGAGAAAGCTCATTTTCTCTAGCTAATTAGGTACTGGAGCCTAAAAAATGAGCTCTCCACAGAAATGAACTTTGATTGTTCAATCAATTGTCGGCATACAGTATAGAGTCGGCATACATTATTCAATTGATTGATGAATAGAATTTCATTTCTGTGGAGAAAGCTTATTTTTTTCTAGCGAATTAGTGGTACCTAAAAAATGAGCTTTATCCACAAAAATGAGCTTTGATTCGTCAATTAATCGCGTAGTCTATGTCGACCTTTATCCAATTGATTGAACAATCAAGGCTTATTTCTGTGGAGAAAGCTAATTTTCGCCAGCGAATTCGGCAGTGCAACCTAAAAAAATGAACTTTCTCTGCAGAAATGAGCTTTGATTGTTCAATCGATTGGATAATGTATGCCGACTCTAAGAGTGAGCATAAGAAAGTTCCACTATCGAATTTCTGCCCTGAACGTTAATGTTCCTATCCTTTAGTGTTCCAGTTATCCTGTCCTAAAGCCGACTCGTAAGGTTATTAATTTTAATGTAAAAATATCTTCAAAATCATTAGGAAAATGATTCAACCAAGGCAGTTTTGACGTTTTAAAAATCCATCATTTTTCACCACTATTTTGAAGGCAGATATACCATGGTCCTCAAAAAATAAGTCGACACGCTGATCAGCCTCTCCTTGTTACGATTTAAAATTTCATAGAAACTGCACCCTCTTTTTTGCATTTAACAGTTTCTATTAACTGGACTTTCTGTTATCTGAACTAACTCTGAGCTTTGCTTTTCGGCTTTTTAGGTTACTCTCAACCAAAATGACACAACTTTTCAAGTTACTCGTTAATAATTTCAAATACGATCAAACATTAAACACAGCCGAATATAATGACAATGTGAGTGCATCATTTGAAATTCCATGTTTATTGAAATCATTTCGGGAGGGGTCCGGACCCCCTGGACCCCTCCCCTAGCTACGTCCCTGCCGCTCCCAAAAGTTATTTTCCCGGCGAATTTTACAAAAAAAAAACTGTGGTCGCTGTACATTAGTGTCATCCCAGAACAAGGGAATCATTGCTTCTCTAGCCTCCGAAACGCCACTGACTTATTTTATAATAAAGTAATCTACGCCGCAAATTTCGAACGGCATAAAAGGAATTTACTTTTACAAATATGGGGTTTTATGCTTCAAAAATTATTGAATGTGGCAGTATATCAGCGAAACCGTATTATAGAGACACAGGGTACAACAAAATGCAGCAACCTTCAGAAAAATCCCATCCTAGATCTCTGTAAGGAAACAAATGCACTTCGTTATCAGAGCAATATTGGCATACCTATACGATATAGATGGGCTAAAAACTACAAACTCGATGTTAGTGCTGCCCGTAATCAACGGAAAGGATGAACTGGTCAAGTAGAGCTTTTTCTTGTCTTGTGGTCCGAAGCACAAATTAATCTAAAAAAAAAACACGTACCCTGCTTAGGGTTTTAGGGTTTATGATCCGCGATTGCAAGCTTTTAGGCGTACGTTTTTTCGGCAGATCACGACGTGCGATGGCAGTGTTACAATAACAAAGGCTCATACATACGCATTCATGCGAAAAGCTGGAAAGCATTGGGAAAATTGCATCTGAATCAATTTGATTTCGTACAAACGGATGGTTGAAGAGTTTTCCATTATATGGCGAGTAGCTGCTCCTTTTATTGGTGTCACAGACAACCGATGGAATCGGAACACTCGGTCGTGGGGCTGCCTCAAAAACCGACAAGAAAATTCATGTAATAATAAATGTAAAGCACTATGGGCAATTTCCAACATATTTCCCAACATTAATTTTGTGCTTCTGAATTTCTTAGGGCTGAAGGGCTATGACTATAACGGAGAAATTTTAAGTAGACGCAAAATGGAAGAATCCGCCAAAAGAGGGTCTAGATTTTTCTTCTTCCATTTTCCATGAGTGAAAGATGGATAAAACGTTGGTCTATAAATTTACTTCAGCAAAATTAGGTTGTTGCTGTACATACTTTCAAATGGCTCCACCTTTACACATTTGTCAGTATACGAAAACTAATTAACACAAAAGCAATTTAATTGTAACATCATCTCGACATTGTCTACCACCATTATGTACCATGACAGTATATCTGCCGATCGGCTTGTATTTCCAATTATGTCTTTCATAGCTAAAATAATTTTGATGTGCCACTATGATACATCCAATTTTGAATTTTGGATTTCGTTGTCTTTCACTCAAGTCCATCGTTAGGCTATGTGCTAAATGGCCTTCTTGCGAATTACGTGAATTCGTCCGCGTGATTCAAATCAAAGTGCCTACTCTTTTTTGACAGTAGGTTGGTACCCGAGGGATATTCGCGCGTCTATCCATTTGTCATGACATGATATCAATCCACCTATTGGGCGCATACAAAAGCTGCGATCAGATGTTAACGAAGTTTGCGCTATGACTCAATGCGCACAGTCCAACTCCTATAGGCGTCATCGTCGTTAGTCGACCTAAATCTAAATCTATGCGATGCCGATGATATACAAATCCAAACAATAATAATAATTGGTATTACAAAAGAGGTGTTAAATGCAGAGGAGAGAGATCTAGATTACTGCGGAATTCATGCATACATCAATTCTGTGGTTTGTCTGTAGGTACACATATTTTATTTTTGCTCACATAAGAATGTGATGTAATTCCCATATGCATAATGTAATCGGTGTGAGATCTGCAACACTTTTTTTTGAATATTTCTTTGTTGGTTTTACTTTGGCATACATAAGTATTTTATTGAAGCCCATACAGAGAGTGAATGCGTCAATAAATGGTAACATTTGCACACATTTCTGTCAGAGTTGCGCTTGCGTATTTTTTTAAATTTTATTTTAGACGAATTGACATAAAAATGACACCATATGATCGAAACAATAAAAGTCAAGCTGCACGACACGCACCACTATGTACACTGACGAGTCAACAGAAGAAGAAGAAGGAAAAGACGTGGTAGTAGCCGCTATATGACCAGTAATGGCTATTAACCTTCTTTTGGATTTATGACACTATACTATTACTACCTTTATATGCATTTTTTTTTATTTTTTTTATTTCGTTTCTGACGTACTATAAAAGATATTTATGTATCTTGGACACGCTCGTTTGGATCATCTGTTTGTTTTCGATTCAACTCTTTGGGGCATAATGTTGCTTGCTAGTACGAATATAATGTGTCGGCTCGTAAGTGGATTTATTGGATTGTATTTTATACGACATTAAGCATTGTGTGTCCTTAACACTTAACATGACTTATTGTTTAATGTTTAGTCGCAATTTTAATCTTTTTTTACGTGATTTTATTATTTTTCGTAATGATATGAGTGTAAAAACGTAGGAATTGTTCACAATGAATTTTTATGATTGTAAAGATGCGTGAAATGGATTGTTTTTTGTGTCTTTTATGTCATTTCCGTGATTTCTGGACATTTATGTCTATATGAAATACGTACATTGCCTTGGTGTGTAAATTTAAAATCATAAATATTATGAGTACGATCATAAGGAGGTGTTTAAGATGTCGTAAATCGTTGTCGACGTAATTCGAAAATATCGTGCTTAATTTATACGATTTATTTTATATGACCACCAGTCATAGTGAAATAAAATAAGCGAATATTGAATTGAGTAATAATCAGGTCATTTGGTAAGTACATATGTAATGCCTTCAAAGATTTCATCGTGACTGTTCTAAATACTTTGATTTTTCATTCCAAATTCTTTAAAAATTTGCCGCACGATTTTCTTACGCAAATGTATTTTATGCAACGAATGCTGACCTTGCTTAGGTTAGGCTTTGCGTATGACCCTCGTATACATACACTCCCAATCAATAGGATAGTTCCACTTGAAAAATGGCTGTATCTCGGTAAGTGATAACGGTATTTTCTTCAAACTTGGTGACAATATTTACAGTAGCCTGCCTGTTCTTTGAATAACAGGATGTCTCAAATCCGGAGTCCCGTTAGGATTTTCTTACGAGAATTCTTAAAAACAGTACAAATGGTGAAGTCAATAGGATAGTTCCAGTGGAAATAAAACATCAAATAACGGTAAGAAAGGATAATTTTACTTTGGAAAATGAAGCTGGTAATAAGAAGAACTTTATTT
Organism: Microchrysa polita; assembly: GCA_949715475.1. Classification (NCBI taxonomy): domain Eukaryota; kingdom Metazoa; phylum Arthropoda; class Insecta; order Diptera; family Stratiomyidae; genus Microchrysa; species Microchrysa polita. The sequence goes on along the minus strand of OX454419.1, from coordinate 19,637,926 downwards.
AAGTAATTAGAGCTCAAAAAATTAATCTGGGATAGAATTGTATACGTTTTAACGGTAAATTCTACTCAATAAATACATTGTTAGTACGGGCTGGTTTTAAGCTTGGGGCAAAGCTTCTCGCGTTTATAACAGGTTTTTTCTCGGTGGTATCACAACGGACCCAAATATGTGGTCTAAGTGCGCTGGGTTCTCTTGTACCTAGCGGCCCCTGTACCTAACCTAACCTAACGGTAAATTAAATTAATTTCGCCCAAAACGCTTCTAAACGTTCGCAGAAGAGCTTCAGTGTTCTTAAACTATTGTCTAACGGTATAGATCTTCGTTGTCATTCATCCCCACACATTTTTGATGGTATTTAGATCTAGGAAGTATGGAGGTCTTTCCCAAACCTTGATTAGTTGGTCTTGAAACAAATCTTTTATCAGTCTTGCTCCTTGACTGACGCCATTATCTTGTTAAAATCTCAAAGAAGTTGAATGGAAAATGTCGGTAATTCAAAGAACTATATTGCCCATCATTTTTTTGTAAGCCTGAACGTTGTGAATACCGCTAATTTCCACAATCTCAATAATTCCACACAGAGACATTCTACTCCATACTTCGACATTTCCTACTCTGAGTAATGCGTCTACAAAATTAATTCCTTCTTGCTCAAATCGTGGAAATAATACCTAAATCCATCTGAGCCGACGAGATTTAATCTTTTCCATCAGTAAAAATAACGCGTTTGTCCAATTCATACAGTTTCTCCATTGGGGTTGAATATCTTGGTATGGAACTACTGAGCTTTCTTAAATTAGGGGTACTCAGAGTACCCAGGCTTGTAAAGATATTCTTCCTAATGTATTGCCTAAGACTTCCGACATTTTCCATGCCATTCCTATAAGATTTTAGCAAGATAAAGACTCCAATTATGAAGCAAGGCTGATGAACATTGATTTGAAGACCAACTAATCAAGGTTTGGGAAAGACCTCCATACTTCCTAGATCTAAATACCATCAAAAATGTGTGGGGATGAATGACAACGAAGATCTATACCGTTAGACAATAGTTTAAGAACACTGAAGCTCTTCTGCGAACGTTTAGAAGCGTTTTGGGCGAAATTAATTTAATTTACCGTTAGGTTAGGTTAGGTACAGGGGCCGCTAGGTACAAGAGAACCCAGCGCACTTAGACCACATATTTGGGTCCGTTGTGATACCACCGAGAAAAAACCTGTTATAAACGCGAGAAGCTTTGCCCCAAGCTTAAAACCAGCCCGTACTAACAATGTATTTATTGAGTAGAATTTACCGTTAAAACGTATACAATTCTATCCCAGATTAATTTTTTGAGCTCTAATTACTTAAATAAAGTTCTTCTTATTACCAGCTTCATTTTCCAAAGTAAAATTATCCTTTCTTACCGTTATTTGATGTTTTATTTCCACTGGAACTATCCTATTGACTTTACCATTTGTACTGTTTTTAAGAATTCTCGTAAGAAAATCCTAACGGGACTCCGGATTTGAGACATCCTGTTATTCAAAGAACAGGCAGGCTACTGTAAATATTGTCACCAAGTTTGAAAAAAATACCGTTATCACTTACCGAAATACAGCCATTTTACAAGTGGAACTATCCTATTGATTGGGAGTGTATATATTGCATTTCAATTTTCAGTGTTTCCTGTACAGTCCACACTCCATACCAGGGGTGTCCAACATCATTTTTATGCGGGTGCGTATTTTTGGCTTGAAAAGCGATGGCGATGTAGGGGGCACATTCTTTCATACTTTTTTTCATTGTTTGTATCGTAAAAAATAAATAAATTTAAATCTAAACATATTTCTGACGATGCAAAAATTTACCGCTACTTAAATAACATAATGGCCTGATTTAGACACATTTACAGGAACAGCTGCTTTGACAAATGTCGCATTTGTTAGAAAATGCAGGCTAGCGTTTTTCGCCCGAGTTGAGTTACACCTTAGTAGATGTGTTTTTTGTCCAGGAATTTTTTTATGGAATGGCACGGATTTTCACTGATTAAAAATATAAAGGACCTACTTTTCGACGACTTTTCGCTTTATACCCGCAAATGTCATAGACAATTTTTCAGTATACGTTACCGTTATAATAAAATTCACGAAAATCTCAAAGAACGCCTTTTTTAACATTTGGCATGGCATACACATTGTCATTAGAGGTGCACGCGTTTCTCTGAGAATTTTTGGCAGTTTCTTGAGAAGTTTACGGGACGGGCCAGAAATAAATTTGTAGTGAACTTTACCGTTATAGAGATTTTCAAATAACCTGGTAGAAAACACAATTGCAATTCGAGAGGATCATTTGGCACCGTTGGAAGAGTGCAAATCCATAGGGGCCGACATTGAGACACGGGGACATTGGGACATTAGGATATTGGGACACTGGACGACTAGGATTTTTGGGCAGTGGGATATTAGGAAATTGGGACATTAGGGTCTTGGGACATTAAGACATTGGGGCATTAGGCACACTGGGGAAACTGGGACGTGGGGACATCGGGATATTGGGGTATTGGGACATCGGGATATTGGGGCATTGGGATATCAGGATATTGGGACAATGGGACATTGGAACATTGGGATATTGGGACATTGGGATATTGGGACATTAGGACACTGGGATATTGGGGCACTGGGATATTAGGATATTGGAAAATTATTATGACCTTGGGACAATAGGACAATCGGACATTGGGAAACTGGTACATAGGAACATTGGGCCACTGAGACATCGGGATATTGTGACATTGAGACATCATGATATTGAGACATTGGGGCACTGGGATACCTATTAGGACATTAGGACATTAGGGTCATCAGGACATTGGGACATTAGCACATTAGGACTTTCGGATATTGGGACATTAGGTACACTGGGGAATCTGCGACATGGGGACATTGGGCCACTGGAACACCGCGATATTAGGACATCGGGGATATTAAGACATTGGAACATTGGGATATTGGAACATTGTGACATTGGAACATTGGGATATTCGGACATCAGGACACTGGGAGACTGGGACATGGGGGCACTGGGATATTAGGACATTGCGACAATAGGACAATCAGACATTGGGACACTGGTGCAGAGGGGCAATGGGCCACTGAGACATCGGGATGTTGTGACATTGGGGCACTGGCATATAAGGACATGTGGACATTAGGGTCTTGGGTCATTAGGACATTGGGATATTAGGACATTAACACATTAGAACATTGGGACATTAGGTGCACTGGGGAAACTGGGACGTGGGAGCATTGGGCCACTGGGATATCGGGATATTAGATCATTGGGACATTGGGATGTTGGCACATTAGGATATTATCACATTAGGATACTGGGACATTTGGGACATTGGGAGCTGGGATATTAGGAAATTGGGACGTTAGGACCTTGGGACAGTAGGACAATTGGACATTGTTATATTGGGACATTAGGTGAGGGACTGGGACACTGGGACACAGAGAGACTGGGACATTGGGATATTGCGATACTGGGACGTTGGGACACTAGGGTAGTGGGTCATTCGGACATTAGGCCATTTGGACACTGTGATATTTGCACATTCGGACATTGGGATATAAGGACATTAGGAAATTGGAACACTGGGACATCAGGATCCCAATAAAAAAATATTAGGTGGCTATTTAAGTATGCAAAATTATATGATATCTGACCAAAAACAGCAAAGTTGTAAAATTTACCCCGCCAAAGAAAAATTCATCTGCCGTAAAAAGAATACATATCACTCCAATCCGCCGCTCATAAGTAATTTTGTTTTAGGTGTAAATGCTGGAGAGGTTTAAATGTACGGGACTACTTCTCAAAGTAATTTGGTGGGAGCATTAACATTTTACTCAGTGCGACTTTGATGGCTCCCACCAAATTACTTTAGGAAGTAGTCCTGTACATTTAAACTTCTCCAGCATTTACACCTAAAAGAAAATTACATCCAGCATTTACACCTAAAACAAAATTACATATGAGCGGCGGATATGTATTCTTTTTGCGGCAGATGAATTTTCCTTTGGCGGGGTAACTTTTACAATTTTGTTGTTTTTGGGCTGCAAACGGTAGATAAACCCATTCTCTCATCCCTGATATTTCGAAATGGGTTAAACGAAAACACGGCGAGCTGAACCACTTTTAACTCAATTTCGAACGAGCCATATGGTGGACACCGGCAGTACTGGAACCGTTTCAAGCTGGATGACTCGCTAAAAAAAGGTATCCGAATGGCGATTATCCGAACATTCGATTAACCGAACCTCAGGGACTCAGCTTTTTCCTAAATTTTTGGTTTTTTGTAAGTTTCAAGGTTATCCAGTGTATGACGGAGACATTGTTTCAGTTCTAGTGGTTGGCATTTTTCAACTTTTGGCATTTCTCTAATTTTTCTATAGAAACTCGATTTACTGAACTTTCAACTACCCAAACCATCCCTGTCGACATCAGTTTGCATAATCGACTTGATTTTTTTACACAGAAGTGCTATCAAAATTCATGCCACAAGACACAAGTGCGTTTCGAACCCACGACTCTGTGGCTTGAAAAAAATCATCGCACTAACACCACTAAACCAAGCTAAAATGAAAACCTCTTTGGCTATAAAAAAAAAAAATAGCACAGACACATACGCAAAGAACGAAATACAACATACCCACAATATTGGAATCAAATAACTCACAAGAGCTGCTAGCAGCTCAAAACCTGTTAATAATACAGTGCAGCCAACTTAAGTGTGAAATTGCCCATCGAATCTGTAATTACCATTTACTCTGACATTATAATCAAATCGCTCGTAAATATTCCAAGAAAATCATATAAACGCCAAGACCTTTTCCGTTTAGTGTCATGCAGAAAATTAAAACTTTTAAAATTTTCCAATTTAGTATTTTGTCTTTTTATTATTTTATCCGCCTTCCATTTCCACAAAATCCAACCTAACGCCTGCATAGTATAGAAAATATCGGAACCCAAATGCGACTCTAGACCAAGACCACCCACTTCAATATCATTGCGCAAAAAAAAAAACTCCACTCTCAGTCAGTCAGTACATTTAAATTGTCCGTTTTAAATGTCGACATTATCTAAAAAATCCTGATTCCGACTTACTATGCATAGCAATGCGCGACTCGCGACGACGAGATCAATAGACAAATTGCACTTTGATATGCACAACAAAGATAAATAAATTTAGAGATAGAGATATGTACTTGGACTTGACTTGAAAAACAAAAAGGGCAAGAAGAGACGATATCGCCCGCTTTCATGATCGCGTAGTCATAGTGTAATTGGCCAGCCCACTTAGTCTTTAGCGTATACATACAAATTTAGACAAAAGCCAAATGATATTAAGAAAATATTAAATCATGTACTCGCGCACATTAGAGGATTAGAGGGAGTTTATACACTTTGCATAGACAAATGGACTAACTAAATGCTGCGAAGACAAGAGATAGGGAGTACTCAGTACTGTGTTCGTATCTTGTTTTATTTATGCTCTTTGTTTTCTATATCCTTTTGAAATGCTCAGTACTTGCTCGGTTGAGCTGCAAATCTTATGTCGAGTATAATAGCCAAATAGTGTTTTAATGTTTCATAATTACAGTCCACGGTGCACATTGCAAATTTCGTATCGTATAGCAGTTATGAACATTCAACATTGGTTGGTGAGGTCTTGGAAAGATGCAAACGACGATGACGATGATATTTTCTGAGTTTTGTTATCTTTTAGTTTCAAATTCAGTTTTATTTTATTCATATTTATATTTAAGTTTGGTTTTCTCCCGGACTGCCATATAGCCGATCTATGGACAAAGATTTAGAGGCGGTGCGGTGCACTCAGTAGATATGAATTTCGATTGTATGCTAAATGAACCTGTTGCATATGCAATGGACTAATGGTCCCGACAGACAAGGAGGAGGTCTCAGTTGATCGCATCATCTTATGAGGAATATGAATACAGAGATATGAGACTAAAGAAATTCTTGCAAAGATTATTATTTGTCTATTTGCATAGGATAATGGTTGAAGAATTTTTTGACCGGGGTCATTTTGAATTAGATGTTTAGATTAGATTTAATATGCAATTGTTTTGTCGTGAATCTAAGATGGTTAGTGTTAGGGGTAAACAAAAAAAAGCATTCCTGATCATTACTATATTACAAGCGATGAATTGGCTATATGTATACCTTATAAGACAGTGGTTCCTAACTGGAAACTGTCTTCAAACCACTTAGCCTGACAATGAATCACTACGGAATAACATTTTCAATGAAGAGATTGCAAGTGTCCTGTAAGTCAGATTCGAACATACATTCTGGGGCGATTCTTGAAGTTTTGCTTCAAAAATTGAAAAGCAAGCGTGAAATACAATCGATTGTAAGATTCCGGTTTTTTGCTAAATTATACCCTAGACCCAAAAGTATTAAAGTAAATTTACATTTTTTGAGTTTTACATTTCGCACTGAAAGCCTTCATACGAGTAGAAGACACCTAGAGTCATATCATTTTGTCCGTATGTGGTTCAGGGTTCAACAAAGAATTAAAGTTTTTTTTATTATGTTGTTTATCGCAATTGATTTAAGAATTTAGTAGACATTTAAAATTATCTAGGCAAAATATTTTTCATGTCAATTTCTTCGAGATAGGTACACTGAAACAACTAATTTGCTTAAAACAATAAAAAAAAAACACAATAAAAAACAGCCAAGAAATAATTTTTCCTGATTTAAGATGTATTTTCTTGTTCCAAGAAAAGTTTTTCTGAGTTAAGATGGATTTTCTTGTTCCAAGAAAAGTTTTTGCTTAAAATAATGCTTATTTATTTATTTTAAGCAAAGACTTTTCTTGGAACATGAAAAAACAAGAAAATACATCTTAAATCAGGAAAAAAATGTTCTTGGCTGTTTTTTATTGTATTTTTTTCTTGTTTTTAGCAAATGATTTTTTCAGTGTAAGATAAGCGCCAATTCATATGTGGCAAAACCTGCCAGCAAGCAGGTTCTTGCCTAAGTCGCCGAAAAGGATACTTTTTAGAAAAAAGGAATCTGCTGCTGCTTAGTCCAATCCAAAAAAAATAGATTTAGGAATTGGGAAGGTTTTATGTGACCCTCAAGATAATTCAACCAAAAACAGATGTAACGGTAGGGATGTGAAAACCCAGAGGATTAGACCGAAAACCAGTACTTTTCAGAAAGAACTTCTTTCGGACTTTAACCCGAACCGCTGTTTAATTTTTCGATTTTAACCGGAATATGAATTTTCTTACGTATTTTCAACAATTTTTGTTTATGATTGAGATGAGTATTGGTCTGACCCAAAGCCGATTTCCAGAATTACAAACCCCTAATGAAATTTTTTATTGTTGGAATCGTATCAACAATCAAAATGTCACGATGCAGACCGAATGATGAAAACACGTGCGAAAAGTCTTAAACGCCAGAAACGAAACTATGTACCTGTACCTCTGTTAATTTCACGAATCGTATACTTTATGAGTAAGAGAGGCTAGCGCTGCGAAGTAATTTACGCTTTTTCCTTGGCAAACCTTTCTTGGTTCGACAAATTCAATGTACTATCGACAATGGCGCAATAGAATAGAGGAGTATGCTTGCAGAAGCAAACTATAAATTTACAATTTAATCGGGTAGACCAGCATTGATGGACCTTGTTCAATATCGACTATTTCATTGACCCAATTCTGCCACTGATCGGAGCGGGATTAAGTTCATTTAAATCTGTGAAATTTTGCGAAAAAAAAAACAAGCGTTGATTTTGATACAATTTCTTTCTTAATTTTTCACACCTATACCCAAATTTTGATCAAGTGCATTTTTCGCTGCTATGGCAATTTTTTACCCGCACTGTAGACTTCCATCCAAACAAAGAATTCTAGACTTCTCTCTATTGCCAGCATTGAAAGAAGACAGTGGCATAGTGGGAAGGAGGCATTCCAACTTGAAAATTAATTTTAATCTAATTTCAGGATCTCACCCACAATGTGTCGCCGAACATCTGCAGGAACAATTTCAAATTTCCACGAAACACGGTTTCCATTAGAGATAACTTTCTCCATATAATTACAAGTTACGGCAATCGCAATTTTTCATAGTTGGAATTGAAATAATCTTCTAATCACCCATCAAATATGTATGTATGTACTCTGTAAGTCTTTTTTCCAGTAAAATTTTACTAGGCTGATTCTAGTGCATAAAATCACTATCATTCTAGCGGTTTTGAAAAAGTTGAACTAGAATCCACTATTTTTAACTGGATTAAATGTAATATCGAGCGAGTCTCGAACAAGACCTAGAAATCCAGTACAATTTTACTAGTTTCTCAGCAAATAGGTGATATATTCCTAGAAAAGCAGTAAATTTTACTGATGGACTATTAATTTTTCGTAGAAAACAGTTCTAAATAGTTTTCTCTCTTCTTTTCAATTTGGCCAGTTCATTAGTTGCCAGTCTGTTGTTGAGTTATTGAATTACTAGCTGTAAACTAGAGGTAAGTAGTCAAAACCGACAATGAAAACTACCTCTGCATGCTCTGGTATGAGAATCAAATAAGATATTTGTTTAGGTTTTTTTCTTATTTCCATGGGAAGCCGATTTGCATTTCAATCAATTTTCAGATGATGTTTTTGAAACGAATGAAGTAAAATATACTTTATCAAATTAACTGGATTATCTAGTTAAGTTTAACAAAATCTAGTAAAATTCCCTGGATAATTGGACTGAAATATCAAATTAACTAGATTATCTAGTTAGGTCTAATGAAATCTAGTAAAATTCAGTAGATAATAATTGAATTTGACTATCAAATTAACTAGATCATCTATTAAAATCTAACGAAATCTAGTAAACTTCACTAGATCATCATTTAAATACAGCTGACTGGTTCACTAGAATTCTAGTTATTGAGTCCTAGATTATCAATTTATTTAACTAGATTTCTATCGAAAAAAATTGCTGGAGTTCTAGTAAAAAATTTTTCACTAGATTCGCAACTAGAAAATCTAGGAGCTAAAATCTAGTTGCGGTTTACTGCATTCTAGTTGAAAAAGTCTTACTGTGAAGAGACAAGACGAGAAAAAATTATAGTTCAGAGTTTAGCCCAAAATATCGAAACATCGATCGAACGGATTAGCTGAGTGAGAGTGTAGTAAATTGTTCTTGCCAGACGTACAGCATTTTGCAGTACAGTGCAGCATTTTGACCGGTCGTACAGCATTGGGACAGCAAATTGTACAGCATTCGCCATGCCACACAATGAAACCTAATTCCTGTGATCAGTCTTGTTTGCTTTTCAGGTGTAAAGTTTGACTCCTGTACGCTGTACGATCGATATTTAGCGAGTTAATCGAAATTTTATGCTTGGTAATTCTCAATATCTCGGGAACCTTTCTCGCTCTTTCTGGAATTCGGCACACTTGTAGAGGCTACTTAGCGCCTACCTTTGCTCCAAATTACACGGTCTCACCTATCCGTGTTCGGAAGTTACGGCAATCGCAATTTTCAGTTTTATAATCAATTAATTGTCCATAACTTGAAAGTGGCTGAGAGAAATTTCGAATTTTGGCAGGCTTGTGGAGCACCGTGCTATCTATATTTGGTGAACATTTCAAGTCTCTGGCTTCCAAGGTTCAAAAATTTCAGACGTGGAAAGATGCCGATTTTAATTTATTTTCCTATCACAAAACGATGGCCACTGAAGTCCATCCAATTCGCCTATCATCTCTATAGTCAAACGCACACTAAAGAAAGGACTCTGCCATATATGGGGTTTTAGATAAAGTCTTTTTTTTTTCACAATATCTGCTCTTCTCCAGAAATAGCGCGATCAAGATAAGCAACCCTTCCAACGCTCTGAACGTTCTTCCCAGACTCCACTCCATGGCTGCATTGAAACTGTGCATGGAAAGCCACAATTTTATTTGAATAATCTTATTTCGAGTACTCTTCCCTGTTATAGCTTTTCGTGTCAAAGCATTTGTGCTTCAAACGCCGATGATTTTCTGTCAAGGAGAACCAGTGGCGTAGATTGCTTTTCAGAGGGGGAGTTGATTAGTGGTCAGGATTAGTTTTTTCAGCACAGGTGAAACGCTTTAAATTGAGCAGTTTTAAAAAAGTAATTTAAGCAATAGTCACCACCATGTTGTTTCTTTGCATTTCTCTACGGAATAAAAATGTTCTCTAATCGTTTCAGGTCTGCTGATGAGATCGAAAAATGGGCGATCGCTTCAAGGTTTTGCAATCGTTGCAATTCTGCATGTTTAGCTGAGATTCCGAAAGAATAATCGTTCCCATGCGGATGCGGTAAAAATGGACCCGAGTGAGTGGTTTACCTGCAGCATATACATTAATGTTCTGCAGAGCGAGGAAGCAGGACGTGAAGACTTTGAGGCCAACCCTGTGAAGTAATAATAATAATAAAACTGAATGTATACGGAACAAATACGACCATTGCACGACTTTTATGTGCAACGTGCGTAGCAACTCAAGCAGCCGCTCCCCGAAGCCTACGACAAGTGGCTTGCACAACGGACACCACTCATCCGAGCGGCATGTACATCAATGAACGCGATCGTTGCGACGATAATTTTATTCTACACATGCCACACAACCGTCGCCTGAGAAGCTCAACGACTATCATGCATATGTCAGCTCCATATAAACTATGTTTGTGCAAGCAGTACTCAGTTCCAGTCGTCATCGTCAGGCGACGATCACTCAGTAATCATCGCATGAGCCGTGTCTAGGAACACAAAGCTTAATGCTCGAATTTGGGCAGCCCATCCGCGATTACGCGCCTCTTCTCATGGCTATGAAGGAAGCGCATGATGAGATGAACTCTGACATTTTTATGTCTTGACTCGGGCACATAAATTCGAAAAGCGTCACGAAAATCATAACGAAAAAGCGTTACGTTTTTGGCATTACAGGTGTGAGTTTTGGGTGCCATTCAAGGTTCAACGGAAGTTGGGCTAGGTGGTACCCTGTGAGTGATGGGTGCCATTCAAGGTTTAACAGAGGTTGGGCTTGGGTTAAATTTACGTTCAACTTGAGTTCAACTTGGGTTCAACTTGAATTCAACTCGAATTCAACTCGAATTCAACTCGAATTCAACTCGAACTCAACTCGAATTCAACTTGAATTCAGCTTTCAACTTAGGTTCAACTCACGTTCAACTTTCGTTCAACTCTTGTTGAACGACCCAAAAAGTGTAACTTTTAACTTAGGTTCAACTCATGTTCAACTTTCGTTCAACTTTTGTTGAACGACCCAAAAAGTGTTACTTTCAACTTAGGTTCAACTCACGTTCAACTTTCGTTCAACTTTTGTCGAACGACCCAAAAAGTGTAACTTTCAACTTAGGTTCAACTCACGTTCAGCTTTCGTTCAACTTTTGTTGAACGACCCAAAAAGTGTAACTTTCAACTTAGGTTCAACTCACGTTCAACTCTCGTTCAACTTTTGATGAACGACCCAAAAAGTGTTACTTTCAACTCACGTTCAACTCTCGTTCAACTTTTGTTGAACGACCCAAAAAGTGTAACTTTCAACTTAGGTTCAACTCACGTTCAACTTTCGTTCAACTTTTGTTGAACGACCCAAAAAGTGTAACTTTCAACTTAGGTTCAACTCACGTTCAACTTTTGTTGAACGACCCAAAAAGTGTAACTTTCAACTTAGGTTCAACTCACGTTCAACTTTCGTTCAACTTTTGTTGAACGACCTGAAAAGAGTCAAATTCGGAAAGCACGTCACGAAAAACATGAAAATGTCCCACTGAGTTGCGGACTTGTACGCAAGCTGTTTTTTGTTGAGATTATCACCTGATTTACCTCGCAAAAATCTCCCTTCGGCGTATCAACAATTTGTAGGCCATCCAACTAGAAACCTACTACAAAGCCCATTCCACCTCCGGTTTATTATTGCATTGGTCATTCCCAATCAATCAATTCCACCACAGGGAATTTCATAATCTAGAACCAGTTTTACAAATCAAATCTAATGTATTTTTCGAACTAATTGTAGTTACCAGTTGCAAAACCACGCGTTTATCCATGCTACAAAACTTGTAGAAAAAAAAATAGGAAAATAAAGGAAATCATTTAAAAATATATAGGAAAAATAGGAGGAGTACGAGCCCTGCGATATGATACTAGATTCTCTTTACAACGAGATACCTACCAGTTGGGAAGCGTCCAATCCAGTAGGGTGTCAGCAGTCTAAAACTAATTTTCCTAAGAAACATTTTTGTTCGGAAAGGTCCCAAAAAGGATAAAATAGAACACTTATTAATCCTTGGTTATTGTCATATAAAAGAGGACCTCGAGTACATTACATATCCTGCTGCTTTTTCCTGCTTAGGACCCTTAACGGAGCAAATTTCAAATAATCGACATCCCTTTTGTTGTTTTCTGTGGGATACCCTATGTTTTTGTATTCGAAGCTGTTTCATCACAGAAAATGATAATTTTTACGTTTCAGACACAAAAAAGAACATTTCGTCCTCATTATCATACCCTTATAGGAAAAGGACTACACACCATAGTCGTCAGTGCACCATGCTCCTCATGGTATAGCTCCTTCAGTATAGAGAAAATCTGGAAAAGTTTTCAAATGCTCCGTCACCATATTCGCGTTCGGGGAAGTGCTCCATTATCTTTCCAAATCTCTAATCTTTTTCCCAAATAACTTTCCAGCCAGAATGTTGCACATCGTTCAGTTTACACATTATTATACCGTTATACCAGTCACTGATCGAAATGGCGTTCTTTGATTCGTTATAAGGCCCCTTAGAAAACCATGCGTGGCAAATTTCATAAAAAAATCTCACCGCACAGGATAGAACAGTACAAGTCTTTCAATGACTGTTAGACTATAGTCTGAAATCGGGTTACTCGCTTAAGTCTATTAGAGAAAAAGTGCCGTAACTATCTCCGTCTTTTTTTTATTGCATCGATGTCACACTCGGTAGTCTTTGATTTTGCAGGCTTTGTCCCTCAGACCGACATCAACTTTATAGATTTCACGAATTGAGAGTGGTGAAAATCCGCTCTTATTCTGACTGATAGACATAAAATTGTAGTCTGGTTGCGTAGTCTGGTTGGTACTATGGTTAGTATGCGTACACCTTCGGTACACAGGGGCGTGGGTTCGAGTCTCACCGTGAACGAATTCAGTTTATGGTGTTTTTCGAACTCACGACTCATGTGACGGACTATGATTTCACTCAGATGTTAAACGAGTATTCATTTATGGGGGCAAATAACACTGCTGAGCGTGCTGTTGATCTCAACACCTTAACAAAAAAACAGTTTAGATCTTGGAAATGGGATATCACTAACACATCTGCGGCCTTAGTCTAATGTTGGACTGTCGCGTCTGTTACTTAATCATCAAATTGCTCGCTCTCGTTTTTTTGTCTTTGGCGGGCGATTGATAATCCCGATCTACACATAATTCGTCAAATTTCAAACTTATACAATTACTCTACTCACCACGTAATACTTTAATATTTGTTTTTATTCAATCATGCGCATAATTACCTGCAAAGACAAAAAATATTTTTATTAGTACAACTAGTCGTTCACGAATTTATAAAAAAATACAAAGGCAAATAAATTTACTTTCTATACTCCCAAAACCACGACGAATCACCATTCACAATGACTGCAAAAAAATCAATCCCCCAACGGATCGAAACAACAGAGATTATCACGCTTTGTTTTCCAAATTCGGGCAGAGACAATTTGTCTCTCGGTTTTACGATTACTGTGAACTGTGCAGAGTGCATAAATGGCTAAATCACCTATTCCATAAACATCCTGATAAAATATTGATTACAATTAGCATTTCCATTGTATTGGATACACGGAACATAGGATGGGGTTGTGGACTTGCTAAAGGCTGGATGGATACGGATGGGTCTCAATATAAGGCCGAATTGTCCCATACTGCACCGCAATCATGTAGGTTGCACTTCTCATCATAAAAAAAACGTCGTCATACATTGTATGACGGTTTTTCATGGAATCTGATCCATGTCTCTGATACGAGTAAAACACTGAAAAATTTCAGATTTTCTGAGTGCACCTACATCGGATTAATTCCGTATGTGCTTAAATTAATTTTTTTTTCTCTTCAGTATACTTGCCTTGACATTTTGCGCTATATGGCGCATTGCGAGCACCGACTGTGAAAATTGAATGTAAATCCACACGATCACACGGTGTGTTTCTGAGCTCTCTGATATTCTACTACCTTTCAATATGTTTGTACTCGTGTAATAAATATTAATCCGTAATAAACGAGCGGTTACTCCAAATATGGATTTTCAGGGATTTTGTGCGCGCGATTGTTCCGAGCCGAACAAGACGTCATTATATTATGCAGTTTGAAGATTACAGGTAAAGTCGAGGAGAGGTTTGAAGAGTTTATGTTTTCCCATATTAAGAACGAATGGATTTAGTATTTATAGAAAAGATGCGTAAAGTTGAAATAAAATTGAAAATAAATACATAAAATTGTAGGTAGACACTACGGTACAACAAGCTGGTGGGTTCAATGGGAACCAATCGATTTTGTTTCATCTTCGGCTCGCCAATATGAATTTTTAGACAAATGGCCAATCCATGGATTACATTACAATCTATAAAATGGTTTATAATTCTGTCAAATGAGCCCATAGTGTAGTCACTAGGTGATTCCAGATTGCAAAATGTGGTGGAGAATTTTTTTTTGTTGTTTCTTGTGTTTTTTTTTTTTGGTGTGTTGAGTTTGAATCCGGTGCTTCCCACCAAAATTTCGTTGCGGAACAGGACCAAAACCGCAAAAAAAACCCTAAAATTTTCTGAGTTTTTGGCTTATAACTCCGAAACTGCACATTTCTGCGAAAACCTGTCCATGAACATCAGTGGCGGAACAACTTCACTCGAGGCCCTCACGCCAATTTTTTTAATGGGCCCCTACACTGATAAAAAAGCAGAGTAAAATCAATCGAAAGCACTCTTGAAGGTTGATCCACACTTTTCAGTCATCAGGCACAGTTATTTTCCATACAAGTTGACAGATTGTTAGTTAATTTCTTGACTTACTATCTGGTCAATTTGTATGGGAAATGACTGTGACTGGTGACTAAAAAGTGTGAATCGACCCAAAACCAACTTTTTTGAAACATGACTTTGATGTTACAGTGTTTCTACTAAAATTAAGAACGTCGTACTTAAAATAGATTTCTTAAGAACTTCTTTTACAATTTGCAGTCTTATATTGAGAATAGCATTCTTGTTTTAACGTTTATTAAATTAATGATTTCGTCAATCGTTTTTTTATTATTTTAAAATAAAAACACTCATGCAGTGCAGTATTGACCCCTTTAGATGTTGGTAAGCATAGTAAATTACCTGCGCCTACAATAGGATTCGATCCCGCGAACCTATGTTTTGAAGACGAGCGCCCTATCTACCCTAATGCTGCATACACACGGTCAATCCGAATAAATTTTTTTTTATTTTTGTCAAAATCGAAGAAAATGCATGAATTTAACAGAACGAAGAATCCAAAAAATAGATTGACTCTATTCCTCGTATCAGCTTTAAATTTAAACGTGCTCTAATTTAAATCTTTCAATTTTAAGAACGTTTGTACATAATATTAAAATCAATACAGAAATCTTAGCAAGACTCCTTTCAAACCAAATGTGGCCTCCGCACCACAGCCCTAATGACCGTGTGTATACCGCAAGCAAGATAAAATATTTTAGTCTTCAACGACATATACAGGCCGTACTAACTAGTTTGAACTAAGTTTAGTACAACTCTCAAACTATTTTGCTGGTGTTTAACAGTTAATGGGAAAGTAGATTATAATTTAGTAAGGTACTATCACCAAAAATGATTTAAGATAGTTTATTGGCAGAGCAACCTAAAGAATCTTTTTGGGCATATCGTGCCTGGCAAGGAAAAGGGTGGTCGGATTACAAACAGCAAATAGCGCACCCATGCAAAGCAAATTTTATAAGCAAATTTGAGGATCCGGATTGTCTCATGAACTTTCAAAGATTTTCGGACAATATTAAATTTGTTTATCTAAGGAACCTGATGAGAGAGGAACAACAAATTTAGCATTTATTTTGACTTTGAGTGTAGTGTGTATAAGTGTATATCTTTTCTTGTCTACCAAAAAATATCTACGTCGAATTATAGTTTTTTTTTCGCAGACGTTTTATGGTTCGACAAATTCTTCGTGTGGCTTTGGGCCCCTAAATCTCGTGGGCCCCCTCCCGCCACGCGGGCCCTGCGCGCCATTATGCGCCGTCCCTGATGAACATGTTAGATAAAAAACATGATTGCGGGTCCAACGCGACATTAATCCTTAAAATTGGTTAAGCGGGATCGCTACAATTCATAATCATTTTTTTGTGTCTTTTGCGATTTTGACCCTGTTTCGCTACGAAATTTTGGTGTGATCCTACGGATTCTGGCTTTGCACCCCAAAATATATAAAGAACAAGATAAATGAACTTTTGCGGCCAAAAATTAAAAACCGCTCAATTTCAAAATAATTTGGAACTATGCTAAAAATGGCAAATTTAAATTATCCATTGTAGTAATACTGCTTAACGGATTTTTATTTATTTATTTAACCAAGCAAGGTAACAATATTTAACAATTACAATTAGGTACAAACATTTCACTTAATTTACAAAGAAAGATTGAGGGAATGAGATTCTAAGAGGAATTGAGGGCTTTTATTAAGTGATGTTTAAACGTGAATTTAGATATCCCAGGAGAATAATGTATGCCAATTGAGTTGAAAACTCGACAGCACCTGTTTATAGGTTCGTTGTAGCCAAAAGCGGTTCGATGTTGAGACACTTTTAGGAGAGCAGTATGCCTGGTCCGTCTCAATTGATCGTTAAAAGCTATTTTCTCAGAAAGGGTATTGATATTAGCTGCGCCGCTAATCACGACAAAGGTGAAACATGCACTGAGTAGCGTTCTTCGGGAAGCAAGTGTCATTAAATTTAAAAGGCCTAATCTGTATTCATAAGAAGGCAGATTACGGAAATCGGCAGGGTTAAAGTGATTCCTTAGTGCGAAAAGGAGAAATTGTTTTTGAATTGACTCAAACCTGTTGCTGTGTATTTCATGTACTGGGTTCCAGATAACGCAAGCATATTCAAGAAGGGTCGCACAACACTCGAGTATAGAGATTTAGTAACCCAGAGATTCTGAAATTCTTTAGCCCGTTTTTTAATGAAACCGAGTTGCTTATTAGCTGTGGACAAGGCCATGTCATATTGTAAATTGAAGCATAGTTTGTATAGTCTAAGACTACACCTAAGTCTTTGATATGGTCGACTAGATTCAGTTCATCGTTATGCAGCTGGTAAGAATGCGTTATAATTTCGCTTTTACGGGAGAAACTCATTACTTGGCACTTATTAACGTTAAGGTATAAATTGTTCAGACTGCACCATTCTTCGAGGGATTTAAGCTTCAGTTGAAGAAATGTTACATCAGAATCTGTTTGTATGGTATGGTACAGTTTAAGGTCATCGGCATAGAGAAGATGAGGAATATCAGACAAAGACTGTGATAGGTCGGAAATAAAAATGTTGAAGAGTAGGGGACCCAAGTGGCTGCCCTGTGGTACACCAGAGGATACGGATATACTCTTGGATATACAATCTTGAAATTTCACGAATTGGGTACGATTGACAAGGTACGAGCCGAGCCAACTCAGAATGGACCCAGATATCCCGAATTTGTGTAATTTTTCAATTAGAATTTTGTGGTCAACTCTATCGAAGAGAAAGAGAAAGAGAAATTAAGCGGAGAATATAACATCACAGTACCCAAACAATTGCTCCCAAGGGTCGTTCTAAATGGTGTCCGGAAAAAATACACTGAAGATGAGTTAAGAAGAGAATTGTTAAGCCTGAACCACACAATTGATGAAACAGACCATATAAAAATACTGCATATGCGTAATCTCTTTAAAAGCAACAAATATTTATACATTTTGGAAGTGAGTGGAAAGACCTACAAAAGAATTATTGATAAGGAACTATGTCTTGACTGGGACATGTACATAGTGAGGGACGACAATACTGTTTTAAGATGTTATCGCTGCCAACGTTATCATCATAAGGCTGAAAAATGTCCCAACCCGCAAGAAGAGAAATGCTCTAAATGCGCTGGTGATCACGCGTCTATGATATGCAAAGAATCGGAACACTATAAATGTATAAATTGTATACGTATGAAAGTTCATGGTATTGATGTTAAAATCGATCATAGAGCAGGATCAATGGAATGTCCTATTCACCGGAAAAAATTAGACGAAATTAAGAGCCGAACTAACTACGAAGAAATATGAATCAAATCAATAGTAAAACTGCAAACGACCTAAAAATCATGTATTTAAATATTCGTAGTATGAGATACAAACTTGACGAACTGGAAATAATGACGAACAGTAATTCAATCGACATCATTTGCTTAACAGAAACCTGGCTTTCGGCATATGAGACAAATGCTGCCAGTTTGAGAAACTATGAAGCTGCATACAACTGTCGAGCAGAAAAAACTGGAGGTGGAACATGCATCTTTGTCAAAACTGGACTGCAGTTTAAAATCATAGAGACTGAAATCAAGTATAACTTTTTGGTTATCCGTTTGGATAACTCTCGCCCCAAAATGACAATTGGTATCTTTTACAAAGCGCCTAATGAATGTAGCAGACAGTTTATAGAATACATGGACGAAAAGATGGACAAATATAGAGATATTGTGTTAATTGGAGATGCAAACATTAATTTATTTAGCGCTAGAAACTACATTACTGACAAATATCTTGAAATGGTGGCATCCAACGGATACGTTATTTTAAACAAAGATGAATCGACACGAGATACAGAAACCACAAAAACCTGCATTGACCACGTTATTACAAGCAACTGCACTAATTATAAGTTTCAATTCAAAACCGAGCATACCGATATATCAGACCATAAAATAATACATTTAAACGCTAAAATGACAATTAAACCAAAACCTAAAATGACTAAGATAACGATTAAAGTAATAAATTATGAAAAATTTAAAAACGACATAAAATTAGCCCTTCAACCAAATACTGACCTTGATAAGCTTATAGACATAATTCAAACTAGTAAAATAAATAATACAACACTAAAAACAATAAGAACTCGAAATAATACTTGGATTACCAAAAATATAATTACCCAAATAAAAAAACGACAGACTCTATTTAAAAAAATGAAAGAAGACCCTAATGACCCATTTAAAAAAATGCAATTTTTGAATAAAAAACGAGAAGTCATGACGCTCGTAACAGAAGCAAAAGAAAGACACTTCAACTCAGGTATAGAAAACGCTAGAAATGACTCCCGAAAGTTATGGAAACATTTAAAGTCATCAATTACAGAAAAAGCGTGTGACAAACTAGATTCGACAATTATCTTGAAAAAAAATGGAATGAACATACTAGACACAGAAAACTATTTTAATGACCACTTCGCTAATATTGGACTTAATCTAACAAAAAACGTAACTAGATCGACAGCAGAATCAGCAAGCAACTACAACTCTAAGACAATATTTCTTAAGCCTACAGATCCCAATGAGGTATTGACAATAATAAACTCACTTAACAAGGACGCCGCTGCTGGATATGATGCAATAACTGTTAAAGACCTGCAATGCATTGCCAATGAAATAAAGGATATTCTTGCTAGAGATATCAATCAAATGCTAACGACCGGAATTTTTCCTGATTGTTTAAAAAAGGCCATTGTTATACCACTTTTCAAGCATGGAGACCGTCATGACGTGAATAACTACCGACCAATCTCAATTCTTAACGCGATCAGCAAGATTTATGAGAAAATTATTGACAAAAGATTAACAGAATTCATAACGACTACAATAGGCTTTGACAAACACCAGCATGGTTTTATTGACAAAGGATGCACTGACTCAGCGATTTTTAAAATAATGGAGGAAATGACTGCTCTCATGGACCAAGGACTGACGGTAGCTGCGATATTCATTGACTTGAAAAAGGCATTTGACACGGTTAACCACGCAATATTGTTGAAATCACTTGACGAACTGGGAATAAGAGGAGTGGCTGGAAAATTGATTGAAACCTATCTAGATAATAGAAAAATTCAGACGAGATGCAATGAACATATAAGTGAAGAAAAAATTATTAATATAGGTGTACCGCAAGGGTCAATATTAGGCCCAAAACTATACATCCTTTTTATACAAAACTTAGGACGAAGTAATCTACACGGAAAATATACAATCTATGCAGACGACACAAGCTTGATATACCATGCAAGAACCAAAGACGAGTTACAACAAATTATGAATAGAGGCATTAACGAATATTATGAATGGACGAAAGAGAGAGGATTAGTTATGAACTTGGATAAGACAGTGTATATGATCTTCAGTACTTCACAACAAAATGACTATGATATAAACTTAACTATTGAAAACACTCGAATCAATCGGACGCAGTCAACAAAGTACTTAGGCTTAATAATTGACGAAAATTTGAAATGGGATAAACACATACAGACGATAAAGCAAAAAACATATGGTCTATTATTGGCAATCAAGCAACATGGCCGCATAAATACTCACATTGCGAATCTCATTTACAATGCATACATAATGTCAAGAATTAAATATAATATTACAACTTGGGGACAATGTACCAAAGGTATGCTAGATGACATAGGAAAATTAATGACTCGAAGTCTGAAGATACTATTTGGATTCCATCGAATGACGCCTACAACGGAAGTATATAAATTGACGAACAAATTTAACATATGCGAAATCATGGAAATGGAAAAAGTAAAAATTATACATAAAATTAAGATTAAAGCCTTGAATACTGACTACGTTTTATTAAAAAATCGTGACAAGCATAACTATAATACGAGGAATAGAAATAAGTACACATTTGACACTCCTAGAACGACAAGAAGGATGAATGCAACAACGATTAGTGGACTGCAACTATATAATCGGCTTCCTGAAGAGATAACCACTGCCATCAATATGACAATTTTCACGAGACGCCTGAAGAAATATTATTATAACAAACGATGTCCAAATATTTAGTTAATCAAAAAAAAAATGTTTTTAATTTTTTCTCTTATTTTATTTTATTTTCTTATCTTTATTTGTTATCCTTTTTCTAACTTATTTTTTCCTTTTTTTTAATCATTGAATCAACTAGATTGAATTATTATAGTGAATTTTAAATAGAAGAAAAATAGTTAAACTAACTAAACTTTATCATATCTAATACAAATTTTTGAATTTTTTGATATGATGCAAAATGCAATAGAAACTATACAATATGAATTTGAAATGTATGCAATTGTAAGAAATTTTATGAGTGAAGTAAATAAATAATAAAAATAATAAAAAATAAAAGGCCTTACTAAAGTCAGTATAAACTGCGTCAACTTGATTCCCCTTTTCCATTTCACAGAGAACCTCGGAAACTAGGATTATGAGGTTGGTTGTGGTGGATCTTCCTTTGCGGAATCCATGTTGGTGCTCATTCAAAAGCGGGTCAATGACAGTGGTGAGTTTGTCACAAACGATTTTCTCAAATAACTTAGGGATTGCCGATAGAATTGCAATACCTCGATAGTTATCGACTAACCGTTTATCACCGTTCTTATGAATTGGAGTGATGTGGGAATATTTCCAATAAGAAGGAAAGACGCCTGATTGAAGGGAGTTATTGAAAATAAGATAAAGGGGAACGAGCAATTGATCCAAACACTGCTTCAAAAAATAGGGAGGGATTAAGTCAGGGCCAGGGCCTTTATCTATACTTAGTCCAGCAATTGCTTTTGATATTTCCTCTAGTAAGATGTTAATCTCGTCAATAATACATATTGGGTTAGAATGGGTGAGGGGCAATGAGGAACTTGAGTTATTGACTAAGCTGAAAGTGTTTTGGAAATGATCAGCGAAAAAGTTGCAAATTTCTTGAGGACAGGAGGAAGAAGCCGTACTATAGGACATGGAAACAGGAAAACCGGTAGTCTTACGTTTCATATTGACGAAGCTAAAGAATTTCTTAGGGTCATTGATAATTTTTTCACCCATTGAATTGACATACTGTTGATATGCTTCGTGGGATTTCATGGCAAATTCATTTACTAGTTCAGTGTACTTTGCTTTTACGTCATTGCTAATATTTATGTATCTTTAGACGCGCAATTATGTGATCTCTAACACATTCAAATATAGTTTTTCGCAGAAATGAATAGTTTTAGAGTTAGGAAAACAAAAACGGAAAAACAGCGAAAATTTAGGGGTTTTTCGCGATTTTGATCCTGTTTCGCCACAAAATTTTGGTGGGAAGCTCCGGAATCGTGCTCAGCACCCCAAAACACATAAGAAACAAAAAAAAAATGTTTCTCCACCACATTTTGCAATCTGATGTACTAGGTTTATCACCTGGATACTACACTACCATACACGGAAGGATTTGCATTTTAATCTATAATAAAATCCATGTGAAATCTATGAATTGCAATCCCTGGACCGTATATGTGCGGTCTTACAGAAAGTACCATCTACACTGTGACTATCAAATTTTTAATTCACGGAATACACATACAGGCAAAGTCTAACACCTACGGGAAAAACATGCTGGATCGAGGAGCGCAGGTTTTGGCATTAGACCCAAATCACAATAAATTCACTATTGCCGCACATTCAATCATTTATTGGGGAGCTGAAGGTTACCAATTTGACATATATAGCAATATAGTCAAATAAAGACTTCTCCTCGCAATTTCATTAGTGTATCTATTAATCTTTTTAAAGCATTTTTAAGGAACAAACTTATAGTAAGGCTTTGCATTGATCATCGATTGTGACTGGACCCGGACTTCACATGCTACCGGACAGCGTGGTTATTTTTGCATCCCTTGCAGCGTAAAGGTAGATGACTGGAACACCATCAGGGTTTCATACCCAATCAAATTAAAACGGCAACCAGCAGTCATAGGACTATCTTCTATCCGTACTGAAAAAATATATGAAAACTAAAATTTGAATTAATATACATTTATGAGTCACATGTGACTCATAGACGTGAACGGGGAGGAACGCTGTGTGCACTGTGACTCATACACAATGAACATATTAAAAAAGAATAAACCTACGTCTAAGCTTATAGCTTTGCTTCTAAACAAAAAATTGAAAAATCAATCCACTGTATATCTAACATTTGCATACCAGATGTTTTCCTATCTATTTTCAATCTTTTGCGGCGTGTCATTAGCATTTGTATATCATTCACATTCGATCTGATTAGCACTAAATCTCGCAACAATGTTCTCCTGTCCTGTATATGGCACGGCACTTGGTGTCACGATTTGATCATTGATTTTTAACACCTGCCATTCTTTTTTTCACGGGTCAAAAAACAGTTCACCCTCTTCAGCTCCTGCGGTGTGATAGCGTGACTATACCATCGAGCATCAACCATCTACGTCGCTGAAAGAGTAGAAGTTGCAAACGCAAGCAACGCGCTTTTTATTTCAATTTTCTTTCAACAAAGTATTAGTTGCAACAAAAATCTTTGTTCCTTATGCATGTTTTTTCGGTCTTTCTTTCAACCATTTCGTTTTATTTTAAAAACACGTACACAAATCTCAACAATATGTCGATCGTTACATTTGATCATGATATTCAATTCATACGATATTGATCTGAATAATGTGCATTTATAAATAAATTTTATTTATGACTCTCGGAAATATTGGCTGAAGATTTTTGCGTTGCTAATTTTATAACCGAAACGGAAGAGACGGAGAATTTCGCAGCAGCAACAACTTTAAACGATTGTTTCTGGACCACGGACAGACGATGATGATGATGATGATGTTTCCTCGTCTGACACCATGATACAAAAGTGCAAATGTTAGAGTTATTAAATTGTATTATTT
The DNA here is from genome assembly GCA_949715475.1 of Microchrysa polita. Taxonomy (NCBI): domain Eukaryota; kingdom Metazoa; phylum Arthropoda; class Insecta; order Diptera; family Stratiomyidae; genus Microchrysa; species Microchrysa polita. The sequence goes on along the minus strand of OX454419.1, from coordinate 19,613,850 downwards.
ATCGGTTGCAATATTTTTTGCTTAGAGGGCTCTATGCAGCAATATGCACGACTTTTAGTATGATATGCACGCTCTAAATAAATTGATGAAATATACCCGGACTGATGGTAATTGCGCAGTTTCCGTCTGGCATTTAGCCAAAAATTGATTTGTTTACTAACGTGTTGATATAGAATGAAAGGCGAGTGAACGGGTGCGATGACTTTTTGGCAAAAGCATAAAATTTGTTTTTAATCGTTTTATGTCAAACCAAAAATGTGTTTTAATCAATGTATATGAGCAATCTGTTCCAGACCAGACGGTTTTGGTGGTCTCTGTAATGGATTTTGAGCAGGCAGGCGGATGCGCAACAAAAAATGTAAGTCGTGTGCCTGGAAATTAATAGATAAATTTTAATTTTATCAATACAGACGGAGAAATTGACTGGATGTAGTAAAAACAAAATTAAATTAAACGGAAAAATAATGTTCTTCTTTATTATAAATTCCATTTAAATGGTGTGGTGAATGACGCATGGGACGGATGTCCTTTCAAAAATTAATTAGAAAATTAAAACAAAAATAAAAAATTCAAATAAAGAATTTAAAAAAAAACAACAATTTCCAGTAGTTTAGCCAGCCGCTGTAAAAATTTACTTGTCTGAAAAATCAAGGAATATTCTAAATTTCAGAGCCTAAACTAGAAGTTGTATGTTCGCTAAGTTCTGCCTCAAACTGTTTCACTGACTACCAGCGCCCGCTCTAGCACTTACGCCGCCCCGGACAAGAGGACAAATTGCCGCCCCGGGACCAGGCAGATTGATAGTAGGTGATATGTACGTCGTTGAAGTAGATGAGTAGTTTCCCATAACATCCTTGCAGACTACGCAGCCGATCAACTTCAGTTAGCCGAATTTCTTCAGTGTGGAACGTCCGTGGTTTATTTTCATAAATGCGACATTTTAGAATCATTGGTGTAGCCCAGGAGGCTGGGGAGGCAGGGCGGGGAGTGGCGCTTGACCCTCCCTCCCCATGTCTGGCGGTTGATCAAAGATTCATTTTTGTCTTACTGCTGAATTACCTCATAAAAAATCGATGCTCTACGTATGAACATTTCAGTGCTACAAATCTGCGTGTTGGTGGTGTCAGTTGGCGCCTGGTCTCAATCGCTTAAGAAAGATTTCAGTCTGGTGGTCTCGGTTATTCCGAGACAGGGATTCTAAAAGTATATCATCCGCACAATTCTATTGAGACTGCAGTTTTAAGCATTTAATATCCATGGTGTTCATGTAGGTGTCATGAACATCATCATATCCATATCCTATCCGCGTTTGCATTACCTAGCCCTTCGAAACTTAAATTATGCCCCAAGTGACATCCTAACTTCTCTTTGTGAGGATCCTAACCACCTATGTTTCCGATCATGTTGCCCAACCAACCTCATTCAAGAAAATATTTCGCCGCCAAAAGCCTATATTGTCCATGTTTCATCACTCCATGACTTCTGGGCTTAAATGTATACTTTATAGAAGTTTCCTTTAGGAAGTTAATCGATTAAAACATTTCGTCTGAAAAAGATATTTTTGTGACAAAGGTCATGTGAGGTATTCAAGAAAGAGTAAAACTCATGTAGACGCCATTTATCGCTAAAAGGAAAAAGGTCGCTCTGGATTTATCTTTCTCAAATGTTTAACCCTTTTTCTAAAAATATTTGTGTTGTCATATAGTTTAATGGGAATGACATACCCTCCGACCCACTAAAAAAAATTCCGGGCTAGGGGCATGATGTTGAAAAAATGTTCATGTCTTTAGGAAATCCAGCCTACGCCCTTACTGAGAATTTTTATAAAGAAGAAGGTCAGAGCTAGCTAAATCGGGGGAATCAAGCTAAGTCCTGATTTAGCATGTCCGAAAAAAGGAAGTACTGCTACTGCGGCTCTGGTAATGTGTATTGTGATTTCATCCCTCATCTTGATAAAACCCAAACAAGTTTGTTCGAAATTTGACCTTTAAATGCTAGATGAATCAATGGGAACCAACTGAGGCGATCCATCCACGAGGAGACCGGGTGAATTGAAGTCAAATTGCCGCCAAAGGTTTATAGAAGTTTCCAAAGCTCCTGTAGGGGTATGAAATTTCTCTCAGGACACTTTGTTTTAATCGCTTTTATGTGTTTAGTATTTATACGAATCATTATTTCTCATTTAATACAAATTTCTCCGGAGGATTAATATTTTGTTTAGAAGATGTGTTCTCCTCCGATTCAATAGACTAGAATAAAGTTTTAGACCTTATTTCCGGGAATTAAAATGCGACGTTCCGCATATAAGCTCAATAGTAAGATTACCTTAAGGTACTTTCGTCCTCTATTTAAAAATTAGATTGATCTCTTCTTTGTGGTAAGACTAAGGGATCATGCATAGAAAGATCAAATATAATCCTTAATACTGGTGAAAAGAAGAGTTACTAAATGTTCAATTGGAGGACGAAATTAGATATTGAATTTTTCCTTCTGGCTTTTATATTTTTTTCTTAGAGTTCTAGCCAAAAAGCCGCCCCTAAAATTTGGCGCCCCGGGCGACCGCCCGGCTTGCCCCCCCTTAGAACGGGCGCTGCTGACTACTCAATTTGTCCACGGAAATTTTGATCACATATCGATTTTGAATGAATCTATCAATTAAAAATCGTAAATCAATATTGTTCCGATCAAATCACTAGTTCAAAACTAGGGTTAAGTCCCTTAATCTAAATTACTGTTGGAAAAAAAAAACAAGACGCGCAGATAGTTGCTTTCAATTTAATTGCTTGAAAAGCATACGTTTATTGCCTGGTTCTGAAAATGGTTTCCACAAACATTTTACAGTGAAGTTGAATGGAAATTGAATTCAACTTAAGCACAGAACATAATTTTTTTTTCATTGTTATAGGGATTCCCATATTCTCGGATTTTTTTTTCAAAATGTTCATCAAATCAATCTCTAGTGCGCATAGGCTTTCAAACTGTTCCATTACTGAAATTACGGGTAAGATTGTATGTGATAAACGGGATTTGTTTCACTGACAGATTTAAGCGAGTAACCCGAATTTTGACAATCAACCTATACATTAGCGTACACAGAATTGCATCTATTGCCTCTTCTCGTATGGAATTTGAATGAAATTTGGCACGTTCTGATGGTCTGACAAGAAGGAATCAAAGGAATCGATTATTGACTGAAATAACAGTAGATTAATGTGTAAAGTGAATAAAACGATTCCTTCAATCATCCGAAAGGGATCATTTAAAAAAAAAAAGAAAAGAAAAACTGACAAATTTTTGTACATAAATATGTCAATGGGAAATAATCTTACAGAAATTGACTTAGCTAAAGCCAGGGGCGTACGCAGAAAAACATTCCGGGGGTGAGATTTCACATATAGTCACGGAGTCCTAGAGCTCGAGCAAATCATTTGTGGCTGTCATAGAGAGCAATTTACATGTACCCACTAGTTAAGGTCAGAAAAAATGTGATTTTTTTATAGGCAATTTTGTTATGGATTCGAATTCATGGATTCATCGTGTGTGTGTGAGGCCTAAGACAATGGACACACGTAAACACTATTTTTTTTTAATTGGCGGTGTAACGGAGTACGTCGGACATCCGAAGATGTTCCAGGGAACGGAGCCAAGGCCTCTACAACCGTGCAGGTTTGGCCAAAGGAAGGGCTCCTCAGCGAGCGAGCAGCGGCATGCGCTTGCTGTAGCTCAGAGCGGTAGTATTGGGCTGGGTTTGTGCTGCCCGTTGCCCCTTGTCCGCTACATTAGAAGAAGGGAATTCGCATGCCTAGGGTGAACGATTAAAAAATTTGGGGAAAAAAAAGAAAGGCTGGTGACGACGAGAGCGGAAGGGCGAGGCCTTCCTCACGCTTCAAAGTAACTGTCAAACAACCGGGTCGCTAATGTCTTCCCGTGGTGTACAAAAAGACTTGGTTCCGCAACCCATCTTCCTACTATGGATGCACCGACCTCCCTCGTTGCCTACTGGGGGTGCAGCCCGTACTACGGCAATCAACGTACACGCCCTCGGGTAGTTAGGGACTTCTAGTTGCGCCTAGCCCAGCAGGCCTGTCATACGATGACCGAGTTCGCCAGCTGCACCCATTTCGGTCGACGAATTGCATTCCCTCGCAATTTGTCCACCACGGGAAAACTATCGCAGTGTGCAAAGATGATCTTAACCGCGGAAATATACAATGAGGAGGAAAGCCTCCTCATCCCGCTCTTGCTGTCACCAGTCTGTAGCAAAAATTATGTAGCAAATTGAAATGCGGCCATTCAGATGCTGTTAAAACGGCAGGCTCTTACGGACCTAGTCCCGGCCTACAAATTCACTACCGGCTCATATTCACATCCATTTGGCAGCGCCACTTTATAATTTTTTTGGGTTTATGGACGGTGCACGCGCCTCCGTCCATCCATCACCTACCCTGGAATGGGGTTAGGGTTAGGGAACCTAACCTCCATCTAGCCACTCATTTTTTTGTTTGCAAAGAAAAAAATTCAAATTTAAATGGAAAAGCGGTCACGTTCTGAATATATTCCAGAGACGAAGAATAAGATTTATCTAACAAACAAGAAAACAATACGGACATTTAACTACATTTTTTCCAATTTCTAACCTAAAAAAAAATTAAACAAAACGAAAACGTTATCTTTCTTTTTTTTCTTGCAGGTCCACATCACCACGTCCTATCCAGGGATTCTCCGTTCTGCCAGCGAGCACAGGGTAATTCTTTTCCTTTTTTTTTTCTTAAATTTTTAAACTATCCATATTTTTACACCTGTCGGCCACACCACTCCAAAAAAATCAGCCGCCAAAACTGTCATTTCGGTGACAGTTTCCTACCGCCGTCACCAATCCCCATTTCACCCATGGCCGCCAACTGAAGTGGCAAAATTTCTCATGTGGCAATGCCACTTCATTATGGCCGAACTTGTCAAAACAGCTGTTGCCTTAGGATTAATTCACACGCATAAATGTCGATTTTTGAATTTGAGCGGGATTTTTACAAATGTTAATGATTTGAAATAAATCTGATCAAAGAAGTAGAAACCAAGCGAATTCAAAAATTGACACTTATGTGTTTGAATTAGTCCATTACAGCGGGTCTTTTACAAATATTCATAACTTAAAACTAATCAAATGAAAGGCTGAGTGAATTAAAAAGTGTAGATCTACATGTGTCTAAATCGAACCATTACATGTTATTTAGAGGTAAATTTTTGCGTCAGAAATGCCCCATAGTACGGTTCTATTTGTTTTTACTTTTTTAGTTGCTTTGATAAAGATTATTCATTAATTCAAGGTTTTGTGAAATTGGTGTAAAAAAATTTTCTTAGAAGAACCAAAATGGGGGGTTTGGTTTGTATGGCAGCCCCATGACGCCATGGTCCGATTTGATCCATGCTTACATATGTTTTGTGTTATCAATTGAAACACATTTGTGTGAAATTTCGTTGAAATTGGTACACAGACAAATAAAAAAGTTTTTCTTAGAAGAACCTAATTTGGGGAATTGGGTTTGTATGGCAGCCCCATGACCCCATGGTCCATTCCAGAAAAAATGCTAGTTTCATTTAACTCATTGCCGGACACAACGCCGAAATTTGACACGATTTGTATGTCAAATGCTCAAAATTGGACGTCTATAGACGTTCTGTCCGGGAAAGGGTTAATCAACATTTGTATCGTCAATTGATTCAGTTTTAGTTCTCTGAAATTTGTAAATACAATGGTTAAGCCGCAGCTACGATTATCACATGAATGCGCTTGTAAAAACATGTATGTAGGTACTCCAACAATTTAAAAAAAAATCCAGCAATACCAAATTTTACTTCAAAATTGGCTACAGTTTGAATTTTATCTTCTTTTCCCAAAAAAAAAAAACATCACCTTCCTGTTTAAAATCACAAAAACCGGATGTCTCTTCATCATGAATAAGTCTGCACCAAAAATCGGCAAACTGTGAAAAATAAATCTACGAAACAGAAAGAAAAATTAGATCAATTGTCCGCGCTCATTCGCACAGACAGAAGTGGTTCATAAAATGTTATTATTATCATTTCAAAAAAAAAAATAGAAAAATAAAAATAAAACCCAAATAAATGTATTCAAATTAGAATTCTGAATCATAAACTTTCACTTTATAGCCCAAGCATCGAAGTAAACTCAGCAGCAGCAATTCTTTTGTTGTCCGCCATAGAAGACGCCACAAAAGTTCCAAATTCATATTAAATTTATGCTAAGATGCGCCAATGAAAAATGCATTCAGCGGACAAAAAACCAAAATAAAACCACTTTCGCTTCTTAATAATAATGAAAACATCACTTCATCATTATTAGAGACCTGTGTGTGTGTACCTAGCTACTCTCGTGTAGGTCGGTCTGATAAGAACCTCCAAAAGGGAAAACCTTGGTCACCTAACACCTAATCGTATTAAGCTTAAAGAGCACCTACCGCTGGCAAGACCATACAAACGACAAGGGTTTTCTCAGTATGTACATAGAATCGGTTGAAAAGCAAAAGTGTGTGAAGGTGACGCGACCGCCTACATATAACGCAGAGATACATAATAAGTAAACCCGAACCCAATCTAATGGCTTCAAGCTGTTCTGCTGCTGCACTCTTTCTGTCTTTTTATCGGCGGAACATATACCAGCCGCACAGAACTAGTTCTAAAAAAATGCAGTTTTCAACTGAAAAATCGTGAACGTGATCATTGATCCATTGAGCATCAACGAACTAGCCTGCGTTCAAACAAATGTATCTAGTGGTGGTTTTACCCCAATCCGATGACCATTTGAAAAGCTTGCGGCGCGCGTGTGAATTCAAATAAATTAGCTGGAGGAACCTGTTGAAGTGGTACAAAACAGTAGCATCCAAGAATGAGTGAGTTAATGATAGGTATTTCGGCGCCAATGACCGCGCAATGGAATATTGAGGGATATCTAAGATACTGAGTCTGTGGTTTCAGTTGATAATAATTTAGTGAGGATATTTAATTTAAAAATAAAAAAAATAAAACTGCAGCACCTGGTGAATTCTAGGAATTTTAGTCGCTTGGACGTAGTTCCATTCGAATTCACTCCCCGAAAAGGTTAATCTGCAATTAATCTTCGAAAGCCTACGCAAATCCAGTGAATATTATGCATGGCAAATATGGACGCAGAAATGCGTGGTGGAATCTCGAAAAACCGGCCTGCTGCGCGATATCAATGCAAAGTGCATGACAATAATTGTTGCGCGAACTCTAAACACTTTCGCCTTTCTCGTGCGGATAGAAAGAGACTGTTGAAGTATTATGGTTACCACTCGGCGGTTTGGGTTTCCAAGATTAGGCGCGATGGTGCGTATACCGTACAAACGACGAGTACAAGGTGAGTATCTGATTGCATCCGTGGACGCTACGACGGTATGCACTATGGTCATCGTCACTATTATAGTCATTTTATGACTATTGTTGGAAGCTCAATAATTCTTGTTGGTATATTATTAACGAGATCTCTTCGGCGTCGCGCCTAGCTAGCTATAGGCACCAGGTATCGTCCGTAATACATCATGATGATGATGATGATGGTCTCGGGCCAGGTCCATATCCATACCAACCAACGGCAAGGTGAATTTTAGATATGAACAGGTGTTTTGAATCGTCTCAATGACAGGTATTTTCAACTTGTTTTCAAAAAGACACGTTTCGGTTATAGTGTTTTCTGTTTTTGTTTAGTGTATTTTCTTTTTGCTGCTGTTGTTTGTCTTTGACGCCGCGATGAGCCAGTTAATTTACTTTCTCAAGTGCACAGAGGCCATTGTATTTATTGTCGTGGTCATTATACGGAGAAGATGGCATTATGCATAGGATGACGATGATGAGGAGATCATATATTGCCAGCTGATTGACAGAGTTTAGAGGTCAAGAGCCTATTATATTTGTATATTTTGACACTAAAAGTACTGAGAAAATCGACCTAATTTATATGCAACGATGACATACCAAGTAGCACTTGAAAATACACCGCACTTGAGCAATTAGACTATAAAACGAAAAATTGAATTCTTTAAGATTTCTCTCTCGAAAAAAAATGGGAATGCATCGTGTATAGCTTTGAATATAAATTGAACGCGAGTTGAAAGCAATTCACTAAGGGATCCAAAGCTTAATTGCGAATATATCGAGGTGAAGAATAGAAAAAGGATAAAAGTGTTGTTAACAGTTTGTATTTAACGTTTATTGTATTTGCCTTGAGAATCACGACTAAAGAAAAAATGTTCCGCCACCACGCAAGCATATCATTTAGAATTGAGTTTCTGGCTTGAATCTTTCGTTTTGACGTCGGAAAATTATTGTGGTACCTAATTGAAAAATTCTACATTTTTTCATCGAATAAGAACTCAATGTTACGGTATCATATCATTAGGCGTCAGTCAGTCAAATAAACGGATATAATTTCAGTGCATAAAATAGCACTGAATTAAGGGCTTTGATGCATCAAATCAATCACTTTTTCTATAATTTTTTTTTCAGGCGGGTTAAATTAGTAAGTTTTTACTGAATCTTCCAAATAAACAAATCTCGAATCGTTATCGTTCTATCATGTTTTTCTAAGAATCGATTAAAGTAAAATTTACGGAACTGCAATTTTTTTCTGTGGTTCCAATTTATTAACATTTCCGCCATTGTTGCCATGTATTACAGATATTCAAAATTTTTTCTGAAGACTCAAAATTGATTTTTCAATCAACTATCAAACAATAAAAGCTTCATAACGGTGCTTTGGACTGTCAAATCTATAAAATTGGCCGAAGCTGTTTTAACGTTTTGACATTCTAACGGCATTTATCATAACTTTCGACGTATAGATGCCAAAATTTTTGAAAGGAGATATGTACTTTGAAAATGAATGAATGAATGAATGGTAAAGTAGATCCTCGATAAACAATATTTTTTCTTTGCTAAACAGATCGATTTTAGCAAACTTGCAAAGATTTCTTACGTCCATATGATGTTCGCCAGCTCCTTACATGTTAATTTAATTAAACACCTTATACGACCCTCTCCTAATTCTCGTTGGCAAGTGATGTCCCAACTGTTCCAAATAAACGAACAATCTCTCTTTGCTAAGGTCACAAGAGGATGCCCACAAGGGGGTGTACTCTCGCCACTCCTGTGATGCCTGGTTGCCGACGATCTTTTGTGCAAGCTCTCATCCAACGGCTTCTCAGTACAGGGATACGTCAACGATGTTGTTATAGTGGTTGAGGGTTTGTTTGAGGAAATTCTTCCAGATTTACTCGAACCAGCACTAAATATAGTACAAGAATAGTGTGATGAAAACGGGCTCCGAGTGAACCGATCCCAAGCGATCATCATACCCTTCTCTAGAAACAGAAATCTGGCTGAGCTCAGAAGCCCGATTATGTACAACACCCCTCTACCAATCGGGAGTCAAGTTAAATATCTTGGAGTTATCCTAGACAGCAAACTCTACTGGAATAAACATGTCGAGGCGGTGGCGGAAAAAGCCACCAGAGCCCTTTGGATATGCAAAAAATACGTAGGGAAAACCTGGGGGTTGAAACCATGATCTAGATATACAAAGCAATAGTTCGACCAACTTTAAACTATGGCGCTGTGGTCTGGTGGAAGAGAGCCCTGACTACGGAGGGTAAGTCGGTTCTAGGTAAGATACAGAGACTAGCGTGTCTGATTACCACCGGTGCTCTCCGACCTTGCCCTAGCAATGCTCTAGAAGTTCTACTAGATCTACACCCAATTGAAATCCACCTCGAGACCCAGGCAAAACTAGCAATGATACGACTCATTGCTAATGATGCCAGTCTGGAGCTCACTAAGGGGCAGCTCAGATGCCTCGAAAACAACACTATCGCGAGTATGCCCTCCGACCACCTTGCAAAAGAGCTCTCATTCGGACGCTGCTTCCGGGCTATTATATGAAGCAGGGAGGAGTGGCACTCGAACTTCGCTAGGCTGCATCCTCAGACCATCAAATGGTTTACTGACGGCTCCAAGACAACCGATGGCTCAGGAGCGGGTGTGGTTGGCCCAGCACATAGAATATCTATACCTATGGGCCTCCACACCACTGTTTTTCAAGCAGAAACACACGCAATAGAAACCTGCGCGGATCTCTGCCTGCGAGAGAACTACGTAAATAGACGTATAGCCATTTTCTCAGGCAGCCAAGCGGCTATTAAGTCCCTTACTAAGTACACCGTTACGTCTAGACTTGTTCAATGCTGCCGGAAGGCGTTGAACAAACTAGGCGAGAACAACAGTCTAACACTTTTCTGGGTTCCAGGTCACATGGGCATCGCAGGGAACGAACAGGCTGATGAGCTAGCACGCACAGCTGCATCTTCCCCTTTCTGCGGACCTGAACCCTTCTGCAATATCTCTTCATGTTTCGTAAAGAGAGCCTTCAGAGACCAAGAACGACTCAAGGCAACTGAGCACTGGGATAAACTACCAGGGCTCCGACAATCGCAGGGTATTCCCACAGAAGAACGGCTGAGCTGCTGAAATTAAGCAGAGCTAAAGTACGCATCATCTGTGGCATTCTCACAGGTCACTCCTGTCTGAGATCACATTTACGCACAATAAGAATTGTGCAAGACGCGAGCTGACGATTCTGTGAAGAAGATGACGAAACCTCTTTCCACGTATTATGCGAGTGCGATGCACTGGCCCAGCGTCGATGGTCACACCTCGGAGTGGCCTTTCCAGATACGGACGACATAGCTTCGACATCTATTAACGACCTCAACTCGTTTCTCATCACGATCAACCTTGATCGTCAGGCGTAGTCCTGCACATCCGCGACTAGGGCGATAGCACAATAGGCCACTGGCTTCAGTGCTGCGAAACCCTTCGGGCTCACGGCCCTCTACAATCTACAATCTACATCTACGATGTCCCAATTGAGTTTTGAAAATTCCAGACTGTTGATTGACTCAAATAACAAACTTCTCCTACTTTATACGGGGAAATGAATTGAAATTTTTCCCCCAAAACTCCTACGTAGCATCAACACTGCTGCTGGTAATATCCATCAAACCAATTTGATACCGTAGTAGGATAGTCTTTTTTTTCTGTTAGTTTTTGACATTTTTCACGTGAATAATTCAAAATTTGACAAATTTTAACTGTCACATTTGACAAGCTGATATGTCAATCAACCAAATTTGACAATTCTAAACGTCAATCATTGAAAAATTCGACGATCAAGGCTGTTTAAAAAGCATAAAATAAGGCTAAACATTTTCAAATAAAAATAAAGGACCCGAACTTTTAATTTTTACCTCTGAACACGAGGCATTTGAATAGAGTTAAAAACGCCCCGCCCCAAAGTTGCCAATCGAGGCTTAAGCCTACTCAGACTGTGAATCCTCTCTTCCTTTCGTGGCAAGGCTAAAACGTATCTAAAAATCATGAATGGTAGGAGCAATATTTTTGATATTCTTGTTTTCTTAACTTTTCATTGGTAGTACAGTGGACCCTCGATTAACGAACCCCTCGGATAGCGAACATTTCGCATAACGACAAAATTTACAGTTATTGTATTAAGTCTGTTGCCAAAACGTTGGTGCGAATTTAACTAACTTACAACGCGGAACTTTGTCTGTTACAAACAAAGTTCCACGAAGTTCTAATAGAGCTGCCATGCCGTAGTACTACGGACATGGATGGTGTATACATAGAATGTAGCGATAAATCAATTCATTTTTTTGGTAGAAAAGGTTTCGCTTAGCCAATGAAATTTCGGACAACAAACGAAGAAAATGGTGAAAACTCAGATTTTAGGGTATCAGCCAATTTCCTGTCAGGGTAGGTTTACAAAATTAAAGAAGCTTTAGACCACCAAAATAACGTGGCCTGACCGCGCATCAGTGATCTCTCATTAGTGGGAGACCCAACCCCTATACATCAAACTTATTCCCCCCAAAACTTGAATACACAAATATGGACTCAGTAATTAGTTGGTTTTACGAATAAGTCCATGATATGAGTATTTGTATACCGTTTCCTCTACCTTGAACTTTCGTGTTTAACCCTTTCCCGGACAGAACGTCTACAGACGTCCAATTTTGAGCATTTGACATACAAATCGTGTCAAATTTTGGCGTTGTGTCCGGCAATGAGTTAAAAGGAATAGTGTGGTGGTACGCGCTAAATTTTCCGTGTGAAATTACTGCTCTACTTTCAAGTTTAACTATAGTGACGGAGGGCGGCAATTTTAATACTGCCCAGGGGTGCCATAAGCGATAAATTTGGCCCTGTGTATTCCATACCCTAAAATTTTCATGGTAATATCTCAGCTGAGGCAGTTCTGTCCTGGATCGCGGCGTGTCATCGCCCCGATGTACACGGTAAACTGTCACAAGTAGAAGCGATAATTCTGTATGACAAGCCAAAAACCAAACGAAGGTATTGTGGAGTAGACATTTTTTTTCGGAAGGATACATTTGGACACACTAGCTATTTTCGACAATAGAGAGCCAAAAATTACAAAAAAAAAACAGTTTGAAACCAGGCTTGCGTAAGCAGATTAAAATAACAGGCGCGACAATTAAACATTGGACTAAGGTCGCAGGATGTGTTATTTCCAAGATCTTATCTGCTTTTTTGTTGAGGTAATGAGATCAGCATCACGCTCAGCAGTGTTATTTATCCCCATAAATGGGTACTCGTTTAACATCTGAGTGAGATCATAGTCCGTCACAAGCTCGTGAGTTCGAAAAACACCATGGATCACGGTGAGATTCGAACTCATGACCCTGTGTACCGAAGGTGCGCGCACTAAAATCTCCACTACATTTTCCAATCTTGACTTCGATTTTTATGATCTCGTTATTGGAACCAAGGATTTTCCAAACATTTAAGGTGCTGAAAGGCGATGAAGCCACAAATACGTTTATCTAGAACATGATATTTTATATTTCAATCCATAATCAAAATTTCGGGTTTCCCTTGAGTGTTGAAGCATGCCAATGATGCCTATATCTATGGAAAATATTCAGTATTTGTTGCTGCAACAATTCAAGAGTTTTAGACCTCGGGCGAAAGTGAAATTCATACGGTCGTGGAATATGTCAGAAACTCTGGGGAATTCCATAAATTAAAATCCGAAAATTATTCCACAATTTGTCTCCGCCATTTTATTGTTTTTAGTTCGATTCCCTGACTTCCACCATAAACTCATCGATAAATTAACAAATAACGTATACAAAGAACCAATGAGAATGGCAAAGAATTATAACAGTGACACACATATCTTCGAATGACGCAAATACGTCATTATCACGGACATTTACCATCATTAGCACGAATTACAAATTGCACATTTGGACCATCATTTGCTCAATAATGACAGGGGACGCCATCTTTTGCAAAATTGCCGAACAAGAATTTTTGCAAAAATTTTAAATTTGTTATTAATCTTTACACATTTCTATCCAAATTCTTCAAGAAAAGTGTGTCTTAAATTATTGAACAGAATATTCATCAAAATATCGCTGTTTTTAGGGACATTTTTATCATTTACCCAAACGTCAAAAGTAAATGACGAATTCTAATGACGAAAACATATGTGTCACCTCAATTTCGAACTTTCATCGTCATGACGGATTATCGTCATAATGATTTGGATATGTGTCATAGGCATAATTGTGCAACCATTTCGGATTTTACTTACGCTGGAATTCCCCAGCATTTTCGACAGGATAGTAAGTACATATATATGCATTTTGATTTTGAAAAATTGCATTAGAAAAAATTTCGTTTTCACTTTCACCGGGCGTATATGACCTATAAATTAACAAAGACGTTTTATACTGTACCTCATTTAGAATTGTGTGATCTTGGCTGATTCTCAGATGCAGTGAAACACCGACAGCGACATTTAGGAGCAATCTAAAAAACGCGGAAGCTGACAATATTTCTAAAATGACAGGTGTAATCAAGCTTCATAAGAATATGTCTCCACGCATACGAAAATACAGTGAAACCTGTTAATCGGACCACTCTATAATCGGACCACCTTCTAATTGGACCACCTTTGGTTTTTCATACAAAATAACCTTTATAAACGGACCACCTCTTAATCGGACCATGGACCACGAACAGTGACTCCAATTGGATGGATCAGTACTAGACGTACCTCCACGATCGGACCAACCACTGTATAAATCTCCAAAATCGGACTTAACTTCAAATTGATTACTTACTTGAGCAGTACGAGGAATTTCACCAAACGGACCAACAGACAGGCAACGTGGCAAGACATTTTGTTGACTAAACAAAATCTTAGAAATTTCGTTACTACATTCACTTCAGTTCCGATTACAATAAGTTATATTATTTCCCATGACCACGGGAAATTTCGTAGACAGCATCAACCATTGCATCAGTGTTGGGTGGATGAAGTGGTGAGACAATTCTGGAGTTTCTGCGACAAGAAGATGCAAGTGAAGTTAAAAGAAGGATTGATTGAGCCCTTAACCATGACGTTGATTATAGAAATGCTTTGTAAAATATTAAAGAATATTCAAAATTTTGGTAGAACTGAGTGTGGGGAGAATTTATAATAAGGAAGCTGGTTGAAAAAATCACAAAGTAGCTACGGTGTTGGCGGTTTCAACCATTAATTGCATAGGGTGACCTTTGTACAAGTCCAATGTTCATGAATAACGTTTAAAAATGATTTCCTTAATTTTTTGTACTTTCCTGGCATCCCTTAGTAATCGGACCACCTGCTAATCGGACCAAATTTGATCGGTCCCGTCAGTGGTCCGATTAAACAGGTTTGACTGTACATTCAATAGATAGATCGATGATAACTAGCTTCTTCCCTGGAGTTAATTTGCTGGTTCACTTTTCGCGTGCGGACCATGGTGGGGTCGCCTTTTTCACGCCTTTTGCCTCTAGTAAATTTAAGGTTATAAAATCTCTGCTCTTACCGACCGCTTATATCGAAGTCTGGCATTGGAACCGCCTTCTGATGATATTTGTTAGGGAGTTGGTAAGCAATTTATCGGTCTTTTTTACCTAGAGAAACCAACGTAATCAGAACAACTTGAAAACGTCGAAGATCAAAATATATTTACTTTGGCAAAGAGTACATATCGTGTTCTGTGTTTCGACTGTGTCATGGGCATACAATTTCCTGCTTACAACATGTACAGACTACTTACACATTTTACACACTTTTCAATAAATTTCAGGGTGTCTTCTTTTCGATCTTCGACAATATACTGGATCGGTGACCCGCTTCAGGATGCATAAACATTTTATATCGATGGCACCAGACTTTCATGCTGATCAATTTAAGTTACTTTCGTCAAATTTCAATTGAGACAACAATTTCACGAAAAAGACCATCCGAAAATATTTCATGTACATACTTTGAAAAAAAATGCCAAGTAATAATGCACCTGTACTGACCAGATATCGTTTACTCGGATACAATATCTTTAAAAGTGGATGATGATGCTGCTCGGATGACCATGATCCATGAAAACATGTTCAATTTCAATGTCATGTCAGCAGCCGTGCCGCGCCGCGCAGTGTCATTAATTTCAAATATGTTTTTGTTATTTGTTCAATACCGATACGACTTTTGCACGAGAATGCCCCTCATCATTTCTTTTATCATTTCCGTCCCGACATTGAACTAATGCATAATCAAGATCAGTTCAATGATACTCTCGTATATCTGCAACGCAAAAACTACACATTTTGCTTTAATCTGCATTTGAATTGACCGCGCGGCTTCCGCCACCTTTTTTTCTCTTTTTTGATACTCATATACCAAATAGTATTTGCAGACAACGATACCCGTATAAAATATATTTTTTTTTGTCTATGCATTTCTCTGTAAAAACAATAAAATTCGTAAATTTATGCATGTGGGTTGCATATAGAGTTGACTAAAATTCATACAAATGAATATATCGCTAAGAAAATTTGCATAATTTATTTCTGCAGATTGGAGACACAAACTATGGGTTTTAGGAAACATTTTCCGAAAAATTAATATTTCAATTTTCGCCACTAGGAAATTAGGTCAAAATGTGAGCTTTCAGTAGATTTGTCAAATTTTCATTGTTTTGTTGATGATGATTTATGCACTTTTACACTATGGACGTTTTGTGCAAGTATCGGTGCACACCGTGAGAGTGGGCCTTGTTTTGAACATAAGAGGCATTGAGACAACAATGGTGTATTGTCTTATGACATTAGGTTTTGTTTGTTTCAAATTAAAATCCATGTAAAAAGAAAATTTTATTTTGATTCATTTGTTCGAGTACCTACATATTTTATGTTTTCTATTTTGCAGATTTAAATAGATATGCAGAGAAACTTGGCATTATTGAGCTGCAGATGACCATCCTATCAACCATCATGCATTGGTGACATCGCGCTGACATTATATGAGTGCATAAACTTCGATTCGATCCATAATTGTTATGGTAAGTGGGAAGGGAAGGAGAACGATTGAAAAGGATACAGAATTATAAGTTACATATTTTGATTTATATCTAATCTCTAACCATATCCGTGCATAAAATGCATATAGTTAGTGCAAGTGATCACCTTCCTTGACTTAAGGCCTCCTTGACCTTACGGGCCCAACCGAGTAATTTCAAATGACTACTAGAGTCAACTAACACCAGTCAAATATATCGCCAGATCAAATCAAGAAGCTTTTGCGAAAATTTCATTGTTGTCTACGTTAACGTTTGCAAATTTCACAATCAATATTTAATTTTTAATCTTTTTTTTCAAGAATGTCGTCAGTACAAGTTTTTTCTTTATTTTTTTTATTATTATTTTAAATGCACTTGAAGGAATAGAACTTTAGGGAAAATCACAGTCAATCAAAATTTATCTTAGAAAGACATTTCAACTGAACTTACCCGACTCGCTTCAAAAATAGCATTATACTTTTGCATTGCGAGAATATTGTAAAAAGTATCCTTAAATAAGCACTTCCATTTTTTTTTCGTATAAACTATAAACGAAAGATTAAAAAAAGCAAACAGCATCCAATTGCATTAATCGTTTTATTATTTTGATCGATTTTGACTGCAAATCGGAAAAACAGGGAAAAATAACGTGCGGGAGTCGAAGCCGGATTGTTTAAAACTCGGCGTGTTTATTGACACAGAAAAATTGCACGCTTGTTGACTTATAGATAAATGCTTCTGTAAGAATCGACTGGGAATTATTCGAGCCCATCCTATTGAGCTGACATTTATCTGAACAACTTTAAAATTGTAAAATCGAAAGATTGAAGCCAGTAACTCATGTTGTATTCTGTATGTTACTTGCCAGGTGAACGAAACAAAAATCGGAACTTAAAAACAACTATGCGCGACAACAATTTTGTGGCTCACAGAAAAAAAAATCTCGCTCTTATGTAAAACTAAACCAGGGGTGTCAAACCTAATTTTTGCGAGGATAACATTGTTGGTTTGAGAAGCGATGGCGTGGCTTGACAAATGTTTTTATAACAAAGAAGCCATTTTTACATGCTTTCTTAAATTTATTGTAGCCGAAAGAAGAAGCTTTTATAACGATGCAATCACCTGATTAAGACAAATTATGTATAAATTCAAACTCTAAATGAATTGGTTGGGTACAACGACAGATAGCCTCTAATTATTTCAGACATTATGTCGTTCATTGTAACACTCATTGTATTCTTTTTTTTTATCGTTTTGAACTGCAATAAAGTAACGCGCTGTTTTCACGATGGATTTGTCGTCCAACTTTTGAGCATTCAACAAGTTGGACACCAGATCCATCGTGTAAACAGAAGTTGGACAACAAGTTTGAAGTGGAACGAGCATTCAAACAAATCCACCGTGAAAACAGAAGTTGGTCAACTTGTTTGAGATGCATTGAATATAGTCCAATCGAAATATAAATATACTTTCTAATAATAAAGAATGAATGCGCCTGATTACCAATATCGGTGCGCTATCATCCAATTCTGGCGTTTCGTTGACTTTTGGAGCACGCTGTATACTCATTCGGGCATGTTTCCTTCAATGTTTAAAATATTCACGAAAAACTAAAAGAAAAAGCAAATATATTTTTCCTGAACTAATACGTATTGCAAAAACTGATAACGTTTTACGACCGCTCCAAATTTCAACTACTGTTTACACGGCCAACATGTTGGATAGGATTTGTTTGATAGGATTTGTTTGAGAGAATATCGTACGTGTAAACAGCCTTCCAACTTGGATAAGTTTGAGGGAAAAGTTGGATGCAAACAAGTTTGATGCCATCTAAACGCGCCTTAACACATAAAACAACAGGTTATGGACTGCAATGCGCCCAGAAAGTAAAATTTGTTTTACAATCAAATCGAAATAGTTTGCTGTTATTGCACAGAAATATATTTCGTCTCAAAAAGCACGACAAAAGAATTCCGCACGGGATTAGCTTTTTGTACGAAAGACCAAACAGTATAGTGCCGTTATTCAGTTTTGGACATTCCAAAAATCATCCCAGTCCGTTGTGTCGAAAAGTGATAAGAACTGCCCATGTAGTTAAAATTATAAATCTGCAATGTCAATGTGAAAATTCATCTACGGACAAAATTTGAAACTATAGTGTTGTTATTTCGTGCGCGGAAATGCGAATATACAACTCTAAAAATCGAAACCCTTGGGAAAGACAATTTCAACACTTGGAAAATTAAATCAGAAGCTGTATTCTTAAAAAACGACAGATGAAAATACATATGTGAGAGGTATTGCCGCAAAACCGAGTGAACCCGAGTGTCAGTCGTCACCGCTTGGGAATTAGCAGATGCGAAAGCAAAATCAGATTTGATTTTGGCAATTTGTCCCTCCGAGCAAAGACAAATTAAAAACTGTGCGACCTCACAAGAAATATGGGCATAGCGTAGTGCGCTGTGGCCGTGATCGTTCGGTCGCCACTCTGTGAAATAGACACTCATAGAGAAACGAGTTTCCAAACTCGGCACGACTCGTCGCAAGTTTATTATTCAGAAGAAGATAATAAACTGACAATGCGACTAGGAAGTGGTATGGCTGACAACCGTATCACACTCCGAATTCAGTTGTCTTTGTAACGTTGATGACTACACAACGGTAGTCATCAACGCACCATGCTCCACTAGGAGTTACGGTAATCGAGAGAGAGAGAGTAGTGCGTATGAATCAAAGGGCCCAACTCATGAAAAACTGCCGTCCCCCGGAAAATTTAAAATTAAACTTTTGGAAGACACGCGAAAGCAAAACGATGGTAGTAACGTCTCTAACGCCATGTTTGTTCGAAGCAAGACACATCAAAAGACGATGGAAAGAAATGTTAAGTACGAAAGAAGTGCTGCTAGGCTACATAAAACTTTGTACGATCCTAACCTACACTCAAATTTGTTTTCTGTTGGAAAAATGACAAAACAAGGATACGAAGTCAATTTCATAACGGTACTCGTATTAGCTATCATCATGAATTCCGAAACAGTTGAACTATGATGACCGCTCACCGAAAATGAGACTTTTATTTTGTCACCGAATCAAACGAAGAATGCAGAATTGTTAAGGAATCACCATTTCAAGAGTGGACGCCGGCAGAAAGTGGGACAAATTGAAATCAAAACCGACGAAGGAATTGGTGTATGCCAAACTTGCATTCAGGGGAAGCAGACTCAGATATCGTATTCAACATCTTGTAGCCAGACCAACCAAGTCCTCGAAATTGTCCCTAATTTAAAATTTGACACGACAATCAGGATATATTTACGCATATCCAAAATCCTCTATTACAAAAAACCATGTTTTAGATGTTTAGATGTCTCAACACCTATACCAAAAATAAGTGAAGGATTTATTTGCAGTTTTTTTAATTTTATGTAAAAAGTATGTATGAAGAGTTTGCAGGGTAATTATATAAAAACAAAAAAATAATTGATGACGAAAACTTTTGAGTTATCGCTAAAACAAAAATAAATTATACTGAGCCTCATCTAGAGACGCAATAATTAATATCTTGCCAGGACAGAATATTTCTTGGTCACGAGGAACACTACGTTTGATTTATTAATCCAGCATATCAAATACATATATATAGCCCCATGTGGGGCTAGGTTGCGTTAACTCAGCCGTTTATTTCGAGCCATCGTTACATTGCAGTGTATATAATGTTGCAAGCACTATACAGGGTGTCCCGCAACTGGTTACCCATAGACCTATGGTAGACTCTACAGGATGATTTAGGAAAAATGTCACCAAAATTATATCTCTAGCTTTTACCATTACGGAGTAATCGCATTTTTTGTCATTCTTGTAAAAAAACGACTTTTTTCGAAAAACTACTATTTGGAAGCGTCCAGTTTACCCAAATCAAAATGTTTTTTATATTCTTCTGAAAGAACACAAAATTTCAGATAAAAGGACGTATCGAACGATGCGAAGAGTTTCCTATCTTCCGAGATACGATGTTTTGAATTTCGCAGAAATTTCAATTTCAACTTTTAATGTCAAAATTAAAGCCGAGTTTCGTAACGGTACATTGAAGTGGCAAATCTGCAAAGTTCACAAAAGTTGGCCTATTTCCTAAGCTTTCGAACGGCATATAAGAATAACGCACAGAGTCATCCAGTTTGTGAATAATATGTGTAACTAACTAGTTAACTAACTAATATTAACTAATTGTGGAAATCTCGACTTTGTCGTTCGATTCTATACAACTGCAGTGCACGTCTGTAGTATTATGGCATAGCAACTTATCAGCTCTATTGGAACTACGGAGAAGAGCCCGCTGCGGGAGAAATATCGAGTTATTCAATTTCGGAAATGCCACATTGAAATGTTTGCATTGAGACTTCTAAGCGACTGGAGGTCGAAGGTTCAAGTTCCGATTTGGGATGAAACTTTTTTTCCTCGATTGATGGTATTTTTCTCCAACGCTTTGTGGTTTCATACAGATAGACACACTCATCAGGTCTTGTGTCTGTTGTATATCTGTGCATTAGATGACCACTTGAATTTGCCGTGAACGCGTTTACGACCATGAACCTCTACCGAGTAGGTCTGGACTGGTGTTAAATGCTCACATCCTTAGCATAATGATGCATTTAAGACAAATTTAGCGATTTTTAAGAGTAGCCCACCTGGCTACATTTTTTTGAACTAAAAGCGTGCTCTTATCTAAGTGTACTTTCAGCAAAAAAACACAGAAGTCGAATTTCGATCTGTATTATTATCGTTTTCAACTGTTTCGAGGGATTATGTCAATCTAGCATAACTCCAACATTAGCAACATCTATGCCAAAATTTGTCAAAATTTTGAACTAAAAATCCGTTGCTGAGGTCGGTGCCATTTTCGTTTAAAATTCAGTATACCAGGTAATCTAATATTTATACATAAACGCCTGACATACATTATTCAATCGGAAGATATTGATATTACGGCTAAATTTATAATCTTTACTTACTTCTTTTGAGGTTGCTGTTGGCCAAGCCTGTAAACCCAAAAACTTGACATTTACATTATTTTGTGAAGCAATCGGTAAATAATAAGGCAACAGAGGCATTGAAATAATAGCAAAAATGTTCGGTAGAAACAAATACTTTACAAGTGTACATCCATAAAAACGAAAGATTCAAGCCAGAAAACTAAGTGATTCACTTATTAATTTATTGTTACAAATTCAATTGTAAATTGGACAGTTATATTCAATCTTGATAAGAATTGTTCACTTTAATTCACTTATCTAATCATTACAAGTATGCTGTAAGTCAAAGTACATACTGTCTTGGATACTGTGTTTCTTAAGTGTCTAACGGAAAAATAAATTAATCGTAACATGATTTAAGGCTACATAGATTATATTCTCGCACCTTTAATCTTAGACAAAATTATCTTAACCACAAGACAATAATGTTGAAAATAATAATTTTTAGACAATGATCATCATAGAACCTATCTTCCACCTCATTGTATTAAGTATGGATGGATACCATCTACGGAATTGTGGCCGAATGACATTGAAACAGTTTCAAGCTCAACATACATAAAGGCGGGGTCCTTAAGTTAAATTGATGCGCAACCATCATTTTGATTGTATACAGTAAAACCGCACTCTGACAAAACTAGTTCAATTAATTTCAACCCAATAAAGAATTTCCAAAGGAGAACACATACAAGACCATCGCCAAAAAGTAGATGATAATCATTACACTCTTGATGCCGTCAAACGAAAAAATTCAGGTTAGGAGGTTGACCCAAAAATTGTACATACACACCCTGAAAGTACACCGCACAGCACAACACATTGAACATAACCATCCGCGAAAAATGTTTCAATGCAATGTTTGACGATAATTCAAAAAGTACACACAACAAGACATGAACAAATTGCGTGTGCAATTTTCTTTTTCGGAACGCATAATACACATGTAAAATTAAAGTGTGTTCGCACAAAACATCAGTGCGAAGAATATGGAATGGTGATTTGCTTTTATTTTAGCAATTTCGGGTGTATGCTGCCTGGTGATGATCATCGTCATCATCATCATTATTATCAATGATCTTGATGGCGTCGTCGTCGTCATCATCATAATAAAAAATGTGTGGCGAAAATCATGTACAATCTCTGAATGGCTTCAACGACCATGAGGAGGAAGGACCCTTTTTAACCACTATTCGCGATTATTATCATTATAGCCCATCACAGTGTTGTTATTCACCAAAGCAAAAAAAAACAAAACAAAACAGTTTGGTTGTCGTGTTGAATACTAAATTAGATTGAATCTCTTTTGCCCAAAAAAAAAAACGTTTTATGGGCGAAGATTTCCCAATAACTTGTATTCTGGTAAGTTTGTATATTAGGTTTGAACAAATTTGCAGCAACGGTTGGAAATTGATTGTAAATTTTTTTTTTAAGACATCGCATGTCCGAAATTCAACCACTGGAATTTTTGGGCAGTTTTCCCATAGTAGGTTTAAGGTTCAGCAGATACCGTGTAAAATATTGTGAAGCCAATTTCTGCTTGCAGATTGGGATGGCCAAATTCCCAAATTTATTGTTTATAGGGCTTCAGATGTTTTCAAGTTGTTTTTTGTGTGCCTCGGGCCAAAAGACGATCGACTGGACTGGATTTGGGATTTTAATCAATAAATAATTATGAAGGAAGCAGTATACATTTTTTTTGATGTACGAGCGTGAGCATAATTTTTGGCAACATAGAGACGTGGTAGTGTTAACACGATTTACGCATAAGGAATTCTCGATATTATGCAAAATGTTATGATGATGATGGTTATCTCAACTTGAACATATTCTGCATATTTTAAGTTTGATTGCATTGAAACTTGTTACGCCGAAGAATGCTGTTTGGTTGGATGGTTGTGTTCTGCGTTACCCCGAAAAAATGTATTTTTTTTCCAAAAGATCTGCATATACCATTAATAGGCTAGTCCGAGTAGTATTCTCAGTGCAAAGATGTTTTTAATTTTCTTACTGATACACAAGTACTTAACGATTAATATTGAAAAGATAACATATTTTTTCTGCACAGTTTCAAGCAAAAAAAAAGATGTGCATTTATGTACACCACGGATTCCCAACCGGTGCTCACTCTCATTATCATGTAACAGATTATCCAGCAAATACTTTGCTACTAGGTTTGTGATTATGGGAAGGCTTGGGTCGCTTAGATTTGTTGCTTACTAATTATCAAAATTCGAACTCAATTGCGAAAATTCAAAAAGTTTTTCGCGCTAAACATTATCACAAATCCCATTCTAAGGACTGAGCTAAGCCATTTACTGGATAACTTTTAAACAAAGTTAGTGCTTCGAGGCCAGAAGACGCCTATTTCTGTGGGAAAAATCTCTGCTGGTGACTCAAATGTTGACGAGAATGAAACAGTTTTTCTCCCTTCTGTCAGCCTGGCAAATCATTAAATCATGCTTTTTACAAGATGGTTTTAGTATAAAAATTAAAGTCCAATGGGCTTATGGAAAAGAAATAGAGCGTGAGCTTCTGAATACAATAGTTTGACAAAAATCCAGACCCTAATTTGTTTCATTATTATTGAATGATAATCCGTCGAGATCCATTTTCAGCCTAAGTGGTCCGCATACTTTTCCGAGTTGGGAACCACTGATGTAGACATTAAGGCAGCAGTCGACACGGTTTGTTAATACCGGCATGTCCTCCAAGTTTGGAAGTGTACTCGATGAGCTGTATAAAAAATCTGGAGTGGGAAACAGCTGTCGGAGCCGTTTATTGAAAATGTCGAAGTGCGTCAAGGATGCAAGCTAAGTCCAGAGGCGTTCGCCGTATTTGTCAATGATATCCATTTGACATCCCGGGTGGACTCGGAAGTTGTTGGTTTCATATTAGACGGATTGCTATACGGACACGAATTGATATGCCTCGCACAATCACCGGATGAACTACAACAAATGATATACAATATTGAATCGTACGAGTACTGCAAACAATGGGCGCTATCCATTAACTTAGAAAAACCAAAAAGATGATACATAAAAAGGAAACCATACGATATTCCCTATCACAAAGCCCCAAATGAAGAAAAATCCCCAAGCACAAATTACCTAAACTACGCTATCAGAAATTCTTCAAAAACAAAATCCCCAAAACACAAACTTTTTCATCCCTGGTTTGAAGTAAACGTGTAAAAATAATAAAGTCCCTCCTCAATTAATCCATTATTTTCTACCAAATCCCCATTTGGCAATTATATGGGAATTTCGTGCGTATGGATTTCGTATTAAACGCAGTACGGAAATATACAGAGGACAGAATAAAATACATTTAAACAAGAAAAAGGAGTGGTGAAAGAGAAAGAGTATAAGTGAGCTTTGGAATCGCAATATCTAGTAATATGTATTTCAATGGAGCTGCATTTACAGCCAAAGAGGCTTAAGAGGCGAAGCGGATTATGAGCACAGTCGGGGAAAACTGCTTCAAAAATCCAGACCTACTCAATAGTGTGGAAATCAAAATTTTCACCAACTGCAAAATTTATGCAATTATATGGTGGGGCAGAGAATATGAGGGGGTCCAAAAACTACTGATATTATCTAAAGCGGATGTTTGATCCTCCAATGGCAATACCCCATTACAAGTTGCTTCAAGAAACAGGACTCAGGCCACTGTTTATGGAGACGATGCGAACATATATTAACTACACATTATAAAGGTTACAGCCAAAAGCAATGAAAGACTTCCCAAAAGGTTGCGGGTGTAGAAAGTGGGGAAAACGAAAATGAGGGTACCATACGATATCCCCAATCACAAAGCCCCGAATAAAAAAAAATCCCCATAATCAAAGTAGGTACCTAAACTTAAAATACGCGAACAGAAAATCTCTAAAACAAAATACCCAATCCCCAAACTACATTGTATCACTGGTTTGAAGTAAACGAGTAAAAATAATAAAGTCCCCCTTTAGAGGCAAAGACAGAAAAAAACCTCTCAATTATTCCATTATTTTCTTCCAAATGCCCATTTGGGGATTATGTGTTTGGGGTTTTCATTTTGGGGATTTTGTGTTTGGCTTGGGATTTTGTCATTGGGGATTTTAATTATGGGGGTTTCGTGCGTAGGTATTTCGTATTCAACGCAGTTACGAAACTATATATATTCAGAGGAGGAAAGGATAAAAAAGGGGGTTGAATACAATACGTATCCCCAGTCACAAAATCCCCAAATCAAAATCCCCGAAATCAAAATCCCCAAATCAAAATCCCCGAAATCAAAATACCTAAAATCAAAATACCCAAAATCAAAATCTCCAAACGAAAATCCCCATTCCCCATTTGAGCAGTCATCTAAGAAGGCGCGCGCGATCTAAGATCACACCTCAAATGGGAAATGGGGATTTTCTTTAGACTATTGTAGATGTTAGATGGTAAATGGTAGACGGATGGTAGATAGTAAATGGTAGATGGTAAATTGTAGATGTTAAATGGTAAATGGTAGATGGTTGGTTGATTGTAAATGATAGATGGATCGTTGATAGTAAATGGTTGATGGCAGATGGTAAATGGTAGATTGTAAATGGTAGATTGTAAATTGTAGATGGTAAATGGAAATTTTTCTTTAGACTATTGTAATTGTAATAGTCTTAGTACGATATCTGCAATATGTTAATTGTTTTTTCAATATATGTACTCAAATATTATGTTTGTGTCAATCAAAAACATAAATAGACTTGTATCTACATACTTGACCTACGACCCTCTTAATGCCGATGGTAAATGGCAATCTACCATCAACCATCTTCCATCCATCAAACATTTACCATCTTCCAGCCATATACCATTTTTTACCATCAACTATCCATCTACCATTTACCAGCATATTTCGGGTGTTTGGGGATTTTGTATATGGGTACTATGATTATGGGGATTTTGATTTTGGGGATTTTTCTGCGTTTGAAGATTTTGTGATTGGGGATTTCGACATTTGGACAAGAAATAGAAGTGGTACAAGTACAAGTACAAGTGTACCTTGGAATCGCAATATCTAGAAATATTTCAATGGAGCCGCAATTGTAGCCAAAGGCTTAAGAGGCGAAGTGAATTATGAGCACAATCTGGGAAAACTGTTTCGAAAATCCAGACCTACCCCATAGCTTGAAATTCTAAATTTTCAACCAATTGCAAAATTGATGCAATATATGGTGCGACAGAGAAAATGAGGGGGTCGAAAAACTACTGGTCTTATCTAAAGCGAATCTTTGATTCTCCAATGGCAATACGCCATTAAAAGTTGCTCCAAGAAACAGGACTCACGACAACTGTTTATGCAGACGCCGCTAACATACATCTACTATACGTTATAAAGGTTACATCCATAAACAATGAAAGACTTCCCAAAAGGGTGCGGGTGTAGAAAGTGGTGATAACGAAAATGATCTAGCAATGTAGACCAATGTTGAATATGTCCAACACGAAGAGGAATGGACAGAAAATTGCAGCCCGCTCAAGTCGGTTTTACTATCCGTGTCCCTGTCATAACATAATTGCTGTGAGCGAAGATTGTGAAATCAAATTTATCGGCGTTTGTGTCTCTGCGACTTGATGATCGCATACCAAAGATGGTAATGAGCCCACAACGAATTGATGGAGCGCGATTACGTCGACGACCGAGAGCTCGCTGGAAGAACTCTGTAGGTGAGGACGCCGACCAGCTGCTGGGTTTCCGAAACTGGAGGACAAGGTCACGTAACGGCGACAAGTGGAAATCAACGATTCAGGCCACTTTGATGATAAAATAAAAATAAATAACAGGCGCGAAAATCCAACATTGGACTAAGGCCGCAGGATGTGTTAGTGAATATCCTATTTCCAAGATCTTATCTGCTTTTTTTTTGTTGAGGTAATGAGATCAGCATCACGCTCAGCAGTGTTATTTATCCCCATAAATGGGTACTCGTTTAACATCTGAGTGAGATCATAGTACGTCACAAGCTCGTGAGTTCGAAAAACACCATGGAACACGGTGAGATTCGAACTCATGACCCTGTGCACCGAAGGTGCGCGCACTAACCGCTAGACCAGCCAGACTACACTTTGATGATGATGAGACAGATTGCGACAAATATCTTACAACGAATGATGAACAAATGTGGGCAGGATAAGGCATTCATTTCTTCTGTTCAGTTGATGCAATCAATGTTGAAAGAGGAAACGAAACTTAAAGACGATAGCCAAGACGAAAAACGCAAAGGTGTGCGGTGTGGAAGTAGCCAATGAGTATGGAACGAGTATGAGTTGGGATGGCTCAGCGAAAACAAGCAATGCTTTCAAGCGGTTGATAGACCGAGCAAATATCAAATACATAGTTGCGTGAACAGCAGAAAGCGCGTCAAAGACACTGCACCTTGAAATTTTCGAAATTCCAAATTGACAAATTTTGCAAATAATGTTGACGAATTTGCTTGTAAAATTGATGAACTTACATTTAAAAAGTGAAACTAAAACTAAATCATGTTGACGAATGCCAATTTAAATTGACGAATGTCCGGATCAAATTAATGAATTTGACAGTAATGAATTTGTGATATTTCAAATTAATGAATTTACAAAGCATGTTGGCAAAATGTCGTTACAAATTGGCGAAATAAAATTTAAAATGTGGTCGACGAATTTCCTTTAAAAACTGGCGGATTTCAAAAATTTATTGTTGATTTTCTATTCATTTTAAAATGACGAAATTCCATGTTAAATTGATAAAATTCCAGAAAAATTAGCAAATTTTCTAATCATATGAAATTCTGAAATATTCATGTCAAATTTGCAAATTTCAAAATCATGTTGACGAATTCACCGGTAAACTTTACGTATTTCCATTTCAAGATAACCTTGATTCGTCAATTTGTAATGAAAATTCACCAACAAGATTTTTAAATTCGTCAATTTGTAATGGAAATTTCTCAACATGATTTTGAAATTCGGTAATACTCATATGTAATGGAAATCGGTCAACATAATTTCAAAATTCGTAAATTGGATTTGTAAATTCGTTAAATTGATATGGAAATTAGTTAATTAAAAATGGAAACTCAACAACATGATTTGGAAAATCGGCGAATTAGTATGAATATTCGTCAATTCGTCATGGAAATTCGACAATTTTTGACTTTGACTTAAAGTACCAATCGGCGGTATTAGTTCGGTTCTGATCCTGCAGCTTGACTTCGTTTTTCGGCCCTTTTGGGCTTGTTGGCCCATGTTCCAATAAACACATACGTTACGCCACTGATTTGCAGTGTATGTAATTTGACGTCCACGAAAGATATGTATAATTTTACAGGTAAATGTCCAATACTTATAGAGAAGAGCTTATTTTGAAAAGGACTCGCTGAGGGTATGGAGGTGGAAACAGTCTGGAAAGTTTAAAATTCGGACGAATTGTATGAACACTGCGGTATAGCCGTAAATTATAGGCAACGAACAATTGAGAAAAAGCTGATAAAAACTTAATGAGTCCAGCCAAGTAATGTCAAGATAGGGTAGATGGACACACAGAATCTGGAGTTGAGTCTGCACTTCATAACCTCCGTCTCCGCCGATGCATGCATTCCCTCATATGGGGCTAGCGGCACACGTACATACAAAGACTATTGGAGTCTCCTAGAACGTCCAAAGTAAGGGTCTTCCAAAAAACCACCTTTCCCTTAATTTCTCCGAAGTTTCGCCATTTTTTTTTTGTTCAAATTTCCTAGGGTATATGGTATCTGTACGATCGTGTAGAAGAGAAGAATATTTTGAAGACCTTGGCTAAATATTCAAAATTTGTTTAGGAGCAGATTCAGTCGAATGTAATCAAAGGCGTCAATAAATACGATAGTGTTGAGTGGCCTTTTTGAAAAAAAAAAGAAGTCACGGCAACACTTGCATCCAAAACCTTACCATCTGAATGACGATATTCATTCAATTCGCTCTTACCTGAAATGAGAAACAAAAGATAATGTTAGAAAACTACTAGTCATAAAAAAATCGAAACAAAAAAAAAATCATTAATAAATTTTAGCTTTAAAAAGTGCAAGTAAAATCTTTCCCAAATATATCATCTTCAGTCATCATACTCTTCGCACACAAAGAAAAACGAAATTCCCTATACATTAAACTCGGAAACCATCTACAAATTTTCTAGGTCAATTTTAGCATATTACTGAGCTAAATTTTCATCATCAAAATCATCAAGAAATTAACATTCCATTATCACTTGGAAATACCATTAAATTTTAATACCTACTACCGGCGATATATCCGCCGATTAAGATAAAATTGTTCAGCAAAAGCCGGCGAAATTAAGAAAATTTGAATAATAAAAAAAAGGCAAAAATGTTTGTTTATAAAGCAAATGTGCAAATAATTCTGCAACCATTCAGAAGAATCAATAAAAAAGACGATGAGCTGAATCTGGCTTAGAAAAATATTGATTTGTGTTGATGTGCACTCATTTTTTTTCCATATAGCCGATTCCGATTGGCTTCTCTTCTATCTATCTAGATAAAAATCGAAAATCTCCAAAACACTTTTTTTCAGATAGCTTTTCTGATAATGATAACACACACAATCTGGCGCATCTTCAGATTCAAATCTATGTTAATGAATGAAGCCCAAAAAAAAAATATTGAAATGACCGAAAGATATAGAAACCGAAAGAAGAAGAGAAAAAATTATAGATAAAAGGAAAACTGATTAGAAAAGATTTCTAACGTTTTATTATACATAAATGTGTGTATGTGTTATGTATCCCATTTGAAAAGAAAAGTTATTTTCTTCCCCGTCGCGACGATCGACAACAACGCGTCTTTGAAGCGATCGTGATGGAAAGTGCATAGAGGGCACGCGGTTAGCATTTTGTACGTCTTTTATTTAGTATTAGTATGTCGTATATCGTATACGTACTCCGCGCGGTATGTACTTATAAATCTAATGTCTTTAATGTCTTTTGCCGGTATATGCGTTGTATACCAACACGTACCATTGTAATGTCAGTCAATGAATACATCATGCATTACATACATAATTTTATTGTAGAAAAGATTTATTTTTCGCTTTTTTTTTTGGCACATTTTACATGCTTCACTTGCACGTCGATACATCTTGATTATTTTGAATTTGGATACAATGTACAAGACATCAGAGCATAGTACTCGTACATACATCGCCAAGATGCGCGAGTCAAACAATTTTTATTTATATGGTGGAAGCATACGATGCGCGCGATGCGATATTAATCGTCAAATTGACCTCAATACTTATAACAACTTAACATCTATCTATCTAGCGATGCGCTGTCTTTTATGTATAGTTTGATTTAGTCTTTTTTTTTGTCGGTTACTTTTACCTTAGAAAAAATACGTGAATGATGTCAACACGTATACGAAATGACGTCGATCGTTGCGACGCGACATAGACTATAGGCGTGAGCCGGGCAAAAGCACTTTCGATCTTCAGCCAGTGTTGTAAAAGAATTGGACAAAAAGGCGATCAACGATGGTTTCGCTTTTGCGGCTGCAACTTTGTTGAATGATGGGCTCACAGAAAGAAAGGTTAATTTCAATTTATTTGAATTTAGGTAAATTCGGTAGAGATTTGATGATGAACTGTGCATACGTGTAGTAAGATTGCAGTAATAGAAACACGCAGCTGGAGTTTGGAGGAAGTAGGTTGGTATAATGTAGTGTGCATGCAAAGTTTCAGTTTTTTTTAGTGGCATTTTATCAATGGTCTCATTTGTTACAGTTGAATGACAGGGTGAACATGTTGTGGGAGTTTGAATAAAAAAAAAATGTCGAAAGTGTTTTTTTTTGTGAAGACGCCCAGATTTTTAGCCAAAAAAATATCTTAGTTGGACGTAAGCTAGTGCTAGAGATGGTACCTCAAAAAGCGGACAGGAAAAAATATTCAACTGTGTAATAGAGCCGGCGCGGCCTACAAAAAATTGTCACTTTTCCACATCACGTAGTCCGAATGCAAATCTACGTAGCAAAACCATAATTATGTGAGCCGCATAGGGGATGTTGGGTCCATTTGATGCCACCAAAGAAAAATTGCGTAATTTTAGTGAAATTCAGTTGCTAAAATATCCCATAAAGGTACGTTGTCCTCGACACGACTGCATCGGCTCTAGCGACTCGCTCATTTCATATAAAAACTCATTTTTCTCTCATTCTAAAAACGAGTTTTTATATGAAATGAGCGAGTCGCTGTCGCTAGAGCCGATGCAGTCGTGTCGAGGACAACGTACCTTAACAACACCCGATTTGGTTTCAAATTAAATGTTAAATCACGCCCTATTTCGTTTCACCTTGATCCATATCGGCTGCACTTCATCATTACAATGAAGAAAAAAAAGTAAACGAAATAACTGAAAATAAAGAGGACAATTTGCTTATATTAATTGTTAGCAGTGGTGTTGGGAATTTAGTGTTTCAGGCTGGTATGGTTTAAT
Source organism: Microchrysa polita (assembly GCA_949715475.1). Taxonomy (NCBI): domain Eukaryota; kingdom Metazoa; phylum Arthropoda; class Insecta; order Diptera; family Stratiomyidae; genus Microchrysa; species Microchrysa polita. Next base: position 19,581,827 of record OX454419.1, on the reverse strand, counting down.
ACTTTTTGGCTTTTTCATTAGTTTGAGTAGCCAGCCGCAACGCCCTGGAGTACACACTATGTATACCCTATACCCATAAGATGGTATAGGGTATATTGATTTTGTTACGCCGATATTATGTAACACCTCAAAGGAGCCACCGGAGGTATGGCAAAGTATCTATATATATATATAAATGATCAGGGTCGGTCCCTGAATCGAAAAAGCCATCTCTGCCTGTCTGTCTGCCTGTCTGCCTGCCTGTCTGTCCGTGTGTCTGTCTGTTAGCACGATAACTCCCGAAATAATGAAGCTAGCGATTTGAAATTTTGATCAAATGTTTGTTTTGCTAAAATCTTGGACGGTATTGAAAATGGGCCAAATCGGACAACGGGTTCCCCTACCTCCCATACAAACTACCCCTCCTTGATATTTTAATTCGGCCATGACTTTCGGTAGAATATCGCTATCGAGTTGATATTTTGATCAATGTCTCATTCTGACATATACTTTGAGTTGATGGAAAGTGAAGTAGGTCCGACTACCCGTACCCCAACTTCCCCTACAAAGTTATATTTAGCCATATCTTTGATAGAATGTCACGAAAAACTTCAAATTAGTATCAAATGGTAGCCGTTGGATGCCTTGACAAGGTAATAAAGATGTATCAGCTTCCAACCCATCTACCCCTCCCTCCCCCACAAAAATATGAAATTGAATATTTTGGGTTTTGCTTGCCCTCTAGGTCTGTACATGGGTATAGGGTATAGGGTATAGGGTATAGGGTATACACTCATCGTGCTATTCGCACGATTAGAACTCGGTCTCGTTAAAATTTTGTATTTGAACGATTTATACCACACAACGCATTGGGATCCCATTTAAATGTTCCTTGTTACATTTCCTTATTCAGTGCATCATTATCAATGTAACACGATAACCCGACGTCCGACTTTGTCCGCCTGAAGCATTGACGTGATCTTGGCTTTCAGTTTTGGAAACCCAGCAGCTGGTAGGCATCCTCACTTACTGACTGCTCCCAGCGAGCTCTCGATCGTCCACGCAACCTCGCTCCGCTGAACTTAAGGGTGCTAAAAAATCTAAAGTAGTTTATGATACTTGTTCCCGTACTCTGAACGAAACAGTTCAAAATTCATAAAATTGACAACAAGAGGAGAGACGAAAAAGTGTATAGTCTATCTACACATTCAGGTTTCTCTCTAAAATCTGTGTCAAGCAAAACAAAAGCATCTTATGCTTCGCCACGGATATAAACCAAACATTTGTGAATTACGAAAGTTGTATCAAAACATTTTGGAAAAAACAATCATAAAATTCGGAGAAAAAATACGTAAGAATTTTGGATTCCTACGATACTGCCCTGACATAGTGCGCATTTTTAAATTTGGGCGCACATTTAAATGTTCAGCACATAAAAATTGGTAAAGGACCAGCAAATTCCAAATAAACTTTATCGTCAAGTACATATCGCACTGAAACCAAAAAATGATAACAAACAGGTATGTTGGAAGATTTGAAGGACGTATCGTGTAAAAGTATTCAGGGCGGTAGTCAACAAACTAGGAACAAGCGGCGCGTCACAATTGAAGGATATCTGCTGAATTGATGGTTGGAAAGCGATTACAGATCCTAATCAGGAGAAAGGATACGACGACGTCGGGAAAGTTTGACAGATAAATACAGTTTCGCTCCAACGAAGAAGTCGAAATATTCCCTTAGATGCAAATGTAGTCCTCACGAGAATTATTTGAACGTACTTGATTAGTTGACTTCATGCGAAGCTGCCTGATCCTGGGGAGAGAAGAAGTTTGTGCTTCTGCATAACACAATAAAAAGGAATTTCCTCGCATTGATTCATAGACACTGCGATAGCTCTAAATATTTCATCAAACTTTTTTAAGAACTAAAACTAGTACGAAGTAACCTTCAAAATGTATGTGCACTGCCCAGGGGCGTAGGCAGGATTTCGTTAAGGGGTGGGTTGGTAAACCAAAAATTGTTTCAACGTCATAATCGTAGCCGCGAATTTTCTTATGGTGTCGAGAGTATGTAATGGAAATCTATTTAGCAACAATTAACATTTCCCGTCAGTTTAAGGTGACATTCTCAAAAATATTGTTAGACAAGGTGCTAGAATGTTTAAGCAAAAGCACTCCGGAATTCCTTTCGTTCGGTTTTAACAATAAATGGCATTTGGCATATATTCAGCCTTTTACACCTGATTACAACATTATAACCTTTAAATTGTGTTAAATTGCGTTAAATTTCCAGAGGGGACTTCAACATTGCCCAGAAGTCATGAAATACAGAAAATATGACCCTGGATGCTTTTTGACGGCCAAATATTTCCTCCCGATGATCAATACAAGTTGGTTTGATAACAGGATTACAAACATATAAGGTTTTAGGATCCTGACGAAAACCAAAAATTCAGGATTTAGGTAGTGGCAAAATTTAAGTTTGGAAAGACTCAGCAATACGCGAAATTACATAATCCGATGATATTATCAATAAATGCATACGTACGAGTATCCCAGTTTTAGATACCAATACCTGAAACTGCAGGAAGCTGGCCAATAAAAAAAAAGTGTACCCGCAAATGGGTTAATAAATAATGCAGGATGTCCCAAAAGAAAGCCGAAAATAATCTCAGTGATTTTTCATGTGCACCGTAACTGTGCTGCAAACAATTTCACCAGAGAATTACGGCAAGTAATTTTAAAGTTTTGCGCTTTTCATCTATAGGTCCATTTGAAACAACTTCCAGGGTATTTTTCACTAAAAAGTTGCAATTTGGCTGCTACGTTGCACCCTGGATAGAAACGCGCAAAAGCTTCAGAATTTTTTTAGCTATCTTGGTTCTAGCATTTGTCTGAACTTTGCAATGAAAAAAAAAATTGGTAGTCGACTTGTCTCACGCTTTTCAAGTGTAAGCTATTTTAAAAAAATAAATAACAGGCGCGACAATCCAACATTGGACTAAGGCTGCAGGATGTGTTAGTGACATCCTATTTCCAAGATCTTATCTGCTTTTTGTTGAGGTAATGAGATCAGCATCACGCTCAGCAGTGTTATTTATCCCCATAAATGGGTACTCGTTTAACATCTGAATGAGATCATAGTCCGTCACAAGCTCGTGAGTTCATAAAACACCATGCAACACGGTGAGATTCGAACTCATGACCCTGTGCACCGAAGGTGCGCGCACTAACGGCTAGATCAGCCAGACTACGTAAGTAGTCTGCTATTTATAGCTCGGTAAAAAGTTATTATTAACCAATCTGGCATTTGTCTTTTCTTGTTTGCACAAAAATGTTCCTGGAAAAATGTGAACAGGCTGGGAGGCCAGACCCCTTAGCCCCACCCATGGGTACGCCACTGCTAGTATCCATATATAGATGGCGCTTAAATCTTTGGCTATTAAAACTAAATGCAAGCTTCAATTTCATTAATTTAAATCACTGTTTCCCAACAGGTGGTCCGCGAACCGGGTGGTGGTCCGTGAGAGACCCGTAGGCGGTCCGCGGAGAGACTATGGAGACTTCTTCCAAAAAGTTATATTTTCTTATGACTAATTGAAGTCACATGCCAAACACGCGCTCTTATCCAGCAAATAGTTTCCTATACTAGGTTCGTTGCTTATAGCCCAATTATTCAAAACTGTTAGCAAAATTCGAACCCAATTGCAAATATTCCAAGAGTTTTCCCGTTAGTCATTGTCACAAACCCAAGACTAAAGACTGAGCTATACCGTCTACTGGATAATTTTCAATCGGAGTTAGCTCTTCTAGACCAGAAGTCACAAATTCATGTGCAAGAAAAATTTCAGCTAGCGAGGCAAGTATTGACGCGACCAAAATAGTTTTTCCCCCTTCTCTCAACTTGGCAAACATGGCAAATCTTAAAGCATACTTCCTAAAAAGATAAAGCCCAATGACAATCGGTTGCGTCGGAAGATTGTGGACCACGCCTTCGAACAGATGGAAGCCGAACCTAATTTCTGCTCTTTGCGTATTGACGCGACCAAAATAGTTTTCCCCCCTTCTCTCAACTTGGCAAACATGGCAAATCTTAAAGCATACTTCCTAAAAAGATAAAGCCCAATGACAATCGGTTGCGTCGGGAGTTTGTGGACTACGCCTTCTAAGAGATGGAAGCCGAACCTAATTTCTGATCTTCCTCAGACTAAAGCACCAAGCACCATAGCGTATGTATGTGTTATGCGAAGGATTTTAATATGACCAGTGGCTTCCCACTTTATTTTTGAGAAGGCAATAACAAAAAGAAAATAATAAGGGCAATTTGCGATGGGAGGTAGAGCAAGAGCTCAATATCTCGACAAACAAAATCGAGACCTTAATTCGTTTTATTATTATTGAATTGTGGTTCGTCGAGATCCATTTTCAAGGTAAGCGGTTCGCAGACGCTTCTGAGTTGGGAACCACTGATTGAATGCAGCATTTAGTTTTACATGATGAAATCAACTCAATCTAAAAATAAGCTAGCCGGTGAGGCGCAGCGACAGTGAGACAAATAAGCGATGCAGTTATGTCAGTTTACGAGAACAGTTAGCCTCAGCCGGAACGATCGCAGATATGTTTTGTTTTTAATATCCAAATCTACACGAAACACAAAAAAAATAAGAAAAAAACATTATTCAGGTAACATACAACGGAAACGATTCAAATTCTCAAATTAAGCAATAGATCTAAAGGCACAATCCGTTCTTTGAAAACAAAAAAAAAAAAGAAAACGCAGGAAATTAAAGCTCGTCAAATTCCAATTGTTAAGATGCGAAAATCTTTACCTATCTAGAAATTAGATTCAACTCTTTTCGAACACTCCGTTGTAAAATCGGATAAAACTAAGATCGAAAGGACACATTTCGGGTCAATATTATTTAGAGCAGTGATTCCCAAACTGTGGGGCGCGCCCCCTGGGGAGACGTGACGGCTTGGGAAGGGGGGCGTGAGTACTTCTTATATATCGCTGTAAAAATAAATATATTTTTATACTCTGACCAAACGACCGCTGAAAACAATTAAGGCCGAAAACACTTGAAATTGACGTCTAGGCTCGTGCTGAAATAATTTTCTCTTTATTTTTCAGAACACCTTCAGATGGTGGTAGCTCCTGTAATAGTACTTCTTTACTTATCGACGAATCGTTGAGCTAACAAAATTCAATCAAAAAATAAGTCGGGTCACTATTTTGGCGAGAGTCGAGCTTCCGACGGAAATCATGTTGCGTACTTTTCAAAATTGTCCAAAAGTTCCAAAACTTGGGCTTCACTAACCATTGTGGTTTTCCATGCATGATTGAGATATTATTGAACAATTTTGTGGGACTTGATCATAATTTATATTACAAAAAAATTAGTCTGGCCTTCTGCCCAAGATCAGTGTGTAATTGCTCAAATTTATGACGAATCATGTGTTTGTATTTTGACAGCTTTCAGAAGTTAACATTAACAGCAATTAACAGCACAAAGCAAATATTAAAGCCCGCAACCTGGCAAGTAGTGAACTATATTCTAATGGCGGAAATACAAAAATGTCCCCACTCATTTCCGGTTTTTGGCCAAAATTTTCACGGGTGGCGCCAGTCTCAGCAAACTTTGCAAAGGGGGGGCGCGGACTGAAAAAGATTGGGAACCACTGATTTAGAGTAACGGTTCTTTGTGAAAGAATAAATTAGGGATATTACTTTTTCTACAGGCTACTTCAATTAATACAACAAGAAAAATGGTACATGGTCTAATTTAAGGCCGATTACTCGTACATCAGCCGACGGGCACTAGTCGGCTGGTCTTAATCTTATCTTATAGACAAGACGCACACCATTTATCGAGAGATTATACATTGTATTGAATTGAATGTTTGTTTACTTTGCATAGTTACGCGATTTTTTGCTTGGTTACGCCATCGTATAAAATTGCGTAATGATTCTACTGTATATATTGTAGAAAATATCATGGTGTGTGTCTTGCCTATACGATAAAACTAACCAGCCGATGGGCACTAGATAACGTGTACGAGTTATCGGCCCTTAATGTTTGTGAAATTTGGTTCGAAACTTAGTTTAGAAGATTTGGTACGATAGTATTTCGTATACATTCCTAAAGCCAAAAATGAATGAAGCTGAAAGGACTAAATGGTTTGAATTTGTCAACGGCGCTATCAAACTTGTTTTTAAAGAAAATTGCACGCGACCCTTTCGAGTTTGCACATTTTGGACAGAGTTTAAGGAATGGTATGGCTGATCTATGTGAGCTCTTTTTCGAATGAGTCAGAGTAGGCCTATTTGTAGGTAGTGTAGAATTAGCAGCATTCTCAACCAAAGTTTTGATTCTGTCCAGACCTTAATAATCCGAAAGATTTGGTTCTTGATTGGGCATAGCCCGAGCTATGATTCAGAAGACTGATGCCGCATCTGTTGAACCTGTGTGCAATCACATAATATTATAGGAGCTTCTCTCTCTTGACTTGCCCTAGCCCCTAGATGAGCATCGTAGACTTGAATAATGTATATATAGTGTGTATTTCTGATCTTCTTCTGAATAATAAACGTGCGACGAGCCATGCCGAGTATTGAAAACTCGTTTCTCTATAAATCTCTATAACGATCACAGCCAAAGAGCACGACATTATAGGAGCATGAAGTTTGTCAATTGAATAAGATCCAATAGTTTGTTTATTATTTTAGTATCCCGCAATGGGCAGCATAGACAACTTCAAGCCGCTCAAGTGTTACTTGTCGAACTCTTTCGTTTGCATAAAATAATATTTTATACCCAATGGATCTTATTTTTTTATCCTGATTTCGTGCACTCTTCTGAGGAGTACAACCTGCTAAGGACCTATCAAACCATAGGTGAGATTTTTTTAGTAATGGCCAGGGCCATTACAAAATTTTTAGAAGCAAAAAATTCCTAATTAAAATGTTCATGACATTTCCGCTAAAAAATCATTTTTCATCGTATGCCATTCCAAATTGAAGAACTATATTTCACTTAAATAATAGAGAAAACCCATTAACTCACCTAATTATTCCAAGGACCACTTAAAATAAATCTGGAGGCATCGATATCGCGTAATTGCAAGAAGCAGCAAACTGCGTGCACGCAAAAAAAAAAAAAATCCGATCACTCCAAGGCACCACGCACCGCCACCATCATCACATTGGTCAAGTTCATTTGCCCTGACCTTACAAACATCGATCCGATCAAAAATCCAACAATAAAGTCACTTAATTGGTCAATCTATCACAATCAGACAAAACACCTCACGCTCACTCAAAGGTTAGGTTCAGTGCAATTATTTTGATTGATATTCGATAGCGTAAGACAAAAGTAATAAAATGTGCATACATCACTGAAATCTCACAATTTTCGTTTCGGTTAATTATGTACTCGTGCATATGCATAGGTGAAGTTCAATGAAGTTAGGTGGGTATACCCATCCCGTGTAACCCTGTGTAATCGTAATTGCTTCCTGAAAGCCTGAAAATATCTCTTTGGGCGAAAATGGCATCAGCGCATAGCATTGATCTTGAAGTTGTTGGTTGATTATTCAATAAATTCTTTCCCATACATCGTGTATGCTCTATGCATCATCATCTCATCAGTCAGTTCTCACTATAGTTAAGTGATTTGGGAATGTATCAATGCGCTTTAAGGTCCAACTAACTCCCTAAATGACTTTGAGATGTTCAAGGTATATTTTCTGAATTTTATACGGTCATCAGGCTTATTGTATCTATGCAGGAAAAACGGTAAAAAACATTAGTTTCAGTCATTCCATCCGATATTTTGCCCATTTCTCCTCGATCATAACACAAAATCGTGACGCCCTTATCACATCACATATATCATGCCATACAAAAAACATCACAACATCATACATTATTTTATTATTTTATATGACGGCATTAATGATGACATGACATGTTGTGTCTTCTTTCTCTATTGATTATAAATAAGTTTCGAGCTGATCAAATCGATCTAATGATCACTTTAAGGTGAGTGAAAAAACAGTCGTGCGCGGCTCATTGCACATTGAAATGCGCGCAAACAAGTCTTGAGAAAATAGATGTGTTCAAGTTTATCATAATTTTCCAGCGTGACAACAAGCGCTACTACTGCTATCCTTCGCTGGGCGTCATCATTTTCATTGCAATCATGCGGTATGTATTATGTATAGGAAAAACAATGACGACTCATCATAGTCATAGTCATAGACACAATGTTGGAAGTTAGTGATACACTCTTAGCCATAGGTGGTGGTGATATTCGCCCAAGGTTATAGCTGCGCCTCCTCATCTTCTTCACGATATGCCGTGAAAATCGGAAATTGCTTTTTCCTCGAGAGATGTTTACGCGAGAGATTTTCCACAACTGCGCGGCACACCATAGCGCAAAATGTTGCCGATGATGATTATTATTGCATAACATGCTAGGTGAAAGCATCAGGGTGAAAAATCGTGCGGTTTTTGATATCCCGCTGTAATATTGTTTTTTACTCTGAGATTACAGTCTCATTGTATTGTTTGTATGGATACATTTAAGGATTTTTTTTTGTCGGGAAGGTCTTGGTCGTAGAGATTAGGAACCTATGACGACGAGTGAGTACCTACCGTGCTGTACGCCGCGATACAATATGATGCCGTGTTAGAAGTTATACATTTAATTAGACGAAATTGTTTGCAAGATAAATAAACAATAATAACGATTGGTGTAATTTTTGTACTTTGTATGGAAAAAGTCGTGATTCGATATGGTTATTATTATTGGCGATACATTCTTGCATGTTTATTGTGAGTTAGATAACAATAGGAAGAGTATAAAAAGTTGCCGAGTTTGATCAGTAATGCAGATACAGTAGGTATATCTTCTATTCTCTCATGTGTCGAATTGGAAAGTTAACATAAAATAATGGTTCAATGCATTTTGTAGACCGTACAAATTATGGTGGATTTCGAACCGTAAAATCTTCAAAAGTGATGATCCTTAACTCCTCAGCATATAAAAGATATAATCTATGCTCAAATGTGACTAATATGTGACCCACTAATTCGACACAGACATCTATCGCGTAAAAATAACCGTTGCATAGAAAAAAATAAAAAATCTCTCCGAAAATCTGTGACAATTTCAAAATTTGACCACATGAATTTTCCCTTGAGAAATACACATCGAAAGGAACTTTCAGCATTTAGCTACTGCAGTTACAATTCCATCGTAGATACCTTACGGTAAACTTTACCGTTATAGAGATATTTACGCAAATTTATGTTAATGCCTGCATAGTATAATGTTTGAATGATCATAGCTCCGTTAGAATCGCGTATCGATTAGGACTTTTGACATTTCGTATCAGAGTAGCAACAAATTTGACACAACCATGGACTACTTTCCCATAAAAGATACCGTTATAGATATATATTCCCGAAAACCTGTTCGTTTAGACTAGGGGTGTCCAACAGTGTTGCCAATTTAGCCGTTTTCCGGCCAAATTTAGCCGGAAATTGTGCTGTTTAGCCGGAAGAATTTTCTAATTCCGGCCGACCGGACTTTTAGCCGAAATTGATTTTCTTCGGCCGTTTTTTCGGCTAAAGCTTTTTTATGATTTTTATATGAAAAACTTTTTTATTTATGAACCAATCTTAACGAAACTTCGCATAAAAGGATCCCTATGAATGTCACAAAAAATATGTGAAAATTTATGGAAACAAACGATGGGGTTATGGGGCTGCCATACAAACCAAACCCCCCAAATTAGGTTCTTCTAAGAAAAACTTTTTTTTGTGCACCGATGTGAACCAAACTTCATGAAAATATGTTTCTAATGATCCCCTAAAACTTATGTAAAAATAAGTGTAATCCAATAATGGGGTAATGGGGCTGCCATACAAACCCAAACTCTCAAATTTGGCTTTTCTAAGAAAAACTTTTTTATTTGGACACCAATTTATACCAAACCTCATGAAAATGTATTTCTATTGATGTCACAAAACAAATGCAAAAATGAATGACATCGAACCATGGGGTCATAGGGCTGCCATACAACCGCCCCCCCCCCCCAATTAAGTTCTTCAAAGAAAAACTTTTTTATTTGTTCACCAATTTCAACCAAACTTCATACAAATTTATTTCTATTGATGGGAAAACACAAACGTAAATATTAATGGAAAGGTTCCATGTGATCAAGGGGCTGCCGTAGAAACCCTCCCCCACATGTTGGTTCTTCTAAGAAACATTTTTTGCTACACTAATTTCACCAAACCTTTTATTAATGTGTCGTTATCGAAACAAGAAAAAATGTAAAAACAAGTGGAATTTTACTAAGAAACCATATCCCCCGCTGCCCCCAATAAAGTTGTCTAAGAGAATTTAGCCTCGGTCTCGTTTTTTTTTTTATTTTGAAACAAGAATAAATTTTTCGATATTCACAACCAAAATAATTAATTGCCGTGAAATGATTTCTACATACACTTATTGTCGTGTATTAGGGTAAGTACCTACTATGTCCACCAAGGGGAAAACTTGCATTTATGTCTCCTGGGAAAAATTTGCCGTGGAGACATGCCTTTTTTCAACAAATTTAGGATAATGGGTTTCACGTAAACTGACGATTATAGTATACCTAGTCTAAGCATGTAATTTACTAACCACCAATATGCTGAATAATTTGCAAAATTCTAAATAAAAATAAAAAAAAATAAAATTCTTTGCTGAGCAAGTCTTGGAGCGTGCACAAAAGCTAAGTTCTGAAGAAGGGGGTAAGTTACCCCTGAAATATATAAACACTTAAATTTAATTTTTGTAGTTTACTGGGCAAACTAGGCTTGACTCACGCTAATCCGGACAACTAAATGTTTCCACTATGTATTCTATAGTCCGGATTTCGGAACTCTGACTCTGTAATCCGGATATTTGAGATTTTTAGGGTAAAATGGTAGATTGGGTCTCGTACTTTATTACGGGACGGTTTGGCAAATGACACAATGCTGACTAATTTCAAAGAAATAATACATTTATCGCCTTTTGCTCCTCTTTTTATTTATTTGGACTGTTTTTCTACAAAAAAAAGTGATTGCGCTAATCCGGATGTTCCGATAGTCCGGATTACCCATTGCAATAATTGATCCGGTTTATAGGGTCAAGACTGAACTTGTACAACGTCAGATGATTCATAGAACCCACGCATTTAAAATCTATACCATTTCCCGCCCAAGCTCATAATTTTGGAACTTCTATTTCGTGCCTTTGGAGCATCAAATTTGTAATTGCTGATCATCAACAATGCCCTTGCCCATAGTTACGCATTGGACGTTCCTTTTATGAATATTTTATGTTCCACAATTCCGAACCTAATGTGGTTATGAACTTGACCGAGAAATTGTACCTGTAAACAACAATTTTGACTAGTTGAGCTATCTAACTCCGAACAAAGTAAATTCTGACTGTAATGGCAGCGATTGGAGCATATATGTATGTAATAAAACTAAAAAATCTGCCTAAAGCATAGTTTACGGGTAGTACTCCAAAAATAAATTTATTAAAATCAGTTTTTCACTATATTTTTTTGCAATGTGATTGTTTTGTATGATTTAGCCGGTTTTTTGGCCGTTTTTCTGGATGAAATTGATTTAGCCGGATTTTTAGCCGTTTTTGAAAAAAATATAGCCGGTTTTCCGGCTAAATTTAGCCGTTTTCTAAATTTCCAGTTGGCAACACTGGTGTCCAACTTAATTTTTACGCGAGCCACATTGTTTGTTATTGAAAAGCAGCCAAACAATTTTATGAAGAGATGGATTCGCCTGCCCAAATATCATTGATTTTATTGAACTTAAATTATATCTATTAATATTTTGAAAAAGCACGTTTAGGATGAAGAACAAGCCACGCTGAGATTTTTGCTTGCGAAAATGTGTCTTACGGAATCAAAAACCAAACAGAATTGTCAGTTTTGGATGGAGAAAAAATAAAATTTGAGTTTCGGAGTTAACACGGGAAGCCGCTTCTTGCTTATCGAGTTATGATTTTTTTTGCATACAAATTTGGCTAAAAATTTGCTAAAATGAGAAGTTTATGAGCACTTCTTTCAGAGTCGCTTGTGGGCCGGACAAATAACCTTCGCGGGCCGTATGTTGGACCCGGGCCTGGTTTACATATTTGACCAAACGTAGGCGCGTCTTTTGGAGGCACGCATCGATAGCGAGCTTTGGCATTTTGTTTGGCCAATGCAAATTCACAAATATTTCCAAAAAGCCTTTCAGAAAAGCAGTAAGCATATATGGGGACTTTTTTCAATTTAATAGGAGCCATAGAAGGTACCTAGATGTCAACAATATTAACTTCAAAAACACGTTACATTTATGAAGATGTTTACGAGATTTCCGGAAAAAAAAATTTATTGCACCATTTGACCCCGGCAACTGTCTTAGAGGCGCACAAATCGGTATGCGATTTTGATATTTTGCGAAGAGCTGTATTTTAGTTATATGTACACAACGTTACCGTTATATATATTCCGAAGAAAACCCCACATAGATCCTTTGGGAAGCATACATCAGTGGGGACGTTTGATATTATGTTTCGAGTCGCACAGGAGCGACAAGTTAGTCAAAAACGATCTTTCAGTATACGTTACCGTTTAGCGACAGTCAAGATAATAAAAAATCCAGTTTCTCGACGGCTCGAACCCGCTCAAGTCGCGAGAAATTTTGTGAATTTTTCTATATTCCTGAGGGCTACAAATTTATGATAAACAACATTTTAGTAAGTAATTTTTACCGTTATAGAAATTTTTATAAAACCTGGTTGAATAAATTTGCTTCGAAAAACAGCGCGATTCAAGCTTTAATTTTAATTTAATTTCCTTAGGAACTCCAGATCTACATGTTTGTCATACAACACTTTTCCATACATGTTACCGTTATCAACATTTTTGCTAAAAAAACATTTTTCAGTCACATCTTGTTTTCGTTAATCCATCGCTAGGATTATAATATCTTTTATTGACAACAGAGCAGGTTTTCATAAATGACAACAACTGTCGTAAAAATAGTCGTGGGGAGGAAATGGAGAAGCAACATTTTCGAAGGGTCGTTTTTAAAAATAACATTGAAATATCCTTTGACGTATTTGAACCTAAATATTGTCACTATGTAGGTCTGTTTGGTACTAAGATTTCAGTATATTCCGTTCGGCTCAATACCCGATACCACAATCGTTCAGCGGAAATTTTGTTTTATTTCCAACACCCTTTTTTGCCTTGTCGTATTTTTCATAATTTGTTTTGTTTTTTAAAGCTATCAAGCAGTTGCTCAAAATCATTTTTTTAAGGTTTTGCAGTAGCTGCTTTTTACAGTGCTTTTACAACCTACTCTATCTCGTTCTTTTTGGGAATTTTGAGATTTTGGAGCCGTTTTTTTTTTGATTTAGTAGCATCTTTTTAATAGGACCGTTTTAGCGATCGTAGCTCCCTCAGGGCTCTCGTCCACTGGAAGCGTAAACTTGAGCGGCGCGGCGCTCCAGCGGCAAAGCTTTCACAAAATGTGCGAAAAAAAGCTTTTACTAGTAAAAGGTATAACCACACACAATATTCAGAACGCTTTTTCATTGTATTGAATGGAATTTTTGTTTATTTTGCATAGTTACGCCATATTTTGCTTGGTTACGCCATTCAAATTCGGAAAAGCTTTAAACGCGGGAGCGCCGCGCCGCTCGAAGCAGGTAATGGACGGCAGGCGTTAGGATCGCACGCTTCGATAAGGACCTTTGGCTTACAGTTTTTGGATAAGTAGAGTAATTTCAAATTGTTCATGGAATACTGACTTTTCGTATTTTATTTGGCCCATTGATATTTCAAATGAGTCACTAATTTGTTACGTATAGGGATATTCCCAAAAATGCAATTTAGAACCGATCGTAGCTCCCCTCTGGGAGTAACTTTTTGTTATTTTATTTAGAATTGCATAGAAGATACAAATGTAAATTTAACTAAATTAAATAACTCTTTAAGGGTCGCACGGATCGTTATATTAATTTTGATATTCTGTTAGGAGCTGAACGAGCTACGAGTTGTCGTACACTACTTCGATAATCGTTACCGTTATATATATTTCTCAAAAAAAAATGTCAATTTAAAATTCATGATGACGCTTTACAATATATTTGCAATCGCAGAAGCTACGAATTGGTCATAGACGAACTTTTATTACTATACACTACCGTTACAGCGATATTCACGATAATCCAAAGAAATCCCATTTTTCGACAGTTTGAACCGACCAACGTTGCATGTACCAGTGATAATTTTAGCGAATTTCCATAGAACTCTGCGAGTCACGAACAGCTATGTAGTGAACCTTTTTATCGTTATACGAGTTTTTATAAAACCTTGTTGAAAATATCATTCTATGATGAATGGAGGAGCCTGAATAGAGCTTTTTGAAAACGTATCCCTAACATTTGTAATTTTGTCAAATTTGTTATTTTTCAGGTCATTTTACCGTTATTGAGATGATTAATGGATTCACCGGCAATCACAGGTTTTATTTTTAACCCTAGAGTGGGCGCGTCTTTCCGAAAAACGTCAGTGGGCGCGTGGGGAGCATTTTGCCGCTCCTTTTCAGTGACCATTTTAAGTAGGAATAAGGCAACTCAATTAATTTATTTTCTTCAGATTTAAGTAAAACACAAATAAGCAATGACAAATTAACATATTTATTGAAATCTATTTTGAGAACTTCGGTTTATGAAAGGTTTTCGAAAACGCAACGCATTTTAATAGACTTTTAATATATTCTACATTATTGTATATAATACTCATAAAAAAGGAAATTAACAGCGTTATTATAGTAAGTACAATAAATGCACCATAAAACATACCGAAAATTCCAACTTTGCCAAAAATATGTTTTTTTTTACATATATGAGATATTTTTACCTACGTGAGAAGGCGCACGATGAGCAAATTGCCGCCTGATGATACCAACCTCCTTCTCCAGCCCCACTCCGCCCACTGACGACGTACAGCCTTTCGGCACGAGTTCTGGATGAAAATAGGGGCAGCTACTGAAAAGCGCAAACTTAACGAAGAATTATTTTACGAATTATTAAGGTTTTTTTGGTGAGGGCGGCAAAATGCTCATAGCGCGCCCACTCTAGGGTTAATGAGCATTTTCTGAAGGTCTGTTTTATTTTTCAAGTTAGTGTTGTTTGTACTCAAAAACAACAAAATATGTACAGAAACCCTTCAAAAGCAGGTACGAAACATCATCATCGTCATCAATGGGGCAAGATAGCCCGACTTCGGGCTTTAGCCGCCTGGGCTACAAAACAAAACGTTATAAATTGCCTATATACGAGTCGATTCAGTATGATTTTCGAGGAATAAAAAAAACATCTCACCAGTGGCGTTCCTACGCAGAGATCGGGGCGTTTTAGACACCTTCTGAAATTAGTTTATGATACAGTGATGAAAATAAATTGGAAAGAAATACGCTTTTTCAACATCTATGTACCGGTACCGGTCTGCTTGACCTAAACTAAACCAATCAGAAATATTTTCCCAAAGTCATAATGGTTCTCTAAAAATCTAGCGTCAACATTTTTAAACGGCTGTATGTAAAGTAGTGAATTTGAAACCCATTGTGACCATGAATATTTTGTTTTTTCTCTCTCTCTCTCGGCCAGTAGCGGGAGAAGTGAATATGGGAAAAAGGACTTCAGATCTATTGATTGGAAATCGAGATCTTTCGATTTACCAATTGGACCAGACGTTACGGAAACTGTAATTTCGGTTTGGTCCCATCCATAGCCAATTTGGGGACTGTAGCGGAAGAATCATCCCCGATCATTCGGCATCAAGACCTTTCTTTGTAATACACTATTATGACAAATGATGACAGAAAAAGAAGGACTTTTTTTGAACCCGAATGTAAATATTTTCCATGGTCGCGGAAGTAATCTAAGCGCTAACCGGCAATATTCGTAATTTCGCCTGGAATATGCAGACATAATTTGTTGTTGGCATCGTGGGAGTTTTATTTAAAATTAAAAAAAAATATCCACTTAAGTCAAATTTTCAGTTTCTTTGCTATTTATCAGCGAAGACCGATTCGGTTATGTCGAGGAAGTAGAACAGCTAAAGTGCCTATCGTTTTGGAACAAAATAGGCAGAAAAACGTATGCAGAACAATTAGGCGTCAGCAGTAATATTGAGAGTATTGCAATGTACAAGATTTTTTTTTCTTTTGGCGCTTATCCAACCAAATAGGTAAATCACCTACAATTTTTTGTTGACTCCCACGAAATAGGAGAAATGAAACCAGCACCTTTTTATTATGTGAATAAAAAGAGTAAAGGGGTACCGACAAACGTTGTCACTATCAGGTGAGCTTCTGTCTAAACCTCCACTGGAAAGGGAACGGGTCTATCTCTTGAAATATTTTTCTGCATGCGCCTCCTTAACCTTTTTTTTTGTATCCATTACAGCATTACAGCAAAAATCATTTCATTAACACTACTTTCATACATTTATGACCAAGTTTCAGTTCAAATAATCTCAAAGGGCGTTTTAGTGTTATTTTCCAGGAATTCAAGGGCTTTTTATTCAAACTATGTATTATTTTGTAGTGTGTTCGATGCCCTAGGGCGGCTAATGGGGTAATTAACACACGGCACAATGAATTAATCAAAATCCTAATGGAGAGCATGCTTCATGCATCAACGATTATTGCAAAAACTGACAGGAAAAAGACAATTACACTGCATACAACAGGAAGTGTAGCCTAAGTTTAACCTGACAGTGAGAGTTGAATAAACTTTTTTACACTAGCCAAATATGAAAGGATTTTATTTTCATGAGAGCGATCACCAGTCCTTTAACCCTTCTGTCGGCACAAAGCTCTGGCCAGACCATTGGCACTATATTTTTGTGAAAAAAGTATAGAAGATGAAATCGCAGCGACTTCATATTTCATGATATCCTAGAATAATATGTTTAGAAGCATTTTGCAAAAATTTGAAAAAATCGGTTGAAGTTTTGAGTATGTTTTTGATGATTTTCAATTTATAGTGCTTTTTGATACCCAACAGGTCTGGCCAGACCTATAGTTTTTCTCCCCATTTTTCTCATGATTAAAAAAGTGCAAATTTTAAATTCTATTAAAAATCTCCTATTTATTATGTAATAATGTACTATAAACGATAAAAATTGCTGAGATTTTTATTTAAAAAGCCGTGAAGTTCGGAAAATGGGTATGCCTAATTTCATAACGTTTTATAATATCACTCAATCAACTGAGATTTGGTTCTAGGAAATTCAATCAAGTTTTCCTACTGGTTTCCTTTGCAATAGTTAGGACTTAGTAGGAGCAACTTGGGAACGTCTTTCTAAATAGATTTGAACAAGAAATTTACGAAAAATTTAGAATTTAATGATTTTTGCACTTGAAACCGATACCCATAATCGAATGTAAGTTATTTCCAACCATTTTTCCGATTTGTGGCGTTTTACGTCAAATTACTAATTTCCGATATCAAGTAAACGTTCTTCTATATCAAATTTACATTGGTCTAAGTTAAGTTAACATTTCTCCAAATTAGTTTTTCGCTTTCAAATTGCAATTAGAAATATGTGATTAATTTAGTTCGAAAAAGTGGAAAAACCTTAAAAAGATCTAGAAAATCGGTAACTTCAGATGGAAATAAATAAATAAAAAAGAAATGATTTCATATAAAAATCGAACACTTTGAATTGTTAAATGCCCTGTGCAGAAGACATGTGCTGCACAGAATCACCGCCCCCGAATTTCAAGGACACATTCTACACAAAATTAATCACTATTTTCTAGAAGTGTCACTAAAAAATTGGAACCATATTCTATAAATTATCCTTCTTATAAAAAAACGGCTAGTTCACTGACAGGGTCAAACCATTTTAGATATTATGCACAATTCTAATCCGATCTTATCCGGAGAAAAAAAACCAACAGCCCAAAATACACACCTATCAAAGATCATTATCTTAAAGGAAATAAATTTTGGCGTATGAAGTAACATGCTGCACGAACGCACCCGTCAAAGAAAATTACCGCCTGGCCTATGAACCAACATTCGCCGAAAAATTCTTCAAATTATGTACTATATCGACATCATTAATAATATTGACACCGTACAACAAGAAGTAACCACCCAGAAGAGATACGAGATCTGTAAAACTTCAAAAAAACATTCAATTGAAATTCCACCCAAATCAATTCGTGATTTACAACAATCAGACGATTATGGCGAAATTAATTGCAACAGACACTAGTTAGTGTCATATTTGGATTTAATTCTTGTGTTTTTTCTTGTTTGCTAGTACGTATTGTGTATTTGTAAATCTCAACGAAATAGACAAAAAAAAAGTATCGAAAATTGTCTGGGAAATTAAATTTAATTAAGATTAAAAAAAAACATTATCGAACCAGGAAGACATTATAACACAACATGCACATAGACATAGTGTGTGCATACCAGCCTAGAATACTATTATGTATTAACCCTTCTGTCGGCACCTACTACAATATGCATATTATATACCCAATAGGTCTGGCTGGACCTACTGAGAAAATTTTTTTATTTTTTAGAAAAGGTGAAATTTGTATCAGTAGAATCATTCTATCAACTCCTTACTGCCATTTTTAAACAAGAAAAGTATTAAAATCATTTTTTTAGATACACTAGGAACGTTTTTAAGTGGACATATTTTGAGGTGGTATTATTATAAACATGTTTTTCCCTTATTTTCATCTCTTTTTGCTTCTCTATTTTCATGGCATATATCTAGTAGAAAGTTTGTTCGCATTTTTCAATACCAATATCTTTGGGCAAATATTTGGCTCTTTGTTAGTAGATTTTACCTCGATATTAGTCTGCAGATTTAGGGAAGTAGGTGGAAAGAAATAGGGAATTTTCAAGCATGAAAATCATTTCATTCTAAATTTTTCGTAAATTTCTTGATCAAATCTATTTAGAAAGACGTTCGTAAGTCTCTCATACTTAGTCCTAACTATTACACAGGAATAAAACTGGTTTGAATTTCCTTGAATCAAATCTCAGTTGATTAGGTGATGTTATAAAACGTGATGAAATTAGGCATACTTATCTCCCGAGCTTCACGGCTTTTCAAAGAAAAATCTCAGAAATTTTTATCGTTTATAGTACAAATTGAATTTTAATGACATTGTTACATCATAGATAGGAGAATTTTAAGAGAATTTCATATTGGCACTTTTTACCTCAAGAGAAGAATGGGGAGAAAAACTATAGGTCTGGCCAGACCTATTGGGTATCAAAAAGCACTATAAATTGAAAATCATCAAAAACATACTCAAAACTTCAACCGATTTTTTTAAATTTTTGCAAAATGCTTCTAAACATATTATTCTAGGATATCATGAAATATGAAGTCGCTGCGATTTCATCTTCTATACTTTTATGACCAAAATATAGTGTCAAAGGTCTGGCCAGACCTTTGTGCCGACAGAAGGGTTAAAAAGATAACAAAAACCGAAGAAAAAAAATCCAAAGACACTGAAAAGAGATTAAGCTCTACGAGTACAATATGATTTTTATGCACACTGACATTCTGATTGACTTTATGGCGCTAAATTGTTTTCGTATTACATTTGTATTTATTTATAATTTATTTCGCATTCCCATGTGTACGATATGATTTTGATTGATCAAGGCTATGCCAAGCAGAGTGTTACTGTTGCAGCCTACACATTTGAAACGGATACATTTTAATTTTAAGCTCCCACAATCAGACTTGTATTGAGTACAGAACTGGTTACCTTAACACTCAGTCTCAGAAGTTTGTCGAAAAGATCTAAGTTTGATTGTGCGAGACAACTAGCGATATATCTAGCGGTAATAGTAATACATTAACAACAATAGACCAATATGAGTGCGTGGTATATGAATCATATAAGAATTGACAGGAAGGTTACTGGCGTATGTCTTTCGTTTTTGTTTGCATGGACTAATATGAGAAGTATGCACAGTTGTTTTGACATTTTGTTGTAGATTTGAACTACGTGTACAATAAATAGATATTTATTTGATATCCGGAAATTTGTGGAAGCTGTAGAGATGAACGAATCCGGAATTATCGTAATAAGGGATTATTTGATAGGAGGTGGTTCTATAATGCAAAAACTCGTTACGAAATGGGTAAAGAGCGGGACTTTTTTATTTATCCAGCAATCCAGCTGTCAAATATAAAGATTCAAAGTACCGTTATGTTTTATTTTCCAACTATCGTGGATCTGATCCAACCGGAAAACCGTAAGCTGAAGTCAATTTCTAAATGGAGTTTTGGATGTAGATAGGACAAGTTAAGTTTGTCACGCTGTTTTATTATGATTACCTTAACAAAAGCAGACAAACAGCTCCCGCAAAGGAACTAATGCTTACGAATCTGCCTATGTATTAAAAATTGAAGAACACCCAGGACTCACAAAGTAGGAAGCTGGAAGGTTACTCGTGTTTAAATACAATACGTTAATTGGAAAGCATCAGAAGTTCTTTTATTTAGTTCTAATTATATTAAATCTACCCTGTTTGTTTTAACACGCATGAGCTTTAAGCTTTCCGCTTCGTGAGTCCTGAACGTTCTTTCATTCAGAGTTTTAATTAACGAAAAATCCATATATTTGTTTTGCACATTTTATGTGCGATTTAAATACGATAATTACGAAAAGCTAAGTTATCTGCTTAGATCGGGAATTGAATTGATGAATGAGGATGGCCCTGGGATCACTGTCTGCCACGATGAGCTTTAAAAGACTGTTTAGCTCACGTATGCATCCGGCATCCGGCTACGTGGAAGCAAAATGTGGATAGCCTACTAGCGGCGAATGTGTTAGTCCACTTACTGATCGCGATAGTGTGCATTATTTAATTTCGAAGAACCTTATTGTGCAAGATTTTTGCATGAAATGGAGTTCCAAAAAGTTTTAATTATTTTAATTAATTTTACTGTCTAACTTTTAAACATTTTGTTTTAGTCGAAAAAGAAAGGTAAAAAGTTGCAATTGGAAAATTGTTTTAAAATATAAAACATAAAAACATACGTACAACACTAGACGTAATGTTCTTATCCTGTAAATTGTAAAAAAAATTTCCATTTTTCTATTTGAAGACCGATCTGCTGTCATATTTTTGAAAATCTTTTACATTTTCCAACATTTTCTTACGATATTTTGCATTCTTTCTCTCTCTTTAAAAATTTAATTAGACACTACATTATTTTCCAAGTTTTAAATTAAATAAAGACATTTGTCATCAGTTGACACACTGAAAACACGTCATCTGTTCAATATCTTCCATACATAAATAATATTTTTATTTACCATTCAAATACCCGTTAAAGTGCACACAAAACAGACATCCAACTCACTTAAGAGCGATCGTGCGACATTTTGTGTCAATGACACATTTATTGATATTTATACGCGTTACATGCGACTTTCGTTCAATATAAAATTTATTGGAAAATTGATATACAGTAAATCAATAAAATATCTACACCATGACACCGCAACAATCTACCCATGAGATAATGTATGGGTTACTAGTACCATCAATATCAGCCTCCAATCGCGACTATACACAAAAGTGTTCCAAATATACAGAAGGAAAAATCCACGACGGCGACGCGAGCCTCTCAGAACAAAAGACTGTTAAATTGAATTTTAATAATAAAAAACAAAACAATTGTTCAGTGTAATTGGATCGTATCAAGGCTGCACAGCCATAAGATTTCAATTGTCTGATCATTATATAGTTGATCACTGATTCTGATATATGGGAGCTGTATACGATGCGACGGATGTTAAAGCATGCATTGTGCGATTGGAGTAAGTAAGGCACGACAGAAATTATTGCTGGCTGAGGTTGTGATCTCTATATGGGTGGGTACTGTGATCTTGGACTAAAAAAGTTGAGTTCAGAATCAAAATATTCTTGAGTGCAACAATCGATGTTTTGTAGCTTGAGGGTATCAAAGTATCGACGTTTAATGATCAGATTGGAACAACCGAACAAAGTGCAGATTTTACAGTGGACAAAAGAAAAAAATTTGGTATTTTTGGAATTCTATTATGTGAATGATTATTCAGTTAGATGATTCAGTTAGAAATAACTGATTTAGTATAAGGAGAGAAGAGCATCTGGTACAGACACCCAAAATTCTGGGCGTTAAATACCATTTAATTTTAAAGTTAAAAGAAAGTCGTGTAAGCTACACCATTTATAACTCGAGTACAATTTTCATGATTTTAGGATTAGACTCCAGCCAGAATATCATAATAACTAATAAAACATGCGAAAAATTCACAATAGCATAACATTCACAATTTGCTCCTATTTACCTACTTCTGCTTGTATTTCTTGAACGTATCAGTAGATTTTAGTAAATTTGCTCCACAGGATTGGTATCTACCAAATATACCTAACAAAAAAAAACTATTGAGGAATATGATAAATTCACAATGAGCACAATTATGAAGACAGTTCTTTTTAACATACTTCTTTCTGCATTTCATGAATTACCGGAATTACCGGTTTTCAGTAAGTTTACCCCACCGGATTGGTCTACATAAGGATCCGGCTGAAATAGCAGTATAACCATTGAAATATGCAGAAAATTCACAATGAGCAACAATTCACAATGAGTTTTTTTTGGCTCGCATACTTTTGTCTATATTTCTTGAACTTCTTAGTGGAATTTTAACAGTTTTTGCTGCCGGATTTGTCACCTCCCTTAATATCGGAATAATATTGAAACATGCAAAAAAAAAATCACAATGAGCAAAATTATAAAGATTTTTATTTTTTCTCATATTTCCTGTATTTCTTGAACGAATTGCTGGATTTCAGTAAATTAATTCCACCAGATCGGTCTGCCCCCGGAATAAGTATTGAAATATGCGAAAAATTCACAATGAGCAAAATTATGCCGCGCCGCATTGGTCTCTACTCAAAATAACAGAATTATACAATTCACAATAGAAATTTTTTTAAGCCAGCTGTTTGGAACGGTTTAGTGTACTTTAATAAATCTACACCGGATTGGACTTCGGATTGGCTTCTACCTAATAGCTACGTACACTTGCCAAAAACTTAAAATGAGCAAATTTTGAAGACATGTATTTTGCACATACTGCCTACATCTCTTTGGCGAATAATTTAATTTGAATAAATTTACCGGACAATATTGAACTCCACCCTAAAACACCAGAATAACTAATGAAAAATGGATAAAATTCAAAATGACCTTTCACTTTTCACTTTTCTTACGGATTAGCGTATTTTGGTAAACGTTTACCTTGAATTTTTCTAAAATACGAACGGATGAGTAAAATTTTGAAGGCAGCTCTTTTCCAATCTCTTGGCCACTTTGAATGGATTAGGGGATTCTAGTAAATTTGCTCCACCGTATTTGTCTACTTGCCGAACACGATTAAAACTATTGAATGTTTTCATGTTACCGTAGAAACCATAGTCGTTAAAGTTTTAATCATTTTAAAGTTTTTTGTTTGAATTGTCCTGCTTCGCAATTCACAATGAGCAACAATTCACAAGGAGTTCTTTTTCGCACCCTTTTGTCTGTATTTTTGAACGTGTTAGCCGATTTTAGAAAATATTTCCTACCGATGTGGTCTCCAACCCGAATAGCAGAATAAGTATTGATAACTTCGGAAAAAATTCACAATGAGCAAAATTGTGCAGACAGTTGTTTTTCATAAACTTCTCGTAGCATTTACTATTTACTGTTTTCATGTTACCGTAGAAACCATGGTCGTTAAAGTTTTAATCATTTTAAAGTTTTTTGTTTGAATTGTCCTGCTTCGCAATTCACAATGAGCAACAATTCACAAGGAGTTCTTTTTCGCATCCTTTTGTCGGCATTTCTTGAACGTGTTAGACGATTTTAGAAAATATTTCCTACTGATGTGGTCTCCAACCCAAATAGCAGAATAAGTATTGATAACTTCGGAAAAAATTCACAATGAGCAAAATTATGCAGACAGTTGTTTTTCATAAACTTCTCGTAGCATTTACTATTTACTGTTTTCATGTTACCGTAGAAACCATGGTCGTTAAAGTTTTAATCATTTTAAAGTTTTTTGTTTGAATTGTCCTGCTTCGCAATTCACAATGAGCAACAATTGGGTTGGAGACCACCCCGAATAGCAGAATAAGTATTGATAACTTCGGAAAAAATTCACAATGAGCAAAATTATGCAGACAGTTGTTTTTCATAAACTTCTCGTAGCACTTTTGAAACGAATTACCGAATTTCAGTAATGTTAACCAACATCATTGGTGGTCTTTACCCAGTAGAGGATAGATGGCCGTCCATAGTAGAATAATTATCCATTGAAATATGCGAAAAATTGCAATAAGCAAAATTGTGAAAACAGTTATTTTTTCACATGCATACTTTTGTTTTTATCCCCTGAACAGATAATTGGATTAATTTCATTGTAGATTAATTTTTGAAACATTCACAATATTCACAATAACGAAAATTATGAAGACAGGTCTTCTTCACATAATTTCGTCTACAGATCTTGAACGAAACAGTGTATTTTAGTAAATTGTACGCTTCAGATTGGTTTTGACCCGAACTGGCAAACAACTATTGAAACATGCGGAAAATTTACCATGAATAAATTTATGGAGCTGTCTCCATCTATTTGACTATACTTTAGATTAGTGGATTTTACGGAATTCCAGCGTACTTCAGTCGATAAATCTACCTACCCTCCAGAACCCGAATAGACTATTAAACATTTGAAAAATTGTCAGGAAAAAGTTGTGAAGTCAGTTTACTTTGCCCAGCTTGCGCCTATATCTTCTGATCGACGGAAGGACTTCTACCTTCGATGGAAGAAGCAAAATTGACTAAGATTATATTTTTAAGGCAAACATTTGTCCTACTGAAATTATCACTCCTGGAGGGATAGCCAAATAAGCAAATTTTGGAAAAGCTCCTTTTCTCATTCTTGGGCCTTATTGTTCGATTTCAGTAATTTGAAACATACGGAAAATGTATAGAGAATAAAATTTAGAAAGCAGCTGCATTTCCAATTTAAATTTTCGCCACACGATTGGAATTTGCTCTAAATAACGACATAAGCCTTCAAGCATGTGGAAAATTCACAATGAGTGCAGTTAAGTGAATTTACCCCACCAGATTGGTCTCCATCATCACCTGAATGAATTATCGGATTTCAGTGAATTCGATTCACCTTATTACCGGAATAAGTCATATTTCAACATGCTGACAATTCACAGTGAGCAAAATTATGGAGACAATTCTTTCTCACATTCTTTTGCCTATTTCAACTGAACGGATTAGCCGGTTTCGGTAAATACCACCCTATACCTCTCTCATCTAATTGAATGGCAAAATTGCTGCTGAAAAATTTACAAATAGAAAATTATTTCTATAACTTTTGTCTATATCTCTTGAATGAATTTTCCGATTTCAATAATTCCGTTCCTTTCCCCGAATTGATAACCACCCGAAATATCAAGATGGCTTATGAAACATCTGGAAATTTGAACAATAGAAAAATATGAAGGCGGTGAATTTGCCCCTACGGTTGCCTATATTTCCTGATCGGATTACCGTATTTCAGAAAATTAGACTGAATCCACGCGGTCCAATTGCCAATATTCCTGGAATGGATTTCAGAGACCCCTCTCAATGGCTTAACCTAACCTAACCTAACCCAATAGCACTTGACACATCTGGGAAATTATTTGGGTACCCCACTTTTCCCAATTCGTCTATACCCGCCGAGCAAATTAGCGGATCTCAGTAATTCGGTCCCCCTTCAGCAAGAGAACCCTCCCCTCCATTGCTATTGAAATATTTGCCAAACTGACCAGAAGGAAAAAAAAGTGTTAATGCAGCTCATTTTCTCCCTCTTTTGACGGATAAGCGGATTTCTGTATTTTCCCCAACCACACTCACATCTGAATAAGTTATACCCACAGTAGGAGACACATCTGGAAAATTGGCCATTGGAGTAGAATTTATATTCGCCAGTTTCACAAAATACTGATTTTCCCCTGTTTTTGCATATATGTTTCGCTCGTGTCAGTCATCTCTTAGAAGCGTTAAGCGTAAGTCGTTGAAACCCTAAACGAAGTTAGTCCTTAGAAAAAAAATTGTAACTTCTTTGAGATGGCCGATGCCATCAGAAGCGACAATTTTTTACATTTAGTGTAGCTCAGCGTTATCCAACATACGGCCAGCGAGCCAATCCGGCCCGCCAAGCGTTTTCATCCAGCCCGTGAGCAATTTAGGAGAAATCAGTAAAATGGACGGAATCTATGAATAGAATGAACACAATCACTTATTTGAGATTGTGTTCATTCATTCAATACGGCAAGGTTTAAACTTTTGGAAACAAAGCGTCGCGATTTTAGAACTTTATAACTTTAATATTGTGTTTCACCACATACATATTTGAGACGGTTGTACATAACTAAAACGTCAAATACAATTTCGCCAGTATATCAGTAACAAGAAAAAATTTGCAAGGTTTTGCCTTATTTCTGTGTTGTAAAGGTTCCAGCTTTCTTATCTGCATAATTTTGTGAAAATTATGAGCGGATTTGAAATTCCATTGCACAATTGTGTATTTGATCCGCTACAGCGATACTAGCATTACATTTAGCATGCCTAGAAACTGTCCTGACCGAACGAGTATGGAACACTAAATATTCGATGTTTCTCGATTTGACCTGCAAACGGCTGTGCCAATAATATCCTTGCATAACTGACGAGCGAACTTCAGTCCAGTATTGTGTATCGAAATGTAATCAGATTCATCACTCTGCAGAATTATTGACTCCCACTAAAAAGTCTATTAAAGTCATTATATCGTACGAAATTCAGTGCAGCTGACACCCATCCATTTCAATTCGCCTTTTACCAAAAGTGTGTTTTTTTTTTGTATCAAAATCAATCCAATTTTAGACATTTTCGGCTATTCATAACATATAAAAATAAGATTTCTGCTCGAATCGGTAATTTCTGGAACCCAGTCTTCTAATCCAGGTTTCTCTCTGAAATTTGCTTCTTTATTGAGCTGCAAACTAAGGTACTCTCTGAATTAATAATAAATTAAACATGGCCCGCCATCGTTTTGCAAACTAACAATTTGGCCCGCCCAAAAATAAAGTTGGACAACCCTGGTTTAGCTTGTAGTTCGGCCCTTTTGTAAATATCTCTCAATTTAGTACATACATATTCAGTACTATGATCTTTGTTGTTCATACTTCTTAGTTTATTGACACCGTTGCTGTTTATTGTAGTTTAAATAATATTGTACATGTGCAGCGGCGTAGCGATGATCTTATCTTCGAGGGGGCTAAGGCCATTCATATTGCTGGACATTTGAAGTTGCTGTTGCAAGTTACGTGATGATACTATTTTCCTGATACTCAAAAGCTTGACACAAATTTTCCACCATTGCAAATGGTGTGTTCCTAAAACTGAATTCAATCGTGAACCGAAGCATTACATGTGATCGGATGGGACTTTTCCATAGCAAAATGTGCAGCATTCTCGTTTTCACACAATGAAATCTGATGAGCAATCCAACGACCTCATTTCTTTTTACAATTTTTCCAGATTGGCACTGGGAGCTTCAGTTAATTTGCAATTAACAACTTCAGTCGCCTTTAATATAATTAGAGGAAAAGGAACCACTGCTTAGCTTTAATTTCAGGAGATTCGACAAAGCACTATCTAGTTTTGGATCGGATTTGATTTAATGCAACAGGTGTCGGTGGTGATGCTTTGTAACCGAATATTACAAAATAGTTCTTCAATAGAAATTTGAATAAAAAATATGGCACAAATTTACCTACCTTCATTCCGAGGGAATCGGAACATGGAAGTCGTTTTAGGTGAAAATCAAAAACCATTGTGTTTTTAAGAACAAGGTCATGATTTTGATTTAAATAAATTTCGTGATGTGCCTTGGTAATTTCAGAAATTTTCCCGCGCTTAGCAATTGTTGAATTTTTACTAGCGGTCAACCCCCAACACCATCTTTTTCCTAGGACCTCTCACGTAATATTTTTCCGCGCGTATGCCTCTGTACAATAATAATTTCAAAATGCTGTAAAACTATGAAATGTTTGAGGAAATCACATCAGACGGTACATTCGAACAAAGCTAATTAAATTTAAAGAGTAAATTTATTTTGTAATTGAGCTATAAACAGCTACAGCTACATCAAGCTTTATAGAAACAGGGTTTTCGTGAGTTTGTATAGTTTGGATAACCTAGGATTTTTCGTTGTCATAAACAGCGTTGCTATCCTCATGAGAAGATTGACCCCCGTTCGCCAAGTCGATAACGAGATTTTTTCAGAGCGCAACAACTTTTGCAAGTGAATTCATCTCTTGGAGAAAAAATCGGTGAAAAAACATTGTGACATTGCCAGGCAAGGGATAGAGCACTCGATATTGATGTTTTCGATTATACCATCTCTATTCATGAAATCTAAGAGCATGGATCCTAACCCAAGCCTCCGAAACTTTGCTGGATAGATAACCAAAGGACCTTAAAAGAATTTGCGGGGACTTTCGCGAGCAAGATCAACGCAGCATCCGGTACAACCACGAATTGTGTAAATTGTACGATGAGCTGCAACTACCGCAAACCGTGAAGCTTCAACAAATGCAATGGGTGGGGCATGTACATGAATGGACGATAATCGCATGCTAAAGTAGTTATGAATGCACAACGAAATTACTAAGCGAGATTGCGTGGACGACCGAGAGCTGGCTGGGAAAACTCAGTAGGTCTGGACGGGATACCTACATAATCCCGAAAAACAAAATCCCGCCCGTTCAAAGTCCCGATTTTTCCAGAAAATCCTGCCTTACGTTATCCCGACATTACATAATCCCGCCATATAAAAATCTCACCATTCCAAAATCCCCCCATTTCATAATCCCGCCACCTCAAAATCCCGCCATTCCACAATCCCGCCATTTCAATTTCCCGCTATTAAATAATAAAAAAAATCCGTCAAAATGCCGCCAAATTTATTTGTAATGTTAACAAAAAAATATGGGTTGGGTACGATATCCCGCCCATCATATTCCCGTTTTTTTAAATCCCGACATTCAATATCCCGCCATTTCAAAATCCCGCCAATTAAAAATCCCGCTCAATTAGAATCCCGTCTAATCAAAATCCCGCCAATCCAAAATCCCGCCATTTCAATAACCCGCTTATTCAAAATCCCGCTTTGCAATATCCCGCTTTTCAATATCCCGTCACCAAAGGTAAGTATTCTTTCATAAATCGCGCGCGCGGTTTTTGAATGAATACTTACCTTTGGTGACGGGTTATTGAAAAGCGGGAAAGTCGGGAAAGCCAGGAAAACCAAGGTACCCGCCTAAGTTCTGTTGTATTGCTGACACAGTTGCAGCAAATTTTCCAAGAACTCAAAATATTGTTGAGGCTTGGCACAGACGATTTAACTTGATCACAAGGAAAATCCATATCGGTCTGTACCGACTGGTGGAATTACTAGGTAAAGAATTGCTCCTAGCTAAAAACCAAGTTGAGCTGTCCCGATCCGAAGGTCGCATCCAAAAGGTCTTTGGATGTAACCAGCAGTTAGTGAATATACTTGCATCTAAAGAGGACTATGAAAAAACGGATTTTTTGAAAAACTTGACGCACAAACTAATGTAAATAATTGATAAGTCGAACGCATATCTATGTTTTGTTAACAATAAAAAAAAAATTGGCGGTATTTTTAAATGGCGGGATTTTGGAATGGCGGGATTTTGAGGTGGCGGGATTTTGATATGGCGGGATTTTGTAATGTCGGGATAAAGCAAAGCGGGATTTTTTGGAAAAAGCGGGATTATGAACGGGTGGGATTTTGTTTTTCGAGATTATGTAGGTATCCCAAAAATATAGATATGCGTTCGACTTAACAATTATTTACATTAGTTGATGCGCCAAATTTCTAAAAAAAATCCGTTTTTTCATAGTCCTCTTATGTTGAAAGTAACTGCTGGCTACGTCTAAAGACCTTAGTTTGCTCCCGTCGGTTTTTAGCTAGGAGCAATTCTTTCTTTATGACGGGATATTGTAAAGCGGGATTTTGAATAAGCGGGTTATTGAAATGGCGGGATTTTGGACTGGCGGGATATTGATTAGACGGGATTCTAATTGACCGGGATTTTTAATTGGCGAAATTTTGAAATGGCGGGATATTGAATGTCGGGATTTTAAAAAACGGGAATATGATGGGCGAGATATCGTACCCAACCCGGTCTGGACGCTCAACAACTACTGGGCGTTTCGAAAACAGTAGAATAAGATCACGTGATCGCGGCAATTGGAGGTAAACGATTCAGGCGGCCAAAGCCCGACGTTGGGCTATCTTGGACTTGGGGGATGACACTGGTAGATGATCCATGACATAGCCTGGATCAATTTTCCAGATTGTCACATTGGGATTTCTAGTAAATATGGACATGGTCCACCAAGTCGGAAAAACCCCTAATGGAGTCACTTGAATTAATACTAAACATCTCTCCAAAAGTGCTAGCCATTGCAATGATTTTTCAAAATTTTTCAAAATTTCAATAGTGGATTTGGATTTACCTCTTAACAGAATTTCACCTTTGCCCTATCTTACTTTAGCCCCCCTTATTCACTCCCATATAGTTGCGCCACAATTATCCAAATTCAACGCCCTGTCGCTATCATCACTTGAACTCCAGGGTCAAATCGAGGCAAATCACATTCAACACTTGAATGGGGGCTCATCAATCCATCAAAACTGTCAAATAATGCAAAGAAATTCAGCATGCAATATTTGCTGTTGCAAGATTGTAATATTAAGTAGCAAATAAAGACTTGCTGCTGCGTCACCACACTGGGAGTGGAGTGGATGACTCGTACGCTGATACGGTCGTTCGCGCGTATCATCATTTAATGAAAAATAATAATAAATTGATAATGCATCTCTCTGGGGTGGCATTGAGCTGGGTGGTTCAGTGTCATTGCAATTGATAGACAATCGTTTGTAACTTATTATTCTACGAGTATAATGTTCGCTGCTAGTATTCGTATGTGTTTGATGTATATTTCTTCAATTTGAAGATTTGTCGTGGTAATTATGTTTTAAGTGCGTGTTTAACCATGCAATCTGAGAAATTATTGTCTTTATCGAATTGCATGTTTTCCATTCGATTGGCATGTTCTCTAATCATAAACAATAATCTTTAGTATTTTTTACATAGATTTGAATTATGTTAATATTATGACGCTAATTAAATGATTTCTAGATATTATATCAATTTTGTACACAGGGAGAAGAGACAGATGCAATTGCTTTGAAATTCAAAATTATTTAACAAAACCTCGCAATCAATTTAAAACCATGAAGCATAACACCCAAGTATACATCGTCGTCCATTAAATTGTATCGAATGTAAACTAATGCTGCAACTAAACAAATACACAGTAAAAAATATGTACTCGCGGTCGTGGTACTCTCATACAAAACATATAGTAAATAAATGATCCAGTGAAGGCTCTAAGCTCATTGATGAATGACCGATTCAATTTCGCTTACACTTGTCACCGCTCACCGAACGTAGTTGTGTGTCAGCAAACAGATCAGCCGAACGACATTTGAATTCAAATTGTCATTTATACAAATATCGCCTTCATTGCAACGGGGGGCCATGATGCCATTCATAAATGCACTTGTCACAAGATAAATTACGTACGACTATACAATTGCGAAGTCATGTACTCGTATGTAGAAAGTGAAGAGATTGATTCTTCGTTATTTTTCTCAAGTTGTTCAGGGTCAACAAATATATTTTTAATGACCCTAGAAATTTGTTTAAAAGTTTAATTAAACATCATATAGCTTAAAATGTCTACTGTATACAGACTAGATAACATTTTTGTTTTATTTTCCCATCACATTCACATAACGGATGTACCTATATAATGTGTGTGCGTACCCACGATACAAGTTGATGAATTTTGTGTTTTTTCCTATTTCGCGGTGTGTGGTGTTTGCACCAATCAATCAAAGAGGTCATTTAATTAGTTCCTTCTAGAAATAAAAAGCAAAAAAAACGAAAAATGCCAGCATGCGGGATCAATGTAAAATGGGGCTCCGTCTCTCTTGTTCAATGACGCGCCCCTCAATGCTCAATTTGAATTCGTCCGATAGATACAAAGAGATATCCAACACAGACGGCGGTATAAGGTCACCACTATATGATTGAGATAGATACGATGGATGGCAAACGTCAAAGTCATCTGCTTGAAATGTTTTCTTTACTTCACAGTTCACACCTCTTGTTGTACGACGCAAAAAGCACATACAAGACAATCCACACCGCGGTGGTGGCGGTGGCAATTTCGACCTTCACATATAACTAATTAGTAAATTTATCTGACGCTTAAAAAAAAGCTAAAATTGTGTATCCGAAAATTTATATTTACCGCACATTCAGGATGATCGTTGAGAAAATGGATTCTTTTCACATCGTCCCGCAAGTTACTGACATGAGTCTTTTGTTTTCTATATAAAAGTATGTATTTTCGAAAAAATCTAGGTTTTCGCTAAAGATTAATTACACGAAGCGGTACCTGTGAATAGAGTTTTACGAAAATTGGTGTTACAAAGAATTAAGTTTGTGCTTTGACTTCTGTATACCGATCATGGTCATTTCGGACTTCGGAACGTATGATAATCTGATAAAACGTTTAGTGTAAGCATTGCGCAACTCACATGAAGTTTTTTTTTTATGTCTAAAATAACATGAATGGATATCGAGTCGTGCCTATTATGGGAAAAGGTCAATTGGATCATAAAAAGGGGCCACCCTTTTGTCAGTGACGATGATAATAAAGTTTCTTTGCATTAGGTTTATAGTGTGGTCAAGATGGTTTTAGTGTTGTCTTCTTTTGTTGTGTGGGCCATTGAGATGTTTGAGTCCGACTGCATTGTTTAATAAGAACAAGACACGCATTTGACATGGTCCAATGCATGTGTGTAATGGAAAATCGTGAGTTTAGTATATGCGCGCCTTGATTCACTGACCATGTCATAGAGAACGCGCCCTCCTTTGAGCACAATTAATAGAATAGAGTAATAAAATTTGGTAGAATGGAGTTTTTTTTCGTTTTGTGTTTGTAAGCCCTATTGTCTCCGTCGAAGTGGAACAATTGCTTTTATGGGGTTAATGAGTACAGAGAAGAATTAGTGCAAGTTAATTGCCTTTTCTGAGAGAGGGTTCCTTAATGGTTTTTCAGCGAACTACAATTTAAATAGTCGGTATCAGAGGTCGTAGCCAATTCATCTGAAATCAATCATTGATTGACCTTTTTGTTTTGACATTGCATAATGTGGGGAAATTATGATTAATTACTTTATATTACCGGGCTTATGTTTTTTTTTTTATAACAGAAGCAACTAAATGTTTGATGTAAGGATATGGCAATCCTCGGGTATGTCATGTACACTTTTTTTGCTAGAAATACATAACGCGTTTCATTCTGTAACATTTTTAATTAGACGAATCCAAAAATAGATTTACTATGTATCATGGCTACACATATTAACTGAATTTATTAGCTGTAACTCCGTTACCATTACTCCAAACTGGAAAAAGCAACTGATGTATTGATGATGATGTACCCATCGAGTTCTTTGATTTGAGTATCCATACGTTCATGTACGATAAAAACTAAAAAAGTCTTCTTTTTCAAATCTCCGAGACACCCTGTTAGCTTTGCCCTACCAACGTTGAAGTATTTCGTGCTGAAGGCTGTTACGGTTCTACACATTCGTACGAAGTTTCATTACGATCGGTTAAGCCGTTCGCGAGTTATTTAGTGAACAAATTTTTAAATCTTCGGGACACCCTGTTAGCTTTGCCCTACCAACTTCTAAGTATTTCGTACCAAATACTGTTACTATTCTACACATTCCTACCAAAATACATCGGTTAAGCCGTTCGCGAGGTATTTAGTGAACAAGTTTTTAAATGGCCGGGACACCCTGTTATTTTTGCCCTAACAATTTTCAAGTATTTCGTGCCAAAGACTGTTACCATTCTACACATTCTTACCAAATTTCAGGACGATTGGTTAAGCCGTTCGCGAGTTATTTAGTTAACAAATTTTCAAATGTCCCGGACACCCTGTTATGTTTGCCCTACCAACTTTTAAGTATTTCGTGTCCAAAGACTGGTACCATTCTACATATTCCTACCAAATTTCATGATGATCGATTAAGCCGTTCGCGAGTGCGAGAGTGAACAGACGGACGGACAGACGAACTCACGGACGGACAAAATCGATTAGGGTTTAAGGGTTTTTTGAAAAATCTAAAAAAACCCTAAAAACGCACATGAACGCAAATGTGTTCTATGAGCAAATATCTTCCATCAATATCCACAACATCTATACAACGAAAAAGCTGCCAGAACCGGGAGCGCACCACGAACAAGATGCCAGAACGGCTGAACTCCGAACAATTTGCCAGAACCACGAAAGTCCACTCTAGCCTTTGTTTTTAGCGTTAACATGAATTTGACTATCTCCCCGCGACCACCTTCAGTATAACTTCGCGGGCTATGGCCAATTAGCCTTTAAACCGATTTGCTATGACTTCCCGTCTGGCTTCTTCCCTCTGCAGGTCTTTGTGGATGTTGCACTTCGCCCACTTCCGCATTCAGGTGCAAGCGCCCTGTTTTGAATCTTGGACTGCCGAAGAACACATGCCTTGCGTCCTCTGGGACTCCCTTGCAGCTAGGGCAAGCGATACAAGTATTGTCAGTATCCTCCGTGACCCGTCAAGAATTGAGTCAAGAAGTGGTAGACCTCTTCATGTTTGCGCCGAACCCACTCGATATCGGGGATCAGATAGTGTGTCCACTTGCCGGTTGAGGCTTCGTCCCATCGCCGGTGCCACTGTCTCAGGCTTTCCTCTCTTTCCATACTTTTCCGAACTTCTAACTCTGCAGAGCTTTCCGTACGACGACTACGGTAGATTCTGCTTGTTTCCTCGAGCAGAATTCCCATTGGCATCATTCCAGCAACGACGTATGCCGTTTCGTGCGAGGTTGTTCTGTATGCAGAGCACACTCTTAATGCACACATACGGTAAACCGAGTTAAATTTCTGGGCGTTCCCAGAGGTGTCGACTGATTAAGCCCAGACGGGTGAACCGTATAGCAGTATGGATGTAACGACCCGAGCCAGCCAGTCTTTTGCAAGATCTTGGGCCTCCTATATTGGGCATAATCCTTGCTAAAGCTACGATGGCTACTGCTGCCTTTTCCGTTACGTACTTAATATGCTCTGCAAATTTTACTTTCGTGTCGATCATAATCCCCAAATACCTAGCCGCCACTTTTGTGGTTATGATATCGCTACCAACTCGAATGTTCAGCGAGCAACTTTTTCTGCGCTTGCTAATCAAAACGGACTCTGTTCATTTACCAGAAAGCTCTAGGCCGACCGTTAGTAACCACAGCTTTGCGGTCATAAACCTCAACCCACTCTGGTTTCTTTGCTACCACAAATACTGCGATGTCGTCTGCGAACCCCACTACATTCACTGCTCTAGGTATTGGTTGTTCCAGGATGCCATCGTACATAATGATCCGAAGCAACGGGCCGAGAACTGACCCCTGTGGAACTCCTGCAGTAACCTTATATTCCCTGGGTCCATCACCCGTATCGTATTGGAGGACGCGATTCGACAGGTAACTCCTGATTATAGATGCGAAATAGTCCGGTACATCTACTCTTTGCAAGCCCAGTTTGTGCGCATCTAACGTCACCAACAAGCAACAAGTAGCACTTTGAAGCGATTCCTATGCCATATTGGTAACCATCACGATTGCGTCCACTTCATACAGAAATTTGCTTCAGTGCTTCCCGATAGAAAGGGCATCTAGTCCCTCCCGTTTGATGGTTGCAGTTTTCCCTGTCTGCCTCCTTTCTCAATATACAATGGGCCTCGCCATCACAGGAGGCCTTGTGTTGTGACCTTCTTTCCCACATTTAAAGCAAGTTTTTGACCTATTTTGCTGCCGCAGTCCTTAGCGTAGCGTCCAAAAGCAAAACAACTGTGGCATCTGTTCGGGACCAAATGAGTTCTTATGCGACAGCCTTAAGCTTGCCTCGTTGTTAGCCTCCTTAGTGGACATGCTTGCATATGACTGCGATCTGGGTGCCTCCGTAGGCCTTCCGCAGTGACTTTACCGCGTCGATTTCCAAAAATATACTGTTGAGACCAACTTTTACTTATCATATTTAACCGGTCGCACAGTAATAATTTTTTACCGAATGTGTAATGAAATGAATTTAGTTTTTTTAAAGTCCTTAAATTTCTACGCATATCTTAAGGTAAAATACCCACCCATACACTGCCACTCTTTCCAGCGGGAGTACACAAACGTGTGGATTGAAACTGCGATCAATGTTAAGGCACAAATGATTCTCTACCGGGAGAGCAGCAAGAGAAAAATTGGTATCGTGAATGCAGTCAGTGAAGTAAGAAAATTTACAAATTGGACTGTAACGTAACATCGTCGCATGATAGGTACGTTTCACGGCACATGCACAGCGCGTACACTACCCCATACACACATGTGATTATGTGAATAATTTAATAAATGCCATGATTTACCGCGGGAAAGAGTGTCAGTGTATGGTCAGCTAATGGTGAAAAGTAGCATTTCGCGGTCTTAAAAATTAAATCGAAAATTATATTAGTGATGAGAGAGTGAACATTCTTTTTACAGGATAAATCTTTTTTTTTCGATTACCTTTACAATTTTCCATTAACTTTTATTTAAATTTGAGTTAATTTCCATGTATACATCCCGAATATACATATGTATATGCACATAACTACAGGAGAAAATAATATTAGGGAATCTGAAAATTCACAGTAAAAGTTTCGTGGAATTTCGTGCCAAATGATTTATCTTTTAACGCTCTTCCTCTCTTACTGAAAAATAGGTTTTTCGCAATATCTTGATAACGGTAACATGTGCTGAAGAGTAGTGTATGGCAAATACTCGTATCTAGCTTTTGTAGTTTCTCAATAAGTTGTCAAAAGGTGATTGATTTGAAAACTCCTAACGGTGACAGGAGGTAAAACGGCTTTTTAACAAGGTTTTATGAAGATCTTTCTAACGGTAACTCTCGCTAAAAAAATATTAAGGCAAATTCGTAGCCGATACGATTCTGAAGAAAATGGCCAAATGTTTTCACTAGTATGTAGCACTTTAAAGGGCGTTACGGGGGGGTTCAAAACTTAGAATAACTGGAGAGTTAAGGGTTTTCGTGAATATAGCTGTAACGTGATATTATATGCTGCAAGGGTGAAAAGTATGATAATGACAAATTTGAGCTTGTACACCGCCTAAATAAATGCCAAAA
Organism: Microchrysa polita; assembly: GCA_949715475.1. Classification (NCBI taxonomy): domain Eukaryota; kingdom Metazoa; phylum Arthropoda; class Insecta; order Diptera; family Stratiomyidae; genus Microchrysa; species Microchrysa polita. Next base: position 19,544,277 of record OX454419.1, on the reverse strand, counting down.
AATTTAAGATCAATACAGGCATTCATGAGGACGCTATGAGGGTTCAGAACCATACAATAACGGTATTTTCTTGTATTTTCCTGGATATTTTTATAACGGTAATTTATTTTTATTTGCCTTCATAGATCCAAATACAATTCCAGAACAACCGATCTGTACTTAAGCCCAAATTGGAGCTACGTGTGCAACTTAAAAAAAAAGTTTTCCCCGGGAATTGTTCCAGAACGGTAGCCTTACGGGGAGAAAACATCTTTGACCACATCTGTCGCTTATGGGGCTTTACCAAAAATGCCGTTCGATGGGCGCTTCATCTAAGGAACCTATGAAGTGTCGAACATCTAAATCAGAGGCTCGCAACCAGCAGACGGCTGCCGGACCACCTAGCTTGAAATTGAACTTTTATTTTGACATACTTTTCAAGTTGATTTTCATTTTGATTCTACACCAACTTTAAAAAAGTTTTCTTTTTGTTTCATCATTGAATGAATTGAAGTAATAAATGACGCCAAATCATATTTGAAAATGATTCAAATCATTTTCTTTAATTTTACAGCGGCTTTTTTTTCTGAGTGTACTTAACACGCTCATCGGTTTATCGCAGTTGCATGTGACCCATAGACGTGAACGTGTGCACATGAGTTATAAGCCAAACAAAAAAACGGCAAAACTCCGAAAATCTTAGCCCTATTCCGCAACGAAATTTTGGTGGGAAGTTCCAGATTCGAGCTCAGCACCCCAAATAAAAACCTTAAAAAGAAATAATAAATTTCTCCACCACATTTTGCAATCTCAAATCACTTAATGACCACGCTTAAACTGAACAAAATGGAATTATAGCTGCAAAAACTTTTCGAATCCTAATTTTGTATCCTTATCCTGCCGTAAGCATTCATCATAATTCACATGAAATTTATGTGCACCTTTTTTTTAGATAAATGAAACAAAGCTAAGCTTATAAAGAATATTTACTTGTATTTGGTGATTTTCGTTGTCTTGATCGCAGACGTTTATTTTCCAATTAATTTAAATCTTTTTCATCTTTTCTCAACTTTTTTTTTCAAAAATAAAGTTCTAATGAAAATATACATATGTAATATTTTAGATTTACGATTAAAATCACATCCATTTGCTCAGGGAATTAATCAACGCCCAATTAATTTTTTTTTTGCGAAATTCCTGTTCTATACACGCCTCTCTTAAATTCAAGGTCGCAATTAGATGAATGTATATATGATGATGGTAAGGCTCATTTCATTATTCATTTATATTAATTTTATTTCTTTTATTTCACAAATTTTTGCAAGAATATCTTTTGGTTTATGGATAAACCATTTTTTTAATTTTTGTTGCAAACCTTAAAATCTCTCAGTATTTTTGTATACACAGTCCATCCACAAGTATCTTAAGTATGTTTGGACGCCATACTTAAATGGTAATAAACGAACGGATATTTAACAAAAAAAGCAAGTACACAAGTGGTAGGAACGCTTTAAATGTACACAAAAATTTCAGAATTTCCAGTAATGTTCATCGACTTGAAAATATCACCTGTCATGGCATGGATGATCCACAAGAGAGAGAAAAAAAGATGAAACGCGCAACGTCATCTTTCAATTCGATAGTACATATCTTTGGTAAAGATCATTAACCCATTAAAGTCATGTTAAGAGTAAACAAGTGTCCATATTATGGATATTCGATGTTTAGAATCCGATATGTATGTGCGTTCTTTTATTTCGGCTTGCTATTCATCATCATCAAGATAGTTGGTTGTTGATCGCTGTGCGAGCATTCTTAATCAATTCTGAGAAATCTTCTGTAAAGCACTTTCATTCAATGACCTTCACATACACTATGGTGAGACTAGAAGGAATTTTAGAAGAAAAAAAAAGAAACTGGTAGAGTAAAGAGTACCATTTTTATGGGTTTTGTTAAGTGTTTTAAAAGTATGTACACATTTTGTAGCTATTGGAATAAATCAAGATAGGTACAGCAGTTCCGCATAGAGATCTAGAGTGCTACTATAAATCTTAAACTCATTTGGAAGCACTAAAAGAAGTTTTGTGGTTAAAATTGTGTTTTTGCGCCCAAAGATTTTAGTTTTATACAAAAAAACGATATACCTAATGGGTTTTTAAACTGAACCGGTAGTTTCCTGCGTGACAACTTCGGTAACGGAGATTTTAGAATTAATTTTCCCTTATCTTAGTTTTACTTGCTAATTAATGTTGGACTTCATATTCTTATAATACAAGTATATTCCTAAACAAAACCCTAAGAAAACTTACTTACGCATCATCATAATGACGAAAATTTGCAAATCAATCAATTCTATAGTGCAAAAAAGACATCCAGCTGACTGACGGCCGACCGCGTGATGGTTTTCAAATCCATTTACGTCGGTATTTCATTCAAATTGACGTTATGTAATCCATTATCATTAAACTAAAGGCAAAACTAACAAATAGCAGCACTGTATAGCGTCCAGTATTTAATAGAACTGCGGCTTATGGAGCACGATGATGTGTTGATGATGAGACATGACTTCCCATTGCCTTCATTGATGATCTGGACGATGTTATTGAACTTAGTCCGAATCATGATTATTTAATCCAATGATCTTTGCGATGGACACTGGGAAGTGTGAACATTTCTTATTTATTAAAAATATAAATTAACCAGGAATCTGAGAATAACTCGTAGTTTCAATTGGGGAAGAATTAACATTCCTAAACAAAGGTTTCAAAATTATTTTTTGGTTTTGAATTTTTATACCGCTCACAGTATGTGAAAGGGTCTATTAACTTTTTCATGAAGGTTGCCATGCAGCGAAGTCGGCACCTTCGACCAGGGCCGGATATCCTATAGGGGCAACCCGGGAAACTGCATGGGGCGGCAGATTTCAAGGGATGGCAAATTTTTAAAACTTGCTTTTTGTTTTAAATTTTGTGAAAGATGAATTTTGAAAACTTGATAAATTCGTATATGCTATTTCCCTGCTTATATGCTTCAGTGTCCATTTTATAGGCGGCCTAACAATCAACAAATTGTGAACCTACATTAAATCTTGAACATGATTTCAGTACTTGGCCACGAGCTCTGAATTTTCCGAGTAGGTACCTACACCCCACATAAAATATTCAAAAAAATTGAAAAAGAACTTTTGGGAAGTATAATCCACAAAACTTAAATTAAAATAAAATTACAGCTTACTAGTCGTTCCGATTTGATAGGATCCAGTTATCCAGAAAAAGTCTGATGTGGTGAGAGACCAACATAACTTTTCACAATATTCACGCTTTGTCGAATTGGTCTTCTTATAAATCTCTCAAAATTGCACTAGACAACGAAAACCCGTGAAAATGCGAAAATTCGAAAGCCCCAAATGAGATGAAAGCAGTTCAAAGTAAATATCCCCTGTTAAAATTCGCGGTAAGCTTATTACGTGAAATTGAGGTTTCTGACGGAAAGCATTTTCCGTCAAATATGATTTTTGAGGTTATACGTTTATCATTTCCAAAACGATGAAAAAAAAATGACTCAAAAATTCAAAAAGGTATTTAGAACATTCTGAAGAAAGTGTACAACCCAATGGAATGAGTGTGAAAAACATTTCAGATTTCATATTCTCGTAATTTTTAGAAAAAAAAATCGGTACGAGGCCGGATCCCCTGGTCCCCTCCCATCGCTACGTCCCTGCAGCCAACACATTTTGTTAAAATATACTCAAAAAAATATCAAATTTTCATAGTCATCTACGACTCTTACGTTTTGCATATCATACGACATATATGATAATTTTCAAGCCTAGCTAGTGACGGAGGGCGGGGCAATTCGTCGAATGTCCAGGGGCGCCATAAGGGCCCTGCCTTCGACTATGTAGTACAGGGCGGCCCATAAGTATACAATTTTCCATTACAATTTTGAAGTTGTGGAAGAATGTTAAAATCATTTGCATTCATTATCGTAACACATAAGCCGTGATTTTAGTAATTCACATTTCCAAAATCAATTGGTCAATTGAGTCATGTCAGTGTCATCATTAGAACGACGGGACATTTGTTTAACTTCGATCTAGATTCCCTTTTTACCTAAATTCCCATTGTTCTCTGTACATACAGATACGATACTGATTTTTGGTTAATTGTACTGTTATAAAGATTTATCTAAAAATCCTTCCTGATGGAAACCTGCTAATTCAGAAGTTCCACCGTAGTTCCTTTTTCGAAATAAAAACCGATAGAACTCTTGGCATAGCGTAGAAAACTCAGCAATACACAATACGATACGTTATTACCGACTTTTTTTTTTGAGAGTACGTTGTAGATTGTAGAGGGATGTGAACCCGGAGGGTTTCGCAGCACTTGCGTCAATAGGCCTATTGTTCTATCGCCCTGGTCGCAGATGGGCAGGACTACGCCTGGCGATCAAGGTTGATCGTGCTGAGAAACGAGTTGAGATCGCTTATACAGGGTCTTCCGCATTAGGTGGTCAATACTGTTAGGGTTGATAGCACAACTTGTTTCAGCAAGAAAATTGCCAATACAAACGGATTTTTTTCACCGTTACCTTGTTATCGCTCTTTTTGTGGAAGTCATCGAAAATCGTAACTTGTCATGCAAAATCATAATTTGCAGCCCTCGTGATGACTTAATCCAAGATTTGATTTCAGTTTCAGAAACTACATAAAATTTCACAAAAACCGAAGTTTTTTCTGTTGCCAACATTATCGCCACTTTCAAGATACAGTTACTCAAACTTAATAGAAATTTTAAAATAGATTTTTCATCAAAAATTCAAACAGTAATTTCATAACGGTGCTTTATCCGTACAACTCTGCAAAGTTGATAAAAGTTGCTTGAACATGTTGGCTTTCCAATAGTATATAGCTTTTCATATTTACATGGCAGTATTTTAGGGAAACACGCATTGAATGGTAAAATTCAAGGCTTCAGTGGAATCGCTAACAATTTTTCCTTTACTCGAAAAAGACAAACCAAGGCTATTATAATTGGGGATAGAATTGAAGCGAGATTCTTATTTTGACCAGAACTGTAAGATATTTGAAATTTTTTACATTGTTTGGCAAATGCAACCGTACTTATAACAGTTAAAATTTAATATATGCTATTTATGGCAGACAGACGGGTGACCCGCTCATAATGCAGATCTATCAAAGAATATTTGGAATACGAATTTCCCGGAAAGTGGATTGGCAGATTTGGGACAGTTGCGTGGCCTGCGAGAAGTCCCGACCTTACACCCCTAAATTTTTATTTATGGGGTAACTTAAAAAGCAATGTCTATTCCGAGCCGATTACCTCCCGGGAACAGCTGCTGCGGCGAATTAATGATGTTTGTGACAACGTAAAGGAAACCCCTCCTGAAATCCTTCGGGACGTTTCTTCCATGCGCCGAAGGTGTCGAGTCTGCATACAAAATGGAGGAGGCCAATTCCAGCAGTATTATTCGAATCAAACAGACCCATTTAATCATTAGTTAATATTTTTAGTTTAGTGTTTATTTCTCATATTCAAAACTTTGTTTTCATTTTTATTTAACATATTTTTAACATTGCGATTGTAAAATATAAAAAATAAATGAACAAAATTTCAGTTTGAGTAATCCGATAAGAAAATTATTACCTTGTTTTTTTTACATCCAATATGTGTAATTCCAAAATCCCGCAATGTAAATATGAAAAGTGATATACCGTTGGAAAGCCAACATGTTGAAGCAACTTCAATCAACTTTGCAGAGTTGTACGTATAAAGCACCGTTATGAAATTACTGTTTGAATTTTCGATGAAAAATCTGTTTTAAAATTTCTATTAAGTTTGAGTAACTGTATCTTGAAAGTGGCGATAGTCTTGACAACAGGAAAAACTTCAGTTTTTGTGAAATTTTATGTAGTTTCTAAAACTGAAATCAAATCTTGGATTAAGTTATCAGGAGGGCTGCAAATTATGATTTTGCATGCATGCATGTCACGATTTTCGATGACTTTCACAAAAAGAGCGATAACAAGGTAACGGTAAAAAAAAATTCCGATTGTATTGGCAATTTTCTTGCTGAAACAAGTTGCGCTATCAACCCTTACAGTATTGACCACCTAATGCGGGACACCCTGTAGATGTCGAAGCTATGTCATCCGTATCTGGAAAGGCCACTCCGAGGTGTGACCAGCGGCGCTGGACCAGTGCATCGCACTCGCATAAGACGTGGAAAGAGGGAGAAAAAATATTTTGTACAGAAACAACCCTTATTGTTGCTGTTTGAAGGGCAAATGGATCGTTACCGAATTTTCAACAAGTTCACTCTTTTTCGTCGACATTATCACCATGTCTGCCTTCCGAGATTGTTTTGTTCTTCCTTTGTTTCATGAGTGATATTTGAATCATAAACGTGAACGGGGAGCACCACTGCGTACACACAAAACTCGCAGACAGTGAAAGGGTTAATGAGCGTTACTGTAAAAGTCAGTGATCATTGCCTTAAGGTACATTTTCCTCGGCACGACCTTAGCGGCACTAGCGACAGCGACTCGCTCATTCCATATAAAAACTAGTTTTTAGAATGAGAGAAAAATGAGTTTTTATATGGAATGAACGAGTCGCTGTCGATAGGGCTGCTGCAGTCGTGTCCAGGAAAATGTACCTACACACTTCAAAAATATTTGTGGCAAACACTATTACCATTCTATGCATTTCCACCAAATTTCATGTTCATTGTTTCATCAAGTTAACAGATATGCATTGAAGAAATGCTTAAGAGGCTTCCCTTGCATTGTGAAAAGCCCTTTCTAAATACTTACTTAGCAATATTTCCGGTTTGGATACAGTTATTCGAATGAAAATTCGTAGACATATTCCCTATTTAATTTTTTAAAAACCCTTAGCAGAAGTTTCATATTTGGAAACCTAGGAGGGGCTACACACGAACAAATTGAAATTTTACAAATTCACTGTTATTTACTTTTCCTTAGTAAAAGTCAACAATCTTAATATTTAACGTATATAAGGCCATACTGACCAATCTTTGTGCAAAGTGTCATATCGATCCCTATAACGGTTTGGAAAAACGGAGGTCGAAAAGGAAGTTTAACTTTGAACGCCAATAACTTTTTTACCGTTACTTGAAACTGGACAATTTTAACTGATGTGAGATGTACTCGTTTAGTTCTTTGATTTAAATACCCATATGTCAATCTCCGATAAAAACTAAAAAAGTCGACTTTTTTCAAACGTTCGAGACACCCTGTTATCTTCTTCCTACCAACTTCTAAGGTATATGTGCCAAAGACTGTAACCATTCTACATATTCCTACCAAATTTCATGACAATCGGTTGAGCCGTTCGTGAGTTATTTAGTGAACAGACGGACGGACGGACAAAATCGATTTTATAAGGGTTTTTTGAAAAAAAAAATTCTAAAAGACCCTAAAAAGCGGCTTGGTCCCCTACACGAAATTTAAGTGCAGTTTTCATTAAATTTATTCCTCATTTATTGAGATGTAAATTCGTCATCGAATAGCACGACCAAGTCGGACCAAAGCAGGACTTTCGACATTTTGGCAGGATAGCGAGTTAAGGTCGAAAAAGAAGGAGTGTTCTGCCAAAAACAGGACGGGTACGACCATAACTCATACGTTCCCGTTATATGTCTGTGCGAAATTGGCCAATTTTTTTTTAAGACTAGAGAGTTTGCAAATTGACCACTTACTTTTTTTTAGTCAATTTCACCGTTATAAATTTTCATAAGACCTTGGGCCATTCTCTCAAAACTCTTATCGAATGGTTAGTCTTATCACATAGAGAAGACACACACAATTTTCAGAAAACTTTTCCATTATATTGAATTGAATTTTTATGTTATCTTTTGCTTATTTACGCTGTTGGATGAAAGTGCGCAATGATTTTTTCAATCTAAGATGACGATGGCATAAATAAGCAAAATATGGCGTAACTATGCAAAATAAACTAAAATTCCATTTAATACAATGGAAAAGCTTTCTGAATATTGTGTGTGTCTTCTCTAGGCGATAAGACTAACCAGCCGACAGCTATACTGAATAAGAGCTATCAGAAACCCGGCCCTTATGTTATAAAAACCAAAACCATGCTCTCTCTTCCTTAAAATTACAAGAGCAACTTTTCAGAAAACAGTTTTCTTTGTACTTGTTACCGTTATCGAGATTTTGATTGACTTGTGTAATGTCGCTTGTAAAGTCCTTAGAGATGCACATATACGTGAGAAATTCGACCAATTGGTTTAGAACTATACGGGCTTCAAATTTACCATAAATTTTTTTTTTGTTAATTTTACTGTTATGTAAAAATGTTCATAAAACTTGATCTAAACACTATTTGTACCCCATTAAAATTGGTAGAACTACAAACTTTATAGACACCATTTTTCAGTATACATACATACATAAACGTTATTATATCGTTATCGAAATTTTCCCAAAAATCTTTTTTTGCAGGTGTTTAATCCTTTGTAGGGTCGTAAGTAACCGACGTAGAGATGGCAGGAATCACCGTATAAAGTTCACGAAAGAACACTTTTTGATAAATTTGAAGGCCGTATAGTTCTCAAACAGTTGGCCGAACTTCTCACGAATACGTGCACCTTTAAGAGCGTTACTAGCGGCATTACACAGAGTCGATCAGAATCCCGGTGACTTCTGTTGAATTTCACGAAAGAAAGCCTAATGGGTAGTTTTTTCCGCTATTTTTTTTGAAAGATTGACGAAATGTATGTCTATCGATTCAAAATGTGATTCTGTTGTCAGTCTACCCCACTCCCAGCCCAGTCTCAATTTTTTTTGTGCTTGGTAACTTTCTAAATTGTCCCTATCCGGAAAAAATAGGTCAGGTCTAGAGGTACCCTCCCTCCTCTGAAAAGATATCTACGCCACTGCTTTATCATAGCTAGTACGTACATATCAATTCCATGATTTCTTTTTGCTAGAATTATAGAACTACATCATAAATTATAGTCACTGTCGCCTAACGCATTACAGAATGCTAGTTCAGGCAAATTACTCGAGAGATGTAAATTTGACCTAAGACAGTGGTCGCAAACTTATTACCCTGAAGAGCCAAATTCAATAATTTATTCATTAATACTCATCGAAAGAGCTTTGTTTTTTTTATTTTTATAAAAGCGACATGGTGCTTTACGATCTCATAGTTCATAGGGCATACTAATTATATTTTGGAAGTGGAACAGTGCATCGCAGGCGTGAGTTTAAAACGGATTATCTTTTGAAAGCAACGTAATGCATTTCCTAATAACTAAATAGTGATAGTAGTCTTGCTGGTCTAGCGGTTAGTGCGCGAATCTCACCGTGGATCATGGTGTTTTTCGAACTCACGAGCTTGTGACGGACTATGATCTCACTCAGATGTTAAACGAGTACCCATTTATGCTGAGCGTGATGCTGATCTCATTAACTCAACAAAAAGCAGATACGATCTTGGAAATAGGATGTCACTAACACATCCTGCGGCCTTAGTCCAATGTTGGATTGTCGCGCCTGTTATTTATTTTTTTATTTTTTTAAATAGTGATACCTCGGTACCACGCCACACCCGTGCACGTAGAGGGTTGCAGTTTCAGCATATGATGGGAATTTTCCAAAGAATCTCTTTTCCAAACGAAAATTGGGCCATAGTTGAGAAATGCTGAAGAAGAGTCGCACAGATTGAGCAAAATAGTCTGTAATTGTATGTCCAACTAGGAAAATCGCTCTCTCTTGAACAAGCTTCACATTAGTAGAATGTTGCACAAATTTTCGTGTAAAGGGATTTTTTTTTAAAGTTTAAGGGATTTTCGTATAAAAAAACTCAAACAAATTTTAGTAGGAATTTTTGAGGGAAAATGTTGGAGACAAAATATTATTGAATTGAAACTTAATTGAATTGTACAATATTTTGTTAATATCCGTATGATGATCTCTTAATGAAAACATAACCAAAATTGTACATCTCTCACTTTATACTCACTTTATTTTGTTTTTTTTTCTGGTCAACATTTAACGACCCTCCAAAATCACACAAATTTGTTGCTTACCTGTAAAGAAACAAAGAAAATTTATTAAAAATCAAATAAATCCCAAGCTAATCAAAAAGAAGTATGTACAGGATATAAGATTCACATGTATTTGTTCATTTAAAAATCAATAAAAAAACAAACAGAATAACCGCATTAATTCTCCAATCGTCATCTATACTTTCCACGATAAAACTCCAGAAAAATGCAATTTCATTATTCCCAAGCGATAAACGAAGCCGCCCTGATCAAACACATACTTGAATATGTTATCTTGTTATCTTCTTTAGTTATCCTAAAGCCGCTGAACTAAACCTCAGTAGACTGTAAAAAGAAACCGAAAGGAATTTCATGCATGACCACGAAACAAATGCAATGCTCGTATCTGGTATCTTTCAAGTGCGTAGATAGAGCTTTTGCTTTCGTATACGATATGAAAATGGGGTATCCCTTGATACCTATAAGTGCATAGTTTTCTATAGATCTATCTGGATCTTTACAGAAAATATATGAATCCATCCATAGCATCACTCCGTATATCTCAACAGCCGCTATGCAAAAAATGCATTGTAGAATTATAACAATCCGCCAGATTAAGTGGAAAAGATCAAGGCAAAGTGGATCTCTATACGTACGAGTACTCGAGATCAGATCATACTTGTACGCTTGTACTGAGCAAATAACAAATAAATATAGGAATCGTATAAGAATCATAAAACGCATAAAAAAGAAGAAAATAAAAGAATTAACAAACAAGTGTATTTTCCCACTTGACGAGGAACTGATAATAATGATTGAATTGAAATCACTTTCAACTCCCTTGAGAGATTCAAACAAAAACATAAAAAAATTAAGTAGATGTGCAATTAAATGGAAAAATGTTAAGATACAAGTGCATTTACGGTATGGAGATAGGCCATAGGGCAACACAAAAGAGGGATGATCTAAAATATGTACTCGTATTCAGAGTTAGCGATCTGTGGATGACTATAAAAAAACGCAAAAAGATTAGTCATGGATACAAACAGAACCATGGAAAGACAAAGACTGGCATGGCTTACAGATGTAATGGATAGTCCGCTGTTTGCATAGTTGTAATGGATTCAATACTCGATGAAATAATCAACACAACACAAATCCATTTCACTTTATCCTATTATCAGATCACTGTATCCCAACAGGTGGTCCGCGGACCGAAAGTGGTCTCCGAGAGACCCTCAATAGCCTCAAGTGGTCCGCGGGAGGCTATGGATTGTGCGTACATACTTTTGAAAATATGTATTGTATTTTGTTTGACTTGAAAGTATACTGAAAAAAAAAAACAAAGCACAAATGGAATCAAAAACAGCTTGCGTACAAGTCCGCAACTCAGTGGGACATTTTCATGTTTTTCGTGACGATTTGCTTTTCGAATTTGACTCTTTTTGGGTCGTTCAACAAAAGTTGAACGAAAGTTGAACGTGAGTTGAACCTAAGTTGAAAGTTACACTTTTTGGGTCGTTCTACAAAAGTTGAACGAAATTTGAACGTGAGTTGAACCTAAGTTGAAAGTTACACTTTTTGGGTCTTTCAACAAAAGTTGAACGAAAGTTGAACCTAAGTTGAAAGTTACACTTTTTGGGTCGTTCGACAAAAGTTAAACGAAAGTTGAACGTGAGTTGAACCTAAGTTGAAAGTAACACTTTTTGGGTCGTTCAACAAAAGTTAAACGAAAGTTGAACGTGAGTTGAACCTAAGTTGAAAGTAACACTTTTTGGGTCGTTCAACAAAAGTTGAACGAAAGTTGAACCTAAGTTAAAAGTTACACTTTTTGGGTCGTTTAACAAAAGTTGAACGAAAGTTGAACGTGAGTTGAACCTAAGTTTAAAGTTGAATTCGAGTTGAATTCGAGTTGAATTCAAGTTGAACCCAAGTTGAACCCAAGTTGAAACGTAACGCTTTTTCGTTATGATTTTCGTGACGCTTTTCGAATTTATGTGCCAGAGTAAAGACATAAAAATGTCAAAACTAAAGGTTACAACTACTTGAACCGATTAATCAATGAATTTTACTAGGTGTGTGATGACCTGAATGCAATGTTCACCGACCAAGTTGCTTAGCCCATAGGTATACGCCATATAGGCGGAATGGGTCCCCTTTTGACAAGATGCTGCACAAAGGCTACTTAAACAGTTAATTTTACTACCTTTTCGGCGATTCAGTCGTAACTCACGAATCTTCCCCAGATCATAGAGGATGCCTCGATAAATGATGTAAAGTCACAGCATAAGAATGTGAGTTCGGTGTAATTTTGGCATCAATGGGAGTATAATAGGCCGAAAGACCAAAGTGCAGAATTTAATCTGGCTGCGCAGACTTGTATCTTTGACATCCATACTATTTGAATAAAGTGCTCTATAGTTACAAAAGTTAACTGAAGATCGTCAATACCAAATGAAGCCTACAGAAATAGCAGACCAGTAGCAATCCTACGTAGGGGTTTTTGGTGTTCAAAGGTTTTTCAAAATATAGTAATATGCAGTTATTACAAGGCTCATCATGTTTGGTTGAATTGCAAAACACGTAATGGAAAAGGAGGCTATTCGTCATGCCTCCTAAGTTTTAACAGACGGATAATGAGCAAACTAGTCGACACGGAGTAAAAAAACAGACATCACAGGGAATGTATGTGCTGGCAAAAGGTTTTCTACTACAAAAAGGTTGATGAGCGTACAAAATCGTATCTCTAAAAAATAGAGCGACGAAAAACCGTTCCATGGAACAGTTAAAAATGCATTTCTCTTTCACTATTGTTCCACTAGTTTCAGATTGGGTTGGGAACCTCAGCTATTGTTTTTTTAATTATCTTTTGCAATTAAGTTTTGTTTAGTCCTTTAACATAATTGAAGGAAACGGGAGCTTAAGCTATGGCTGCAAGCTCAAGAGTTCGGCAAAGCACTATCCAGTTTTGTAGGGGTTTTGATACAATACAACGGTGGGGATACTTGGTAACCGAATATAAGAGAATATTAATTCGATAACAAAAAATAGCTAGTGACTACTGCGCTTTGATTTCGAGGAAATCGTTTTTTTTTTTATGAACGAGGACATGTTTTTACCATCTACTAACAACTGAATTGGATTTGATTAGCCTTAAAGCTCTTAGATAATGTTCTTATCGTGCCTTGGTAACTCATTTGTCCGCGCTTAGCAATTGTTTGGACAATCTGGCCAACATCAATCTTTTTCCTAACAACCCTCCCGAAATATTTTCTGCGTACGCCTCTGTGCAAGGAATAAAGAAATTGACAGAAATCCACGGAAGAGGTTAATCGTTAACGTTCTCATGATCTTTACAACCCCAACAAATAATGTAATCCGTTGCGATTCATTTTCATGCTAAGTGATCCGTCGATATTTGCAAGTTTGGACCACTGAACTAGATCCTAAAAAGATTTCGCGATTGATACTGTGCGAGTACAGATATACTCGACAATCGTTAAATTTTTGGTGTAATTTTTTATTTCAAAATTTATTTCCAGAAAATCATTAGAAATTTCATGAATTTTTGTCAGGATCTGAAGACAAAATTTGTCGAGAAATTCATAATTTTTGGGAAAAGGAAGGAGAAGATATGGCAAAATCCACTAAAATAGCTTATTAATACGAAAACATTAAAAAAAAAGTTTTGACCAAAAATAACAGAACAGCAGGAATATACAGTGCCGTACAATTTTCTAACACCGCACTTACTCCAGGAGCACTTGAATTGATCACAAAATCAACTTAGTCCCTAGTGGATATGCAAACATTTCGAAATACATAAAATCAATATTCTGTGTGATTCCAATATTGTTATTTTTATACCAATCAATCTGTTCGCGTAGAGGATGGATACTTCATTCTTGGCCTTTTTTATACAAGTGGTGGCGGGCCACGCTGTATAGGTTCTGAATTGCATGTATGCGTCTGAACCATCTCAAATTACAATGAAAACGACAACGCACATAGCTGCAACAACAACAAGTAAGGATAAATTCAACGACAATAATAAGTGCATCCCATACATGGTCTATATCAAGTGCACCGCTCTGTTGACTGTTGCCAATGCGTTTCTTCTTCCGAATTAAAATTGGCCTTATCCATTGAGCACCACCGTACAGAATAAAAATCCTATGGAACCCAGTCACTCCATCCATCCAGCAGCAAGAGCAGATACATATCTTGGGACAAATCCAAATGTGGAATTGATCAAAAGCGCGCATAGTTACAATGCAATTGCAATATACGCTAAATACATGAACGATACAATTCTATCTTTTTCTTCGATGCTCTTGAACCAGAAAGATAGATACTTGATACTATGGTCGTATAGGGGAAAAACAATTGAGAGATGAGAATTTTTCTTATTTTTTTATATAGGGCACGGAAGAAAATTCAGATCAGCTCAGAGATTGGATAAAGTGGGTGAAACTTTGATGGAAATGGCATGGCAAAGACAACGAGACGATTTGATTGATTCTTGGAATCATCACTTTTCATGCAAGGTGCCGACACGATCGCATGTGAAATAACGTTTCGTTCAAATATATGCACAAAGTGAAGTCAAATAAAATAAAAATGCAAAAAGTATACAAAGGATGTTTTAAAATAAATTTACATATGGCTTTCTGAGCATCCCAGAAATAGAAGGAGACGATTTCCGTTTTGCAATTTTTCCAAACAATACCGCGCAGCTACAGTGCGATTCTTTTTTTTTTTATTTTGATTCAAAAATAGGCACAATGCAACTCAGACAGCAGACAGCGAAACTAATTTGCATATACATAAATCAGTTATATGATACGATGCGTGATACCCAACACTCGATAAATTTTCAAGAAAAAAAAAAACAATTTTTTTCTTTCAGACAATTTTCTGTAAGGGATGCAACGATACAGTTGGTAAATATTTCAAGACATTTTTCATCTGGATTTGTGCTAATTTTGTCAAAGAGGTTGACATATGTATCTAGCTCCGGATAGTAATAATAGATTTTTTTTCAAAAATTGATTGGAATTACACTCAACACCTTGGCTGCCAGTGTGTCACCGGTGAATACAGAGAGAGAGATTCCTCACAGGGCAAAGTGTCACCGGTGACATATTTGTAGTCAGTGGCGCAACCACGAGAGGGGGCTAAGGGGCTGGAGCCCTTCTCAGACTCAGAAATTGGAAAAGGAATAAATTAAAAATAAAATATAAAATTACATATGCGTTTCGTTACATATTTTATGAAAATGTGAATTCTTGTTCTTGGAGAATAGGCTATTCACCAGTTTCGATGGTCTGTGCAAGTTGCAATTACCATAATTTTTGAAAGATCTTCGTAAAAAAAATGCATAATATAAACGCGCGCGAGTTTTTGCAAAAAAAAAATCAAAATATTGTTCAAAAGACATGCTTTGAAGAAAAGATCCTCCGGCCTGCTTCGACAATAATTTTCACCTCGAGCTATAAACAGTCAAATGCTGAGACATGTGTTTCTCACACATCGGCTTGATTATACGATAATTTTGAATTTTCATTGCGATTAAAGTTGTGGACGATTTTATGTTTCGAAAAAAATGTGTTTGGATTTCTAGGTGGTAAATTTATTCTGGGTAGCTTGATCTACGTGATTTACATAAAAAGAACGAGACATCAATCAAACGTATTTCTGTCCATCATTCCATCTTTTTTGAAATTTTAATATGTTTTTGCAAACATTTTTGGATACCTGCATAATCCCGAAAACAAAATCCCGCCCGTTCATAATCCCGCCCGTTCATAATCCCGCTTTTTTACAAAAAATCCCGCTGTACATTATACCGACATTTATAAATACCGCCATTTAAGCATCCCGCTACTACAGAACTACACTGAGAAAAAAATCATCATAATATTAATGAACTAGGAGTATAGACTTTTTTTCATTACAGTAAAACACGGATAAGTGCACATCGATAATGCACAATATTTTCGTGCACTTAAGCGTGTTGTTTTTTGTAATTTACGTAGCATAAATGGAAACTAGTGTAGTGGTAACTACTGATATTGTGTGGCTATACTTTCCTCAATTGGAAAAAGTTAAAAACTAAATAATAGCAAAAATAAACCTGCTAGGAAAATTTTACAGTTTATACCACAAAAAATTGTGTCTATTTGTACTTTTCGTAGCACTCTCACTTATATGACCCTGAATAAAACATACGGACATACATTTCAAAACATCTCGATCACCCTCATTCATGAATTACAAGCCCCGGGACAGCCAGGATGGTTAGGAATGTGCTCCTTGAATGGAAATCACAATTTTATATACAAACCAAAATGTTTTTCGATTTCAGTCTAGACCAAACCACGTAATTTCCATTATAAGAGCTCAAACATAAAAAAGACTTTAGGACACCACCATGTTTAGGACAATGTTTTTCAAGCAAAGCAAATTGCCTTTTTAAGCAGTATTCGGTTATATTGGCATGGAGTTCGCTGCAAAACGGCCACAAAAAATTATTGAAAATTGTAACTCGCAATTTAATATCTTTTGACGGAAAATTACAACGACTATCTTTGTGGCGTCCTGCGACCTAAAGGAGGAGACTGCCACTTTTGATTCTAAACATGTTTTCATCAAGGCAATGTTTGATCTTAGCCTTAAGCTGCTCCTAAAAAGAACAATTTTTAACTCTCACATTTACCTACTTAAAGACAAAAATTATCCAGTAGACCTGATTTCCCTTTCCTCTACATTTTCATAAATTGAAGCAATAAATATTAGATATCTCCGGCTAGGATCGCATAAATTCGTAAAATAGTCGACTGGTTCGAAACGTCTGCACTAATAAATTTTTCAAATGCACATGTGCACTTATCCGTCATGAATCGTGTCCAAATGTTGTTAACCTTACCAACAAATTGCGTGCACTTAAGCGTGTTGTGCACTTATCCGTGTTACACTTAATCCGTTTTGAAATGTATTGAAAATCGCATTGAATGGATGGTGCATGAAAATTGTGTGTACTTATCCGAGTTTGGCACTTAACCGTGTTTTACTGTACCATGATGAATTAGTTCATAGTAAATAAACCTTCTCTACCTTAAAATAATACAGAGTTCATCTATTTTACGAAACACCGGTCGTTAGTATAACGAAAACAAAATTTCAACTTAATGTAAAGCGATCATGAACACAATAAACTTCCAGTAGAATCTTATGCATTGTACATTCCGGCTATGAACCCATACATTAGCCGCGATAGTAAGTAAATAAAACAAAATTTGATGTTATTGTTCATTAATTACATGACATCGTTCATAGTAGTACATATTGATCTCACTATCACTTTATGTATAAACCTTCGTCACGTATAGTCTGCGTGGTGTAGTACGTAGGGCGTCTGTCTTCAAATCATAAGGTCCCGGGATCGATTCCCACTGTAGGTAGGTAGGTAATTTTTGACGACTTTTCAGAGTAGAGGGAAAATAGATGTCGTCAACACTTATGAAGCTGGATGCCGGCCTGCGCAAGTTTTTTTTTTTTAATTGATGAGCTCAGTATTTATATCAATGAACAAGTTGTAAATTTTATGAAGTAGTTCATAATTTTAATGAAATTTTTGTTCGTTGTTTTGATAAAATCTGATTCATTAGACTGATGAAAGCCGTCTTCGGTGGGATATCGGGGTAAATATTCATTACTTTAATAAACAATTTCATTGCTTCAGGGCACATTTTTCTTCCAGTGTAGGCTCACACAGGGATTTTGAAAATCCAGATACAACTAGGCATGGTACATGGTAGTAACCAACCCGATAGAAAAGCTTCGACGACCCAAAGACCAGGCCACCTTTTTGTCACATTAAGTCATCTGTCAATTATAAATGCATGTCAATTATAATATTATTAAAAGACTTAGAAAATAGCACCAACTTCCGAAAGGAAACTATAGCCCCCTCCAGGACAAGATCCTGGGTGCACCACTGTTTGTAGTCTTCTTTAAAATTCAGATTTAGCTCAAGAATATTTTTTTTTTATTTTTAGTTGTTAAATAGCTAGATAATTGTAACATATTTACTCGGATAAGATGCAGGTCTTGTTTGGATAAAGGTTCAGAAATATCTAGGTATTAGGAGAAAAGTTAGTAAATGTAATTTCGTCGTTCTTATTCCGATTTAGGCTACAGAAGTTTTTTTATTTATATTTTTGAAGCCTACCGTTTTCTTATACCATTTATGATTACTGCTAAATTATAATTATCCAATAATAATTGAAATCGTTTGAAAGAAGCAAAAAAAAAAAATATGTGTCACCGGTGATACATGATATTATGGGGAATAATTTAGTACATACATTGTAAATCTGCTTTTTTGTAGTATTTTTAATAAATTTTAAATGACATTTTAACTAGAAAGGCAGCAATTACATTTTGGAGAATAAAAATACTCAAAAAAGTAAATTTGCCACGCAGACACTTTTTCACTATGTATCGTGTGTTACATCGGAGGGAGACACCATCTTTTATTTTCATTTGATGCGTAATACAGACAATTCCAGACAGGCCAATGTGTCGTTGAATTTGAGTTACAGCTACGAAATTTTATCGTTAAAAATACCCGAAAAAATTTTCATTGAAAACTTGAAAAAATTGCTTCACCTGGGAGGATAAAACAAATGGCGAAAAAATGTTTATTGAAAATGGCCGAAAACTTGAAAAAATTGCTTCACCTGGGAGTGTTCACCGGTGACACATTGGCCTGTGAGGAATTAAGTTTGGTGTCTTCACCAGTGACCCATGACATGCAAGATACATTCACTTCCAAAGGTGTCTTCCAGCTAAATCATTATGAAAGAAAAAAATTCAATTTCTCATAGAATTGATTAATTTTTCTTTAAAACAACTAAATTGGAAACAAACAAAAAATATTGAACTTGACACATAACATGTCTTTTCTTTCAGAAATTTCATCGTCGCGGAGGCGGATTCAACACGCCAAATAAATCATAAATTTACATATCTGTACATACTTATATGGGCATCGCTATCCAGACACAATGAAAAATAGTAAAATCCATAATAAAAATAATGTTTCTAGCTCACGACCTCAATCACTCACGTCGTTTGTCAAATTTTTCATATTCTCATTCTATGGGAAGGGAATTATATTCTGTAGAATCTAGATCTAAAAAATGCAATGTCATACAATACATAGAATTTCTTTCAACAGTTTCTGTTATATGGATAATCGCATGCAACGTCACAAAATGAAGACAAAAAAAAAAAGAATTATGTACACTAATAAAAAAAAAGCAAATACTCGTATATAGTCCAGTACAATTGGTTCAAAATAGCCCCAAATCTACACATCCAAAAAGAAAAGAAATTTGTGATGCCAAATTGTTGAAGACACTGCCTAATATACGCGGTAAAAAGTTACACTAATTTGCGCCATGGGTTAAGGGGGGAGGGGGTGGCAAGGGGGTGAAAATTCAGTTTCTTGCAAATATCTGGAAAACTATGAGTCTGACCTTAAAATGTCCTGAGGACGAAATAAACTACATAAAATAACTTTTGCAATGATATATTACAGTCTATAGATTTTCTCAGAAAATTATACCCTAGACCCTAGTATTATAGTGAATTTACATTTTTTTAGTTTTACATTTTGCTTTGTAACTCTTGATAAAATAGATTTAGGATCATAAGATCTTGCCCATATATTGTTAACAAAACTTGCTTGATTTGTACCAAAAATTGAAGTGCGCCGCCCATTGACGCCCCCCTCACTCCTCCTAGCATTTTTCAAAAAGCCATGCCTGTAGCTCCATTTCAAATTAAGCAAGGCAGATCAAATTTGGTGTGGTGCCTAGTCTAAGCCCCATTATGCTCCTTACTAAAAATTATTAGCATCCGGTCAAAACAAAGGGTACCCCCCATACAAAGTGACCCAAATTTCTAACAAATTTTACATTTTTTCACTTCTAAATTTTACCTAAAATAGAAAAAAAAAATTTATCTCTTAGAACGTCCTAATAACAGTTAATTGTAGTCTTCTGAATGTATATCCGAAAGTTTGTACCAGAGCGTGCCTTAGAAGTACAAAAAATCGAGTTTGAAGGTTGCTAGTACACGTTACTCGAAATATTCACAAATAGTCTTAGAACTGGTATCACTGACCTTCAAACCCAAGTTTTTGATACTTGTAGCGTACGCCTTGGTACAACCTTTTGAATATACATTCACAAGACTACAATCAACTGTTATAATGACGTTCTAAGAGATAAATTGTTTTCTTGTATTTTACATAGAATTAAGAAGTGGAAAAACGTGAAATTTCTTAGGATTTTCTTTCACTTTGTATGGGGGGTACCCTTAGTTTTGATCCGATGGTAATAATTTTTGGTGGGGAGGATAATGGAGCTTAGAATAGGCACCCCATCAAATTTGATCTGCCTGGCTCAATTTACAAAGAAGCTACAGGCATGCCTTTTTGAAAAATGTTAGGAGCAGTGAGGGGGGCGTTAATGATTGGAGCACTCCAATTTTTGGTACAAATCAAATACATTTTGTTATCAATATATGGACAAGATCTTATGACGGTAGGTATATTCTATCAAGAGTTACAGTGCGAAATGTAAAACTCAAAAAATGTAAATTTGGGTCTAAGGTATAATTTTCTGAGAAAATCTCTAGACTGTTACATATCATTACAAAGGTAATTTTATGTAGTTTATTTCGTCCTCAGGACATTTTAAGGTCAGACTCATAGTTTTCCAGATATTTGCAAGAAACTGAATTTTCACCCCTTTGCCACCCCCTCCCCCCTTAACCCATGGCGCAAATTAGTGTAACTTTTTACCGCGTATATTAGGCAGTGTATTCAACAATTTGGCATCAAAAATTTCTTTTCTTTTTGGATGTTTAGGTTTTGAGCCATCTGTACTAGACTAATATTCGATTAGTTCCTTAAATGGCGATTAAAGTATGTTTACAAAAAAAATATTTTTTATACTTTTTCCTATTTTTATGTTTAGTATATTTATTCAAAAATAAGTTTAAAAATGTTTTCAGAATATAATTTTGGCGATTCATGCCTTTTGCAGAATAATAAATGGTTGAATAATGCGCATTTATATCTAAATGGCAAATCTTTTTTGGATGAAAAATGACTATGGGATACAGTTATAAACTTACATAAACTTGGATAACCTAACTTGACACGAAGAATGACGTATACAGCGGATACATTTCATTCAGAATATTTCAAGAATATTAAATAAAAATGAAAAGTATGTGATTTCAGTTGTGGATGGACGCATGGAACAATAGAACGATTTGACGACAAGGTGACCTGTATTGTGGTTAGATTTTATTAGAAGATATATACCAACTCAGTGCTCTTCATTTGGTGCGGGTGGTATGCATAACCCGTCTATTATTCTTTTGAGAAGAAGGTCGGCTAGAAATAGTTTAAAATTACATACACCTTATTGTTGAGGCATTGTTTTAATTTTTTAAAGTGGAGCAGGAGTGAATACGAAAGTGTTGGCTGTTGGAGGAGTGCAGCAGCTTCTTTCAATACTAATACATAAATAGTAAAGGATTAATAAAACAAAAATGAATAAAATGTCCTCGACAAATCCAAAATATTTTTATTTTATTTTTTTGTAACAAATTGGACTAATTTGGTACGGTCTTTATCTACGAAAAATGGTCCAACATTTGTGCTCACTAATGTAATTTGAGTAATTTGACAAATCCTAGCAGTTTTTTGGTGATAACTGAATTATCCGTGAACGCTTGCTCTTTCTGAATGAATGAATGAATGTCTGAAGTACATTTGTCGTATAGTTCAATGGAGTAAAAAGCATTTTTTTGTAGTTAACAGGGGACTGTATTTTTAAGTTTTTTTAAGGATAATCCCATTTATTATTAGAGAGTTTTAGCATGTCGCACAAAATAGTACGAATAGGCTTTGACATTCTAAAGGAAAAATTCGCTTGCCTACCGTACACAAAACACAAACAGTATGTATATGTATGTATGTGTATGTATAATCACGACAAATAAAAATCACGACCCGACAATTTTCGGGTTGGGTTCGATATCCCGCCCATCATATTCCCGTTTTTTTAAATCCCGACATTCAATATCCCGCCATTTCAAAATCCCGCCAGTTAAAAATCCCGCTCAATTAGAATCCCGTCTAATCAAAATCCCGCCAATCCAAAATCCCGCCATTTCAATAACCCACTTATTCAATATCCCGCTTTTCAATATCCCGTCACCAAAGGTAAGTATTTTTTCATAAATCGCGCGCGTCACCTTTGGTGACGGGATATTGAAAAGCGGGAAAATCGGGAAAGCCGTGAAAGCCAGGAAAACCAAGGTACCCGCCAAGTTCTGGAGTATTGCTGACACAGTTGCAGCAAATTTTCCAAGAACTCAAAATATTGTTGAGGCTTGGCACAGACGATTTAACTTTATCACAAGGAAAAGCCATATCGGTCTGTACCGGCTGGTGGAATTACTAGGTAAAGAATTGCTCCTAGCTAAAAACCAAATTGAGCCGTCCCGATCCGAAGGTCGCATCCAAAAGGTCTTTAGACGTAACCAGCAGTTAAGGAATATACTTGCATCTAAAGAGGACTATGAAAAAACGGATTTTTGAAAAACTTGACGCATAAACTAATGTAAATCATTGATAAGTCGAACGCATATCTATGTTTTGTTAACAATAAAAAAAATTGGCGGGATTTTTTATTATTTAATAGCGGGATTTGGGAATGGCGGGATTTTGGAATGGCGGGATTTTGATATGGCGGGATTTTGTAATGTCGGGATAAAGTAAAGCGGGATTTTTTGGAAAAAGCGGGATTATGAACGGGCGGGATTTTGATATGGCGGGATTATGAACGGGCGGGATTTTGTTTTTCGGTATTACCTACATATGTAGGTATCCCACAATTTTCAACTCTTTAAAGAACGTCAAATATACGGAAATATACCCATGCCTATTTGGAACATTCAAAATTGTGGTATAATGTATTGCGTATGGTAGGCAGGTGAATTTTTCCTTTAGACTGTCAAAGCCAATTCATACTATTTTGTATGACATGCAAAAATTCTCTATTATTTAATTATTTTGGCAGTGGCGTACGCAGGAAAATATTTCGTTGTCTAAAAATATTAATGTGTTTCACTGGCTTTTCGCGGGAGTGACTTGTACTCGATTTAAATAGGGGCAATAAGGTACTCATAGTAAGATTAAAACTTTATATTTCTCTCTCGTCCGAAGTAAGTTGGAATATATGTCTATCATATGGACCCCATACGTTTCGTAAACGTATACGAATACAATAGAAAAAGTGCTGCACAAGTTTTTAATATGTTTCATATAAGTTGCATATACCTATAGAAAATATCAAGTATACTGTTATTAAAGCTATGTTAAATACCAACACTCTTGAATCTCGAAGGTATTATTATGAATTACTTATTTATAAGTTTTAATTAAGTTGGCGATTATTTATAATTATGAATTAGTATTTATATTGCGATCGTATAATTGATGTGACTTTCAAATAATTTAAGGAAACTGATTGTTCGGATCATGAATCCCCATTTACATTTCGACACCCAGAACTTCCTTCTGGATTCATAGAAATGTGGCTCAATTTCGGTTTATCCTCATAGCAGATCGGATCAAAAATGAGGATAACTCCCTTACCAGTGGCATTAATTACCTTATTCGCACACGGGCTCCGGAAATCCATGGCCAGACCAAGAAAATAAAGTATTGACGATATAATTTGCAAAAAATGATACAAGGCAGTAACAGAAATCAATTTAACTTTTATATTTCTACAAATCTTCCCGCTGATAAAAACAGTGCCGGAGTTAATTTGTCTGAAGTGGTTACGTTTTTGGTAGTATGTTAAAAAACTCTGTCCAACCACAAGTAGTCTACATAGGTACTCTATGCGAATTTTTGAACCGCGTTTAGCCCTCTCTTAGATAAGACCAGCGATGCCTTCACTATCTGTATACCTATAGGCCGTCTTACTCTATACGGCTAAAGCTGCGCTAAAATCCATACTCGACGAAACCAAGACTTCTTGAGCCGCTATTTTGCTACACTGACCCCTAAATGTCAAAACACCGTCACCTTTGTACTAAACCTAGTACGGGTCTAGTGCTTTAAAATACTTTACAAAGCCAAACGTCGTATTCTTCAGCACTGGTCTCGTTGGAGTTTGGTCTTATATTTATATACATATTTGGTTTATTATAATAACAAGCAAAACAAGTCTATTCTAAAAAACTTTCAGACAGAATCGGTGCTTAAGAAAATTTTCACACTCAAATGTAATACCATTATGGAGTCTAGAAAAATTGATAAATTTAATTAAAAACGAGACTGAGGTCTTATCGTGCGACTAGCACGATGAGTGTATACCCATGTATAGACCTAGTAGGCACGCAAAACTAAAAATATTCAATTTCATATTTTTTATAGGGAAGGGAGGGGTAGGGAAGGGGAAGGGTCCTGGCAGATCTTTATTATCTTATCAAGGCAACCAACGACTACCATTTTATACTAATTTATAGTTTTTCGCGACATTCTATCAAAAGATAGGACTCAATATAACTTTGTAGAGGAGGTAGGGGTAGTCGGACCTACTCCACTTTCCATCAACTCAAATCAACTCAAAGTATATGTCAGAATAAGACACTGATCAAAATTTCAAGTCGATAACGATATTCTACCGACAGTTATTGCCGAATTAAAATATCAAGGAGGGGTAGTTTGTATGGGAGGTAGTGGAAACCGTGGTCCGATTTGGCTCATTTTCAATACCATCCAAGATTTTAGCAAAACAAACATTTGACCAAAATTTCAAACCACTGGCTTCATTATTTCGGGAGTTATCGTGCTAAGAGACAGACACACGGGCAAACAGACAGACAGACATGGCTTATTCGATTCAGGGGCCGACCCTGAATATTTATATACATATATACTTTGTCATACCTCCGGTGGCTCCTTTGAGGTGTTAACATAATATCGACGTAACAAAAACAATACACCCTATACCATCTTATGGGTATATAAAAAAATATATATATTTATAAAAAAAATTTTGTTAGATTACTGGGATTATAGATCCGAGGGGCTACATTTCTTTCAAAACCAAAACAGTTATTTTTCAGTTTGTGATGAAATTAAATTTTTATACCGTTACATTGCAAGGGAAACAAATGTAATTTCCAAAATGTTAACTTCAATTTTTTAGGTGTTTAGATCAACAGCACGCTCAGCTATGTTATTTATCACCATAAATGGGTACTAGTTTAACATCTTAGCGAGATCATGGGTCGCTAGTTCTAAAAACACCATAAACTGAATTGCTTCACGGTGAGATTCGAACCCACGACCCTGTGCAACGACGGTGTGCGCACTAACCACAACACCAACCAGACTACATTACTCAATGAATTTTTTTCCATCACTTCGACATTCTTTAAGCCTTTTAAATCAGGAGTCTTAACGATTTCCCCAGGGGAGATGTACTTGCATTATTCAAATTGCAGTAAAATATGGTAAAACCGTCAACTAAATCTAGGATTTAGTAAATCTTGTCGATAGTCTGAATCGCCCCTTACTCAGCAAATTTAAATTTTTTTAAAGCGATTGATTTGTGGATTATGGATTAGAAACCGAGGAAGCAACATGACTAAAAAAAGAGCCTGCAAGGACCATACCCGGAAAATTGTGGTAGCGTACTGCGCATTAATAGGAATAGAGATTAAGCTGCATAAGCTGAATTTGTAGATGTGAATCGGTTCAAATTAACGCTTTGCCGTAGATGTGAAGAGCTCAGTACACGTTTTTTGAGACTTAAAGCACACACATTCATTGGCAAGAATGTAGAACATAAGGTTTCGCTTAGCAGAATCAGTAAGTGTTGAAGTTTTACTTGCTTTGGTATAGTCAGAGGATAACGGTAAATTCTTATGTTAGCCAATCAAACATATTTTAAACGTTATCTTCTGCAGCTTTTTGTTGAGATGTGTTTGTAGTGGGGCACTCTCTGACTACTGGAGATAAAGACTCATTTAAAATGCGTTGAACCATATTTTCGCTAAGGATTAGATGTACATAATTACTTGAAAATTCACAAGACTATAACGTATCACGCTATCACTTAACTGATAAAGTGGTTAAATTCGTGGTAGAAATAATAGTTGATCAAAAGTGAAGAACCGTTATTTTAAATGGACCTATTCACACCTAGCCGTCATGTTTACAGCGTTTAGTATATTTTTTTGTCTCATTTTTATATTTGGTAATGAATTCGAATTCTTTGAAACTAACGAAACCAGATGTCTTCCATTCCAATGAATGTTCTGCCTTTTCGCTCTGTGTCTCTTCTGTCCCCATTTTCCAAAATGTTCAAATTCATTTCAATCTAATGGACTTGGAAATTAAACATACTTCCTGGCCTTCGACAAACCTTTTTTTTGCATTTTTTGGACAACATTTACGAGATCATCCCTAACTGTAAGCTGTCGCACTGTGAGTCAAACGCAGGGGTGTTAAATACAAAACCTGACCAGGGCTCTATAATACTGTCCGCAGGGTTAAATGGGCTGCAGAATGAACATTCTTTTCGAATTATTACAAATTATTACTCTTAAAATAAAAAAAAAAGTAAAGAAAAATTGTTTGTGAAGTGTTGTTAAATAAATGCATGTCCCAGTACCAGCATTTCATATCCGGGTGTGTTCCTCATCAAATCCTGGAGATTCTCGGAGAATTGGCATCTTTCCAAACAAATCTCAATTCAAAAAATAATTCCGCCCTGAAATCAAGATTCGCTCATTTTATCGTCGCAAAATAATCAAGAAACATCTGTCGGATATGTTTCATTTTTTTTATAGCTGACGCTGAAAGCTAGATTTCACTTTTGAAAAAGATCAATTAGAGTCAGAATAAAATAAAATGTATTTACAAATGAACGGGATTGCCAAAACCATGCAAACGAAACTGAATAAAAAATACAATTTACATGTAAATTTATATGAACAGAACGAGTGTAATGCCCTATGAGTCATATACAATTCGATGAATCAACACGTATGTTCAAATACTAATTTTGCATAAATTTAATGTATCAGCAGAACACTGTTGATTATACATGGGTAAATTCAAAATACGCATTATTTTTGGAATGGACATAAAAGAAGAAGCGTTCGTTCCAGCCCAGCTGATATATCTTCTCAATTTCGAATACAAAAGACAAATCCCAAAAATATGCATGGTGTTGAGTTGATTACTACTAGCCACTAATTTTGTAGGCATTTAACATTTTGTACGTTTCCCATGATTGACGACCATAGTAGAATTGAACGCAGATTTTGCCTTGCCTTTGAACTTTTGATACAACAATAGGCAAAAACCCGGCAAATGTTTACAGAGTGAACATCAAAAGGAGTGAAAAATATACAGTAAGATATTGTGCTTGGCTATTTTTAGGATAGCATTTTTTATTTTTTTATTTTTTATCGAATATTGACCCCAGCCGGACTTTAAACACCACTTCCAAGTCACCGCTTTACGACGCTAGGAAATCTTGAGATAAGGGTTGAATTTTCGTCGAAACAAAACTTGCCCTAAAGTCAAAAACCTTAAAGTGTAGTTACTGAAAAAATTGCAAAATTTTGATTAGATGGTTATACGTTAACGGCCGACATAGAGTGTAATTGAATGTTCTGTCATGTCCTACAAAAGTTTGCAGTAACAAAATAAAATACGAAAAAAATGTAAATTATTGAAACAAATTTAGCTTATGAGACAATTTGCTAGGGCGCCGTTATAGGAGGAATCGGGACCATACTGTCCCAGTCTTCTGATTGCCTTTCTAAATAATATAGAGACTGACTCATAGTGATGTTGTTACGATTTTTATCAATTCTATTTCGTTCTCCCGAATATTTTTCACTTTTAAATGTTACTACATAATTACGCATTTAAATCGAACTAAATCAAAATTAAATATTTTTTTCTTCTAAAATTACACATTATGTGACGTTCACACGATCATCATCATCGTCATCCGCCATACAAAAATAAACCATTATAAAATGAATGATGTCAGCTTTTTCAACTTGTAGGCGAATTAGTCCCGTCATCCTGGCAAAGATTAATTTTTTAATGTTCCGCAGAAACGTAGTCTCCAATGACAAGAGACATCGGCTACGATTCAAATCAAAATAAAATAATTTTTGGAAAAGATTCAAATTTTCAAGCTATTTTCAAAAAAACATAAAAAAGAGAACAGAAAAAAAAACACGGGAATCTGTCAGAAATTTATATTTGGATACTTCATTTGGCGCCCACATCAAAATTCTCGAAAATCAACACAATGTGTCTAATCGCATTTAGATAGACATAAAATAATTGTCATCTCTATATATGAATTTTATGCCTAATGTGGATGGTGTGTTCGGAAGATGTTGCACAATCGTTTAGAAAGAAATTCTTGGCAATCGTCTCTAATTCTTTCGCGGCTGCTGTGCGCCTTAAAAAGACCTTCTTTCTATTCAAAAACCGCACTAGAGGAGCAGAAGGCGTCATCAACAAGAATGTCCAAAAAATTCGTATCTAATCTATTTCAAACATTTAACCTGTCACGACATCAATTTATTTTCAACTGTATGCAGTGTGCAGCAAAGTGCATGCTTGAACTGACGTCGGCACTCCGCCGCCGCCACTCGACATGTGGGGCGTCGAGTTCGAATCACGTCAGGAATTTGACCAATTTGGCTTTCGTTTTTTAAAAGACATTTTAGCATTAGTCACATCTGCAACAACAACATGTCAATTTGTTGGGGCAAAAAAATGATATGTTGTCACCGGGGTAATATATTACGCGAAGAGCATCAACTCAACATCATCAGAGCCATCAAAATGTACTCAGAGCCAGTGGCGTGTCGCACGGAATGCAGGCCCCCAACGTCTCAGATATAAATGTTCATTCATTCATTAGTCAAGACCAAGAGCACAAAAACGTAGTCAAGCTGAAGGATTAGAATAACTAATACTGCCGATTTATGCCTTAAAGTGATGCTTCAGGTTCACAAACATATCCTTAAATTGAGGAATTTCCAAAAAATTTAACGATTTTCCACATGTTGAATCCACGAATTTCCAGATCAGATTACAATTTGACGAATTTCGATGCCAAGCCGATGAATTCCAAAATTATGTCGACGATTTTCCATTACAACTTGGCCAATGTCCATTTCATGTTCATGATACATTTCCATTTCAAACTGATGAGTTCCAAATTACGTTGTGGCATTTCTATTTTAAATTAACGAGATTCTATGTCAAATTAATGAATGAATTTTAAATTCTAATTTAAAAATTACGGCAACAAATTTCCATGTAAAATTGGCAAATTTAAAAATCATATTGACGAATTCACAGGTCAATTTTACGTATTTCCACACCAAATCAATGAATATAAAAATAATGTCGACGATTTTCCATTACAACTTGGCAAATGTCCAATTCAAATTGACGCATTCATTTTGACCAATCCCCCATTTCAAACTTGTGAGTTCCAAATTACCTTGGAGAATTTATATTTTAAATTAACGAAATTCCATGTCAAAATAACGAATTTTAAATTCTAATTTCAATATTTCCATACAACATATTGACGAATTTACAACAACAACGCATTGGTCTCGGCGATGACAATCCAAGATAGAGCTGCCTGTAGAAATATGCTGAAATATTACCGCCAAAACGGGCGATGTGCCTACACTGCAGGTCGAGCAACGCGAAACTATGGAGCGGTGTAAAGAACGACGAATTTACATGTCATATTGACAAATTTCCGAAACATTTTGACGCTATTGATTTTGATTTTACTGAAAAGTTACTGCTGTCGAATCTGGTACCTGTTCCCTGGATTAAGGTTATACACATACAGTTAAATTACAATTCAATGGAGTCCAAGTGACGTTGGTGAATTACCATATCAAATTTGCGAATTTGCATGTCAAAATGAGGAATTTCAAAATGTAAATTTTGACGAATTTCAAGTTAAAATTGATGGCTTTACATTTGAAGTTAGTTTTGAGAGTTTTTAGTTTCACAGACAGTTACTGATGATGATGATGATGATTGATGTTCAATTGTCGATACACGCACAATGACGGAAAATTCAATTCAATTCAAAACAAAAAATTAAATAATTAAAACTTAAGTCAATCAAAATAATGTTATGCTTCAGGTTCACAAACGTATCCCAAGTTGACGAATTGCCCAAAAAAAATGTTAACTAATTTCCATATATGACAAATTGTCGATTTTTCAGATCAAATTGACTATTTCAAAATCATTTTGACAAATTTCCAATTCAAATTGACGAAATGTTTCGTCAAATTGTTAAATTAAAATTCTCATATTGACGAATTTACATGTCAAATTAACAAATTTCCAAAACATGTAGACGAGTTACCATTACTGATGAATTCCAAATGAAGTTGTTCAATTTCCATTTCTAATTGGTAAATTATATAACTAATTAACGAATTTCCATGTCAAATTGAGGAATTTTAAAAATTAAGTTTGGACAAAATCCAGATCAAATTGACGGCTTTACATTTCAAGTTAGCATTGAGTGTTTGGTTTTCCAGAAAATTACTTTAGAAATTGATGTTCAATGTTCAATGTACACGCACAATGATTGCAAAATAATAACAATTAAATTAAATAATTAAAAATCAAGTATGTATGTAAAATCAAGTTTGCAGCTAGCACGAAGGGGGTTTTGGCAGCTCTTGGCTGGCTAACAAGTTACCAGTGTTTCGCGACATTCTATCAAAAGATTTGGCTAAATATAGCTATGTTGAAATTTGGGGTAGGGGTGATAAGGCCATTTTTACTTTCCATCAGCTCAAAGTATATGCCATAATACGGTATTATTTAAAATTTGAGGTCGCTAGCGATATTTTGTCAAAAGTTATGGCGGAATGAAAATATCAATACCGTCCAAGATTTCATCAAAAGAAACATCTGACCAAAATTTCAAACCGCTAGCTTCATTATTTCGGGAGTTATCGTGCGAACAGACAGACACACGGACAGACAGACAGACATGGCTCATTCGAATCAGTGACCGACCCTGATCATTTGTATATACAGGGTGTCCCGCATTGGGTGGTCAATACTGTATGGGTTGATAGCGCAACTTGTTTCAGCAAGAAAATTACCAATACAATCGGAATTTTGTTTACCGTTACCTTGTTATCGCTCTTTTTGTGAAAGTCATCGAAAATCGTGACTTGTCACGCAAAATCGTAATTTGCAGCACTCCTGATGATTTAATCCAAGATTTGATTTCAGTTTCAGAAACTACATAAAATTTCACAAAAACTAAAGTTTTTCCTGTTGCCAACATTATCGGCACTTTCAAGATACAGTTACTCAAACTTAATAGAAATTTTAAAATAGACTTTTCATCGAAAATTCAAACAGGAATTGCATAACGGTGCTTTATACGTACAACTCTGCAAAGTTGATGAAAGTTGCTTCAACATGTTGGCTTTCCAACGCTATATCACTTTTTTTATTTACATTGCAGAATTTTAGGTAAATTAGTGATATACCGTTGGATTGTTACGATTTTGCGTGACAAGTCACGATTTTTGATGGCTTTCACAAAAAGAGCGATAACAAGGTAACGGTAAAAAAATTCCGATTGTATTGGTAATTGTCCTACTGAAACAAGTTCCGCTATCAACCCTTACAGTATTGACCACCCAATGCGGGACACCCTGTATACTTTTCCATACCTGTGACACGTTACGCTACGCCACTGCTCAGAGCACAGCGTGAACGTCATCATAGGCGATGTATGCAAATAATAAAGCATGACATAAGATGTTTTTGTTCGTTCTATCAATTTATAGTAGAAACATATTTTCAGAAAATATAGATCATACGGCAGAGATTAATGCATTTTGAAGAAAGATTTAGACTAAGAATAGGAATTAGAGAAGAAGAAGTAGAAATAGAAATTCAGAAAATTCAGTGATATTTGCCAAGACATTTTGACCAATATACGAGAAATCGTAAATAAGAGTTTAAGATGGGCGTTCGCATGATCGATATTTGTACCTTAAAAGCTGCTGATGATTTGGTTAGATGGGTTGAAGTTGGTTAGACCAATTAGAAAAGCTTACTTCACACATTTTTTTTTTGAAAGATAAATTTAAATAAAAAACAATTATAATTATTACTAAGCGCTTAACTTTGTAGTCTGGTTGATATAGTCATTAGTTCACCTTCAGAATATAGGATCGCCGCGCCGCCACAGTGGGGCGACTAGAACAAAAATTCGGACATAGGCAATTAGACGAAATCTTAATATTGCAGATTTGACTACTATGACTTTACACTATATAGTGTAAGCAGCGCCGGTCCTAGGTATTATGGCGCCCTGTTCATATACTAAAAAGTCGCCCTTCTATACAGGGTGTCCGGAAACTGCCGCATAAACGCACCGGATTGTGATTCTCCAAGTGATTTCCAGCAAAAAAATGGTACCCCAACCCTTTAGGTGCCACAGGCATTTGAAGATTTTTGGAAAAATCATTTTTTTTGTACGAATAAAACATCAATATACCGAAAGCTGGACTAGCTAGAATATCAAATTAAGATGATTATTAGGGACAACAAATTTACCTAAAAAATAAAACTAACCGCACTAAAATCGGAACAGAGGTTGGCTTTTCTTAATGAAAATGTATGCTTACTTACTGGAATAGGTAGGAAATGCTGGGGAATTCTATAAGCTACATCCGAAATGGTCCCATAATTTTTCTCGGCCATTTAAAGCATTTTTTTTATTCCCAGGTTATTAGATATTTTTCACGATGAAATGACCGGGAAATGAAAAAAAACATAAAATGGCCGAGAAAAGTTATGAAATAATTTTCGGGTTGTTGCGTATGGAATTACACTGCATTTGTCACATATTCCACCGTAAGACCGTAAGCATAAAAATCGCAGCGGAAAAACATCTCACTCTCGAAGTCTATCCTGCGCTATGGATTGCATAGAAAATTTCTACAAAACTCCTCTATCGCCCAGTCTCATACAATTGAAACATGTACTACGAGCTGAGACTACGAGAATGAGTCATCAAGTGAATACGCACATCTCACCTACAATGAGCCTGCAAGGCAGCTATACCCCTCTTTTGTAGAATATAGGGGTGTACGCTCTACAACAATTTCTTATGTGCACAATTTTTGCAATGCACATCTCTTCACTTCTGCCAAGCATACAATCTATGAAACTAGCGCCCATAGGGCGCCCATTCCGCATATGAAGTGTATGGATTAATTGGAGCATTTTTGCAGTGATGCACAAGTACGAGATATGCATTTTTGAACGCGGACGGATGGAAAGACGTCTCTCGCTCTTCCTCTCGCGTATATACAATGCGGAAAAGTTCGCAGATGTGTCTTTCGAAGTTTCACGAGTGGCGTGCGACTGCGTCGATAGGTCGGTCAAATGGAATGGAATACGATTAGCATGCAATTGAGTTTGGTTGTTAGCGGAGTTTCTATGTAATTTCTAGAGTCGCGATAGCAGCGGATCTATGGGAAAACACACCCTTAGATAATAATTGAATTAGTTCTAGTTCGTTTAATAAGCACAATACGTGGACGACATGTATCAATCAATATAAAGTCTTGATCTTATAGGCATATTGAATTTGTGAATTTGGCGCCCCTTTCGGTTGGCGCCCTGTTCAAGTGCACAGTCTGCTCATATAGTAGAGCCGGCCCTGAGTGTAAGCTATCGAAATCCATTGATAATCATTTTTTACTTGTAACGGTATTGGTTGTATAGGCATTTTTGTTCGATAAGAAATGAATTTTTGGCATATGACCCCAACATTTCAAATACCCGTACCAACCACCTTACCTAATAAAATGGCAAATAAATATACTTTTCACGTTTGGCCTTTGGATAAGAGGACCTTGTTATCGTATTTACGTATCTAACAAAGAACATAACGGTAAATTTTAACGATTCTAGCCAAAAACCTTGATATTTTTGTTGTTTCATTAAAAACAAAAAATGGCCGTAGTTGGCCGGGAAACGAATTAACCCTTCTGTCGGCACATAGGTCTGGCCAGACCTTTGCCACTATATATTGGTCAAAAAAGTATAGAAGATGAAATCGCAGTGACTTCATATTTTATGATATCCTAGAATAATAAGTTTAGAAGCATTTTGCAAAAATTTAAAAAAATCGGTTGAAGTTTTGAGCATGTTTTTGATGATTTTCAATTTATAGTGCTATTTGATACCCAATAGGTCTGGCCAGACCTATAGTTTTTCCCCCCAATTTCGTCTTGAGGTAAAAAGTGAAAATATTAAATTCTCTTAAAAATCTCCTATATATAATGTAATAAAGTCATTAAAATTAAATTTGTACGATAAACGATAAAATTTTCTGAGATTTTGCTTTAAAAAGCCGTGAAGTTCGCAAATTGGGTACACCTAATTTTATCCCGTCTTATAACATCACCTAATCAACTGAGATTTGATTCTAGGAAAATCAAAAGAGTTTTATTTCCTTTGTAATAGTATGAATCAAGTATTAGTGACTTACGATGGTGTTTCTTAATAGATTTAATTGAGATATTTACGGAAAAATTTAGAATGAAATGATTTTTGCGGTTGAAAATTCCCTATTTCTATCTTTCGATTTTCCCAAATCTGCAGACTAATATCGCGATAAAATCTACCAACAGAGTGCCAAATATTTCCTTAAAGATATTGGACTTGGAAAGTTTGATCAAAATTTCTGTACGGATACGCAATGAAAAAATAGAAGCAAAAATAGAAGAAAAAAAGGGAGAAACATGTTTGTACAAATACCACCTAAAAATATGTCTTCTTAAAAACGCTTTTAGTATATCTACAAACAAGATTTTAATGCTTTTATTGTTTATAAACGGCTGTAAAGAATGGGTAGAATGATTATACCGATAAAAATTAAACTTTTTATAAAAAATAAAAAAAATTTCTCAGTAGGTCCAGCCAGACCTATTGGGTATAGAATATGCATATTGTAGTAGGTGCCGACAGAAGGGTTAAACCATGATTATCTATTAATGGAGTCAATAAAAATACAAAGTTTGGCTGCGACCACCTGCGACCCCGCCCACTGTAGTATTTTTATCGGCTAATCTCTGTTTTTCATGTAAACCTTTTCGCAAAATAACATTCATTCTGATGCAGCTTTGAACTTTAAATTGTTGTTACATGCTGGCAATGTTATAATCTCATATGATACTGAAAGTGGGGCAAATCGGAGCAACAGGTCCCGCACCTCCCCTACAAATTATAGGTAGAAAGTATATAAGTATAACTCTTGGCTGAATTAAACTAATACGCTAAGATTATACTACTAAGTTTTTAATCGAATATCCTTCGACAGGACTAAGTACAGGGCCGATTAAATCAAAGATTCCACCAGCTCCCATATAAAAGATCTTACTCTACCAAAAAAAATGGTCTTAGTTGCTCTTAATTCGCAAAGCGAAAAGTCGTTTGTTTCGGTGTTTGCATATTTCTGACAATTTGTTTCAAGCTCCCGAAAAGCTTACATAAAGAGCAACTTTTGTGAATTTTTCAAATTTATCCGTTTAAAGAACCGTTATGATATTAGCGTTTGCATTTTCTATGTCAAATACATTTTGTAAATTTTTAAAGTTTGAATTACTATATCTTCGAAATTACAGTGAGTTTTGTAATGGAAGAGCAGTCAAATTACATAAAATGTTATATATTTTTAATACCCTAATCCAAATGCTAAATTGCGCAAAGCAAGACAGGTTAAATTTGGGATTTATTTGGTTACTCTAGCTTTCCCAAAAATTTCATAAATAATGATGCAGTTTCGTAACGGTAAATGAGAGAGCATTATGGGCATATAATTTTTTTCTCTAAATGAGTCATACTATCTATTAATATCATTTGTAACATCAGGAAGGAGAAACGGTAAATTGTCTATACTATGGGGTTGGTAAAAGCGTCCTTAAAACCGCTATATCTTCTTTCGGACATTGCGTATTTTAAAATGGAGCCCACCATTCGATTCAGCAGAAACAAGTTCAGTTATAGTCATTTACGTGGTATATTTTACAACAGGACATCTTCACAATATGCGATGTCCGAAAAATCATTGATTTCGTCCCACTGTGCGCCGGTTCGAGTCCCACTGTAGCCTGAAACAGTTTATGATTTACTTTTTTTATTGATTTTTATTTGAATTTTATCAGAATTGATTTTGAATTTCTCATGTTTTTAGTAAATTTCCGACTGATGACAAATACGTGAAATAATAAGGAAATAATTATTGCGATGGTTCCAACCCTGGATGATAAACTTTCCTTTCATCTCTGTTAAATACATAAACCAGTTTCTTGTGATCCAGCTAAATCATACGCAACTTGTTATATTAATAAATCCGACTAATGCATTTGTGCAATTTATAATTTTTGAGTACCTCTTTTTTGGCATGCGCCATTCGTTCATAATTGTTCATCGGTGCAATGTGTTTATTTATAGGCGTGAGGCAAGAAAATTTGTGTCATCATCGTAGAGAGATGCAAAAATAAAATCTAATTACAATAATCTTTATTTTTTTTGCATTAAACCGGAGAGGCCCATGCAAATAATGTGCGTATGACGTCATTTTGAAACAATTAAGTACATTTCTGTGTATTTTAAATCTACAGTGAAAAAAAAAGTGATCTTCCCTACTATAAGTTGAATCATCCGACAATTGATTGGGATTTGAATGCATGACATAATAAGTTTGGCAAAATTAAGTAAGCTGGCGATAAAATTTTTTTTCTCGAAATGTTAGAAATGCCAGATTAAATTTCCTCTTGTCTTCAGTTGGTGCACTATGGACTATGCCATGAATTACATATTGATAAAAAAGTTTTGTATAGACATCTTTAACTGTTTCAGATCTTTCCTAAATCTAATGATCATAATTTAATTTATTACAAAATTAACCTATCTTTACGATAAATGTAGCTATACCATAATACATTCCACAAGTATAGATAAATTAAATAAAACTTTCGCTTCTACACACACAAGACACAAGATTATGTGTTAACGCTCTCCTCATTATTACATTCTCATGAAAACGCCAAAGAATTTAGCAATCTAATCTAAACATTCAAAGTAATGCTTTATTATGTAGGAATTGCAGTAAGTACTATAAGTACTGTGCATGTTCTTTGTAAGCAGAATTACATCATAAACAGTTTTCTTCGTTCTGTCTATACCTTTTATAGCTCTAGCTAACAACTATAGTCACTATGGGAAAATTTGAAAGTGTTTTTTCTTTACATTATTTTATTTTTATCTTTTATAGATAGAAGCATTATGCATTACTCAGAAAATAAATTCAGACGGTGTGTGCAAGTATTCTTGTCGAATGGTGATCATGCATTACACATTACACGAAAACGTGAATAAAGTATTTATCCATACAATGTATACGAAGCTAAAGAGACTAGGCTAATTGTTTTCATCTTGAAGATATCCAGATCTAGATATAATTCGGTGTATGTAAACATTATATGCAGGCAGTACTTGGTAATCGTATGGAAGAGAATTTTGCTTCTTTTATCACAGAAGAGCGCTTAAGTTAAAATGAATTGTGCTGGAGTTATAAACGATATCAAAATGTATTTGGGTTTATCTGGGTTGTTTAAAATTAAATACTCGTACTTTTGGGAATGTCGAATTTGTATATTTTTCCAATGCAATGTAATGTGTCCCGAGGGCTAAACGCACATACAACGAGTGGTGTAAACAAATAGACAAATTGTTGAAAAAAATCTTTGTTGTCCTATTCTAGATACAGAGTCGCTGTAAAATATTTAATTTTAAAAAGTGTGTACATTTTTTATTGGATATATAGCAACCACTTTTTTATTACCCTTGATAGGGTGCAGAGGGAAAATCTAAAATTGTAACATCAGTGAACACTCTATTTATTCTATATTTTTATAGATGTGTAAGGAGGTATCACTATTCATATGTGAGATGTAAGTTTTGATGGCATGTACACACATATAAACAAATTTTGAAATATTGACAACAACCAAATTATTTCCGCCCGGTGCAATAAAATAAGAAAAGAAACTAGAACATGTGGTTTTATTGACAATTGTTTTGAATCAAATCACAATTTGTTTTCGAAATAAAAGCAATTATGAAACACACGATTTTTCGATTTGCTGTAGGTATACATAACATAGCTTTTTTTCGAAACTTCGAGTCCCAGGATGTACTTAATAGGTAATATTGAAATTCTCCAGTCGACTCTGCTAAAAATATTGCAATATCTCGCTATTGGAGGAAATTTTAGGCAAAATCAATTAAATTAAAAGCAGACGCCGCGTTAGATAAAAACGGAGTGTTTTTGATTTAGATGACAAAGAAATATTTTTGAATGCTATTCCTTCGTTTAGGCAGTCACCTTGAAATCAAGTCGTTCGAACTATTAGATATAGAAGCCGACTCCAATACAATTGATGCGGCTCACAAAGAATACAAGAAAAATACAAAAAAAACTCTATTTCGTGCCGATGAAGAAAAGTTTACCAATTCTCAGGGTTTCGTCTAGTGACTCCTGGTTTCGTAGAAAATTTCCTGGTCAGAGTCGAAATCTCCAGATTTAAAGTAGCTGATCTAAATTTTTACTCAAATGACTTTAAATAAGTAGCATTCAGAAGCAAATTATTATTATTATTATTATATTATCACAGTTCGTAGAGGGACGATACTTTCAAATCAGCTCCTCAAAAAATATACAAGAGAACTTATTTATAGCATTTTCAGGTCAAGAAAATAACGTTTCGATTCAAATAGATAAATGTCGGGATAAAAAATCGAAAAATTTACGAGTCAAGGAAATACGTGTCCGAATCTAAAAAATTAGTTTCCGAATCAACTAAACACGTTTTCAGATCAAATAGATAAATGTCCGAAGAATTCCTAAATGAAAAAATTGGGGGGGGGGGGGGGGGGGCTTTGACATTTTCTATGAAAAATTCGCTTGCCAGCAAAACTTTAATTTAATTTACCACAATTTTGCATGTTCCATAGCCGAATAATCACGACAAATAAAATATCATGAACCCACAGCTCGAGCTGTTTATAGACAGTCAAATTGCCTACATGAAAAATTGTGGTACACTGCTTTGCTTACGGCAGGCAAAACCATCCTTACTCACAGCCCGGAACATAAAGTATAGACATCTTCAATTAACGCCTACTAGCTGAAACTAGGCTTTATTTTACCAATTCAAGAAAAATGCCAAAATTGTATTTGCCTCGTTTGATACCATGGAAGTGAATCCGTCTACTGCGAGTTAGATACGAATAGTCCTCTCGGCGCTTCCACTACCTGTTTTGCCTGAGGCAGTAAGCTCCCGAGAGGCGCCAGAGCTAAGCTAGCACAATTTCGGTCAAGACTTTGTTCGCGCCTATAAATTCCAATCGTTCTTGCATAGACGCAAGCATCCAACACATCGGTCCAAACATACATAGGTAGGCAGTCTTAAGATGTGGGTCGGTAGTTTAGTTTTAATGCCCAGCTGCATCACTGATCTTTCACTTTGGAGAAAACACCATAGCGACACTTAAGGTGGTATTAAAAATAAATAACAGGCGCGACAATCCAGCATTGGACTAAGGCCGCAGGATCTGTTAGTGACATCCTATTTCCACGATCTTATCTGCTTTTTGTTGAGGTAATGAGATCAGCATCAAGCTCAGTACTCGTTTAACATCTGAGTCAGATCATAGTCCGTCACAAGCTAGTGAGTTCGAAAAACACCATGGCTCACGGTGAGATTCGAACTCATGACCCTGTGCACCGAAGGTGCGCGCACTAACCGCTAGACCAGCCAGACTACTATTATTATTATAACACTATATAGAACAAACAAATAACCAATTAGTTTGGCCAACGATGTAGTCAGTCGGTTTTTGGGACATTTGTTTGACCAAGGCAAATTTACCTATCACACTAGTATGACCGTTTTTAAAAAAAAATACCAAGCTAACTCAGATTAAATATGCATTTAGTGGCTATTTGGCATTGTTTCATTTCTTTGTCGAATTTTCAAAGGTTTGGTTTAATAAATTTTTCTTAAGTATATAGAAAATCAATTTAATTTCGCTTGAAGGCGTAATCTTGTAATCTTGTTATTTAAAAGGACTCGTGTTATTTCATCAATCATTAATGTGGCAACTCGACCTCGAGCTGTGGCCGCCTTTGTTCGTTTGGCTTCGTAAATGTTAGAAACAGATTAGACAAGCAGCCAGCTCTTTTCACATATTTTCTGTATGTTTCATGCAGGGGCGTACGCAAGAAAATATTTCGAAAGGCGTCTTAGGAATAAAGTTGACGGTGCTCATATTTGATAACTGCTCTGTGCATACAAGTCGCTGAGCTTATACTAAAGAGCACTGGAAAATTATCTTGAGAGTTATATGGATCATCCGATCCTTAAACCTTCAAAAAATGTTCTCCGCCTTCTCGTTTGTAACGTGAAAAATAAGGTCCTCTTTTATTTCCAAAAAAAAGTATTTGTTTTTGATCAATAAAGCGAACGTTTTACTAAACTTACATGCTAGTATGTAATAAACGTAAAGGTCAAAATCAAGTGTTTCGTGTTCCGAGATCCTCAATATTAGAAGAAGTTTTCGATTTTCTTTTAGTATAATTTGTATTGGAGATTTTCCTCACCGCTCTATACGGTAGTAAGGAAAACGTTAAAAGTGCTGCAAAGGTTCATAGTAGTTGAACGACCCTTGGAGCTTCTAGTCACTAATCAGGTTCTTTCTCTCCACCCATCTAATTAATTAATTAGTTAATTAACTGCGCATCTTAGTCTCATCAAACTATGAAAAAAATTTGAGAAACACCGGGGAGTAGTTTCAGTTGTCCTATTTCTAACCTGAGAGACCCTACAATCAATCTTTGTCCAGTGGATCATAATAAAATTCGGAAATTAATTCCGTGATTATTTGTACGCCGGGCTCGAAATTTGGACGTTGTTCTTTTGAAGGTGCTGTGCGAGTTTTATATTAACCCGATTTCTCATCCAACCGTCATGACCAAATTTTGAAGGGGTTTGGAACCTCCAAGCCCATATACACATTTGATGGATCGCATCTAGTTTCAAGTCATAATTATTGTGAGTTCGACCATTAAAAAAAGCTACCATCCTCAACGAAATAATTGAATCGCGAACGGGTTTATTGTGACATTAAGAGTGCCAACAACAACGTTAGTTTCATATCTCCGTTCCCGATTTATTGGTAGTAAAGATACAATATCTAACAGTTACCTAAAGGTAAAACCAAATTTACAAATAAATCAATATTTCTCATTCTTCTTTTAATTTTTCCACATCTTTTTATGGACCACGATGGTCATTGATTTTTGGTCAAACACATTTTTGGTCATTTATTTTGCTATTACACTAGTGGGACAAACTTTTTGCGTCATTGATCAAATTTTCTTTAATAGTGTAATACAAAATGACCCGAAAATTGCCTACGAGCAAAACTTTAATTTTCGTTGACTTGTTCCCTTATCTATCTTCTATCTTCTATATATATAAAAGAAAGTCGTGTTAGTTACACCATTTATAACTCGAGAACGGCTGAACCGATTTTCATGATTTTGGGTTTGTTGGATTAGGCTATGGCGAGAATAGCATAATAACTATTAAAATATGCAAAAAATTCACAATGAGCTGCAATTTACAATGGGTTCTTTTTCACCTATTTCTGCGTGTATTTCTTGAACATATGAGCGGATTTCAGTAAATTTCTTCCGCAGGATTGGTCTCTACCCAAAGTAACAGGAAAACCATCGAGACATATGAAAAATTCACAATGGGGCACAATTATAAAGACAATTCTTTTTCTTATACTTCTTTCTGACTTTCTTGAACGAATTACAGGACTTCAGTAAATTGACCGCAACTTATGGGTCTACACAAGGCTCCGACCGCTATTGAAGTAAACAGAAAATTCACAACGAACAACAATTCACAATGAGTTTTTTTCACATCCTTTTTTTTTAATTTCTTGAACTTCTTGGCAGATTTGCCCTAAATATCAAAATAATATTGAAACATGCCAAAAAAATCACAATGAGCAAAAATATTAAGATTTGTTTTCCGTGTATTTCTTTCTGTATTCCTTGAAAGAACTACCAGATTTCAGTCAAAAGATTCAAGCGGGTAGGTGTACACCCAGAATAACCGTTGAAATATGCGAAAAATCACAAAGAATGATTAT
Source organism: Microchrysa polita (assembly GCA_949715475.1). NCBI lineage: Eukaryota > Metazoa > Arthropoda > Insecta > Diptera > Stratiomyidae > Microchrysa > Microchrysa polita. Next base: position 19,501,772 of record OX454419.1, on the reverse strand, counting down.
TATTAAAAACAGTTCCTTTTCAAATACTTTTGTCCATATCTCCAAAGTCGGATATACGGAACGGATGAGCAAAATGTTGAAGGAAGCTCTTTTCCTTGGCCACTTTGAACGGATTAGGGGGGTTTATTAACTTTGCTGCACCGTATTTGAGTCTGTACCGAATACGATTGGAAGTATAGCAAGTTCGGATAAATTGGGAAGAACATGTTGATCAAAGTAATTTTTCCCATTTCTTAAAAAAAAACTAAATCATGCTACTATAGGAATGGTAGTCGTTAAGGGGTTTATAATTTTATGATTTTTGTTTGAACCCTGCGTCGGAATTCATGATATGAGATATGAGTTCTTTTCCACAGATTTCTGTCTGAATTACTTGAACATGCTAGCGGATTTTCGAAGATTTTCCCGAATAGCGAAATAAGTATTGAAAACTTCGGAAAAAATTCACAATAAGCAAAATTATGAAGTCTGTCTTTTTTCACATAATTTTGTTCCGTATTTCTTGAAAGAATTGCAGTATTTCAGTAAATTGATTCCACAGGATTTGTCTGCAACCAGAATGTCTATTGAAATATGCAAAACATTCACAATAAGCAAAATTATAAAAACACTTTTTTTTAAATACTTTTGTCTATACCTCCTGAACTAATTCAATATTGAGTAAATTTGCAGCACGGGATTGGATTCCATCTGGATGTATAGCATGATGTATAAATGGGAAAGCAACAACAACGCATTGGTCTCAGTGATGACACGATCCGAGATAGAGGTGTCTGTAGAAATAGCGGAATTAAAACAAGCACAAAATTCACAATGAACAAAATTATGGAGACGGTTATTTTTTAAATACTTTCGCATTTAGCTCCGGAACGGATAAGCAGATTCTGGTAATAATGCTACGCCTGGAGAACAATTGTGAAAGCAGTTTATTTTCTCTATCTTTTGTGTATGTGTGGAGGAGGAGTAAGGGAGTAAAATTATTAATGCAGTTTAGCTTCTCCAATTTTTATCCTCCTGAACTCTGTAGCGCATTTCACAAAATTAAATTTAGTATTTCAATTTTATTCGATTTGAAAGGGAATGTTAGTGCGAGCGCATCGAGCTCTCGCAGCTTGTTTCATAATAAACTAGTGGCATTGAATTTGAATAATTTGTATGGGACGTACCCTTTGTTTTAATCCGATCGAAGTAATATTTGGTGGAGGGTCTAATGGGACTTAGCCTTAACGCTTACCAAAATTTTTCCCGCCTGCTGTGATTCGGCGATAAGTTACAGGCATGTCTTTTGTTTAAATGTTAATAGGGGATATAGGGGAATGCTTTGACGGAGCAGTCTGAGTCTCCGTGTGGGACAGCTATATATTGTTAGGAATAGTTATCCCAATTACCATGGCTCCAATTAAATTACTTCAGGAGCTAGAGCGCCAAATGTTACTATCAAAAAATCGAAATTACACCGAATGTTTTTAGGTCTAGTATGTAATCTGCCAAGAGAAGGTATATGATATAATATATCATTAGAAAGGAAATTTTGTGTAGTTTAGTCCTCAGAACATTTTGCTGTAAATATTACAGTTAACAAGATATTGGCGAAGAATCGTATTTTCACCCCTTTGCCACGCCCTCCCCCCCAAATGTGACGCGCAAAAAAGTCTAACTTTTTACTGCGTAATGCGGTCAGGCCATAGAACAATTTGGCATCAAAAATCATGGATGTTTGGGCCTAGAGCTAAAGTCACTATACTATATACAGAAACTACGAAAATCGATAATTATAAATATTAAAAGTTGAATCACTCTAATTTCAGTCTAGTTCCCGTACCCTAAATTTTCATAAAAATACGTTTGACAATCTACACTAGTTATAAAATTATTTTTAAAAAATTCAATGAACTCAACTAGCTGGTTGATGGCTGGTTTTCATATCCCGGAAGGGAAATATAATTTCAGCATAAAAATAAGAATAACGACCAACAAACATACAAAAATAACAAAATGGCGACATTTTGAAGAAGGCATAGATGCGTTAGGTTCTTCCAGAGTCAAAAACCATCAATCTTTTTTGAGGAGTTGACAAGGCTCCTAATCGTATTTATCCATCATAATATGCCTGCAAAAACCTTTAACCATTTCATCTCTTCAAGCCATCCATACGAAACACGCACGGATGATTGTGCATCCGTCAATCCTTCAACATAAAATCTAATCATCAAGATGACTCGTGACTCCAGCTATAGTTGTAACTAATTGAAACCAATCGTCCTTATCATTCGCCTTGTATCTTGCGTTTGTAGTATAGCTTAATTAAGTCATTTTATGACAAGCGTGAATTGAAGCTTAAATAGGTAAAAGAGAGATATTTATGTGTCCACACATGACAACATGAGCTCGCTTGCTATCTAGTTGCGTCCGGCGCATTATAGTGTCCCAAGTCCCATTGAAACTTTCAATGCGCTGATCTAATCCCTATAATGGTCATACGTTGGCTGTCGATAGATATACCCAACTATCTATCTAAAATTGCTGTTAACAGCTACTTTTGCTTCTGTTTAATCTGTTTACAGCTCAGCTACAAATACTACTTTATTATGATGTAGTTTTACTCTCTTCTTATGTCAATTTATTGTATGTAGTACTGGACCTATTAGATCTTGTTACGGAAATTCCAATGTAATTGTTGTACGATTAAAATGATGTTAAGTTTTATCATTGGCGTCAATCGCACTCCGGAGCAGAAAGAGATGTGCAGCCGAGTGGTGAAAATTCGGTTTTTTCTAACAAGTAGTATTAGCTCTAGCGCAGCCTATTCTCTTATGGATTACTGTACGGCTATAATGCTGCGAAGTCTGCAATAAGTCTATAAATACGTTTTTACAAACAAACTCAATAAATTGCCGTGATCGGAGGGAAAAAAACATTGTCATGGTGTGTTGATGATGATTATGATGATGCATTTAGTGTCTGCATGCAGTGCTGAGTTGCGACTCAGTGCCGGATGAATTGCGGTGCGACGAGTACTTCCTCTAATACCTCTGACTTTCGTGGAAGTAACACTAAGCAATTTCTGTGCAATTCTGTCGACTAACCACACATAGATAATATGATTCGATGTACTTATACCTATAGTGACGATCTGTGGGAGATTTCTGTTTTTTTTTCCCATCTGGTTTCTTATTTATAGAGATAATTTCGCTTTCTCAACAATAATGCGCGTGATATGATAAACGTTGATGATACCATGCCGGCCGTGTTGATGAATCTTGGCGGATTATCCCCTTGTAACTTGAAAGAAAAAGTGTGAATTTGTTTAAATTGTTCATTTAATTTTTTTTAGAAGATGATAATTTCAAAATAATTTGGTGATTATTACGACAGCTATAATGTCGAGATAGCTTTCTAAGTATGAAGGAAGTTCGGCTAAGTTGAACTCAGCTAAATTCATTTTTAATAGTATAATACAATTTTCCTTCAAAATTTCGATTGTCTGATTTAGTCATATTTTCTTACATTCAATTCAAATCTTTAGGCTGAGATTTAATGCGACACTTTATATCATTTTCGCACTCCAAATTTGTTATTCTAACAGTTTAAAAACTTTAAAAAGTTAATTATCTATCCTTAATTTCAATTATTTAAATGTGTTGGCTACGATATTTTGCCATTAAAATTCAAGTTTTCCAAAATTTCCCGTTATTTCAATATCCTACTAAAATATCTCGCTCAATTAAAATCCCGCCCACCCGGTCAACTTAATATCCTGCCTCTTCAATTACCCGCAATTCAAAATACCGCTTTTTAAATATCCCGCTTTTGAAAATCCCATCATAGAAGGAAAGTATTTTTTCAAAAATTGCGTACACCGGATGGGAATTATATTAAATTTAAAAGTTTATTTTTTGTTATAAATAAAAATATTTTTTTTTTGTTAATTTGACGGGATTTTTTGCTATATACTAGGGGGATTTTCAAATGGCGGTTTTTCGTGAGCAGAATTCCGAGATGGGGCGGGATGATTTTCTTATGGCGGGATTTTGTGAAGCGGGATTCTTTGTAAATAGTGATATTATGAACGGGCGGGATTTTTTTTTGATTATGTAAGTATACCGATTTAAATTAAATAAACCAAATTATGTCTCCAAAAAGATTGATTAATCTGCCAATTTTCTTTTATTAATAATTCATAATTTATAATTTACATTCATTGAAACTTTACTGTCTTCCTTATTCTATTCTACTCGTAATAATATAAATCAAAATAGCGCTACACCACTCACAAGACTTTTATAGACCCCGCCTTGGCATAAATTTACTATCAATCTTCACCATACATCATACAATTTATGTACATACTAGTGTAATTCTTGTCATCTATTATTTCTAATTTGCAAGCCATAAAATTAATCTTCGTTAAATCTATATAGAGTTGCCCTGTGCCTTTCCATTTTACTGATACATACTCGTACATGGGCAACACTTTAAATCTCTCCATCATCTCCATCATGTATGAAAATGTCTTTAAACTACATTTCCCTTTCCGTATGTGTACATATAATCAAACATCATCTATACTCGGTCTTCTCCTCATATGCGAGCACATAATATGCAAATGATGCTGAAATTGTTGTCTATTATCAAGCGACACTTTATTGATACCATAAAAAAATTCCTAACACGCTACACTACATGCTAAATATTTATGATCATCCCAAATAAAAAAAAAATATTTTAAAATTGCTTACATATACGAGTACTGTAACACACTCCTCGGTTTTGTGACATGACAACGTGTCTCCGTCAAATTGCACTTAATTGCATAATTGATTGACATTTTGTCATATCTGTATGTGCAGCAAGCAGCGCACCATAGATAGCTGGATAGTGCGCCTATAAGCTAATAGAGAGGTTCTCGAATCAACTGTCGCTTGCTATGCGCATATCTGACTAAATTCGCTGAGAAGTGTATTGCTGCTACATTTTATGATATCCCATGTTGGATCCTCCACTTTAAGGCTAATTTGAATTTTAAATTAACTAATACAATTATTTTTAATGAAAATATGGACATACGCATTTTTGTGTAAAATTTAATAATTTAATGTGTAGGAAGACATTAAAGTGTTTTGCTGTTCTAAAAGTGATTTGGAATTTCATAATTGACCGTATGGCGATTGAATTTTGTAGTAAAGTAAATGACAACGAAAGATGATGTTCTGCGACCGCAGGCTGTCAAAAGTTGGGTGATATGTGACTCAACAAGTTCAAAGAACAAAGTTGACTCAAGGGCAAAATGATGGCTGTTGCGCATACATAAGTGTGTCTGCTAAATTGGTAGGTGTGTCCTCTGAAGTTTGTATGCATGTGTTGTATGTACATCGTGTGTTTCCAAGAGGAGGCTAATTTCGGGCGCGGCCGAAATTTGGACACCCTTCTCTCTCCTCCGGGCTAAAAGTTTTTTCGGGCGTACCTACGACTTGTATTTAGGCCCCCCCCCATTATTTTCTTTCCGTCTTCACAAAAGTTCCGTTGCGTCGACAAAAAAATATTTGTGTGGGGTTTGGTTGGAATAAGTGGGCAAATAAAACTATTTACTCAGAAAATTCTATTGGGGGATGCGGAAGCATGGCACCATACTACGATGCCATTTGTTTTGACGTTTTTTGTTGCTTTGATTAAGACACATTAATTCAAGGTTTTGTGAAATTGGTGTAAGAAATGTTTCTTAGAAGAACCAAAATGGGGGGTTGGGTTTGTATGGTAGCCCCATGATCCCATTATCCTATTTGATCCATTCTTACATATGTTTTGTGTCATCGATAGAACTACATTTGAGTGAAATTTGGTCGAAATTGGATCAGAAATAAAAAAGTTTTTCGATCTGGTTGCTGTTACGCCACGAAAGCTAATGTCGCTTGCTATGTGCTTTCGTGGCTTTCAAGGCGAAACAACAACCTGATCGAAGATAAGCAGCGATTCCGGCAAAACAACAACATTGGTTGAAATTTTCATCCAATAGCACTTACAAAAGTTTTTCTTACAAGAATCTAATTTCGGGGGTTAGGTTTGTAAGTCAGCCCCATGACTCCATGGTCCAATTTGATCCATTTTTACATTATGTTGTGTGTCATCAATAGAAATACAGTTGTGTGAAATTTGGTTGAAATCAGTGCACAAATGAAAAAGTTTTTCTTAGAAGAACCTAATTAGGAGGGGTTAGGATTGTATGGCAGCCCCATGACCCCATTGTCGGATTTTACCGATTCAAACATACAAACTGCCTGCAGCAAAAAGAATCATGTGCATTTCAGCTTCATAGCTTTTAAATTGGCCGAGTAAAACGCGTCGCAACAGACGGACAGAAAACAATATCGTTGTAAAAAAATAATTCTCAGCTTCTTGAAAAGCTTCACAATACCATTTTGTAAAGAGTAACGGAATGACGAAATTACGAATTTTCATGAATCAGTTTCTACAGTTTCTTTATGAATTCGAAGCTGGTGCACAGGAACACGAAGCTTCACGTGTATAAAAACATAATCCGACCTGTGCTATGCTATGGCTGCGAGGCATGGACCCTAACCCAAAACTCTGAACACCTGTTGGACACATTCGAGCGAAAGTTCTCCGAAGAATCTTCGGGGCCATTCGTGAACGAGGTGAATGGCGCATCCGGTACAACCTTGAGTTGTATCAGCTGTATGATGAGCTACATTTGTCGAAAATCATGAAATTGCAGCGACTGCAATGGGCGGGACATGTAAAGGATGATCAACGATCACATGCCAAAAAAGGTGATGAACGCGCAACGAGTGGACGTAGCCAGATTACGTGGAAGACCGAGAGCCCGATGGGAGCATTCTGTATGTCAGGACGCCCACCAGATGCTAAGCTTTCGAAACTGGAGGACAAGGTCGCGTGACCGCGACAATTGGAGGTCTTCAATCCAGGCGGCCAAGGCCCGACGTCGGGCTATCGTGCCATAACGAAGAAGAAGTTCCTACACCGGGGCACATGTTACGAATACCTTAACTGGAAATAATTTCCCACGACCACTTCCTTTCCAACCCTGGCAAAACAGAGGATAGCCAACAACATCAAAATACAGAAGAGTCATTGAGATTATACGCTTCTTAAATGATCAACAGCTATTGGAACCAACGCTAGTCATCTAGTGAGATCTATAAGCACAGATCCAGATTGAGAACAGCATTATAGGTAAATCGTAGATCAAGCTGATGGTGAAGCTTTGCTCAACCAGAGGGAAATACACAAATTATGAAGAATTATTTATTATTTATTGAAGGCCCTAATTTTTTAGCTTAAACTTACGAACCGATAATTCGGAGAAAACTAAGATATGCTTTGCTGCATTTGAATTTCATCTGCATTGGTACTGTCTTCATTTTTCAATTTATAAAAATTCGCTACTCTGTTAGAATCGCGGCCCATGTTCTTTGATAGTAAATTTATGATATGGCATCAAAATTATATCTATGCCCGGACACCCTTGATCAATTTTCATGTGCGCGCGCCACTGCTTTAGTGCTTAGGTAGGATTATTAAATTTCATGTTATGCTTATTTTTATGTCATCAACCCCGTCATATCCATTTGCCCTTAATTGCATATCTTGATGTTTGCATTCATTCGTGCACTAGAATAATTGCACCCGGGACGTAACTAACTGTACCCTTATTTTAAAAAAGAATTATGTAATTTAAACATGAGAATTTCACAATAAAAATACGAGTATATTATACATTTAATTCTTGTATTTATAACTCTTTATACCCTTATCATTAACCACTACTTAAATTAAATGTTTTGCACAAAGAACAATAGCTAAAAATATAGATAGGGCCATTTGCGACGTTATCTACATAATTTACTGCGGTAGAGCCCATATTGTCGGAGACCTATGGGGGCTTATCTATGGGAACGGTACCAACAGCCAACAGGTAGAATACTGTTCTAGTTCTTCTGTATATTTATCAATTAATTTATTGAAAATGTGGGCAGTCAGTTCATTGTCCCGTACCGTATCATATCATTTTTTTTTTTGCAATCCACATTTTAGATTACAGTAGAGCCCCGATAATCCGGATTGTAGAAGGGCTGAATGTTGCTTAAAATTCGATTATTTTTAACCAAAATAATCAATATTTATTTATTTGTATACCCTATTACCCATAAGATGGTATAGGGTATATTGTTTTTGTTACGACGATTTATGTAACACCTCAAAGGAGCCGCCGGAGGTATGGCAAAGTATATATGTATATAAATGATCAGGGTCGGTCACTGATTCGAATAAGCCATGTCTGTCGGTCTGTCTGTCTGTCCGTTCGTGTGTCTGTCAGTTCGCACGATAACTCCCGAAAAAATGAAGCTAGCGTTTTAAAATTTTGTTCAGATTATTGTTTTGATAAAAGCTTGGTTGGTATTGAAAATGGGCCAAATCGGACCAAGGGTTCCCCTACCTCCCATACAAATGACCCCTCCGTGATACTTTAATTCGGCCACATTTTTCGACAAAATGTCGCTAGCGACCTGAAATTTTCATCAATGCCTGATTGTAACATATGCTCGAAGTTGGTAAAAGTCGAGAAGGTCTGACTACCCCTACCCCTACATCCCCTACAAAGCAATATTCCGCCATATCTTTTGATAGAATGTCGCGAAAACCTTCAAATTTATAGCAAATAATAGCTGCTAGATGCCGTTATAAGATATTAAAGATGTGCGGGATTCGACCCATCCTTCCCCCTTAAAAAAATGAAATTGAATATTGTCGGTTTTACGCACATTCTAGGTCTGTACATAGGTATAGGGTATACACTCATCGGGCTATTCGCACGATTTGAACTCGGTCTCGTTATTATTTAGTTTTGAATGTTAAACCTAGGGCGCACTACTAGTCTGAATCCGGATTAACGAGGTTCTTCTGTAAGTGCAAATGCAATAATTGCCCAATGCTAAAAAATAAGGAAAATTTGCTTCCTTTCAATGCTAAATATACTACATATTTGTCAAAAATTTCCAGGTATATGTTTAGGGTTGGCAAAAAACCGGACGGTTAGTATACGAACACCAGCAATACGAGTGTGTGCATTATTTACTAAAATTCTAAGCAAATCAATGAAAAGTCTCGGTTAAGCGGAAAAACGGTCATTTGAGCCCGAATAAAACCGGATGGTCTAACCGGCTTTGCAAGAAACCGAAAAAAAACGAAAACCGGGTAATGGGTCGGTTTTCGACATCCCTAATATGTACTAACAAACGATTATGGAACAACGGCCAACAACTTACCAATAAAATTGAATCGGTCGACCAAAAATTAGTTACATATCAAAACTTCGCTTACCTGTAAAGAAGAGAAAAAAAACAAAGAAATTGTATTAAAATACTGATAACGGAAGTATTTAAAGCAAACAATAATATTAACAAAGTTAAAAAATATTATCAGGGACGTAGTCAAGATTTTGTTTCGAAAGGGGTCCCAGCACTCGATACCAGAAATATTGTCGTATGGCCATCAAACTTTTTAATAAAATTTTCCCAGCTACTAGGTTGGTAATTTAGGAGGTTCTTTCTATACAAAGGCAGTCTTTATAGTAGTTCTCCATCTTGAAATTTGTTAGATTTTGGGTTCACTTTGCATGAGGGGTACCCTTAGCTTTGATCGGATGGTAAAAATATTTGGTGGGAAGCATAATGGGGCTTAAACTATCTGCCTGACTCAATTTAAAAGAAAACTCCATGTATGCCTTTTTGAAAAGTGTTAGGAGGAGTGAGGGGGTGTCAATGGTCGTAGCACTTCAATTTTTGGTACAAATCAAATAAATTTTGTTAGCAATATATGTGCAAGATCAGGAGTTACAGTGCCAAATGTAAACAAAAGCTTTGCCACCCCTCCCCTTTTAGGTCATGGCGTAAATTAGCGTAACGTTTTACTGCGTATATTGGGCAGTGTATTCAACAATTTGACATCAACATTTTTTTTTATGTTTGGGTCTAAAGCTATCTGTACTATACTCCGATGGAGAATTGGGTCGTCGTTAGTAGTTACATTCGTTTGGCAGTGCTTCGACTTATTTTTTTGAGGACTGTGGTAGATTTGCGCATAAAGAGCGCATAGAGTGTGGTTGAAGTGGTAGATTTTCCAAAAACATACCATAAAACTTGACGTATCGATAATACTGCAGGGGAAACAATTTAAATAAAGTCAAATTCCAAAGGAAATCACTTGAATTGACAAATTTCATCAGCTGGAATCTGTTGAATTCTCTAATTTTTTTTTTTGTTCATATAGAAACAATCGATTCGCATTCAAAATACAGCTGCAATCCATTATTGTTTTGATTGAAGGCCTTGAATATTATGGGACCTAATGTTTATATGTATATACCGTTTTCAAGACAAATTCCCCTTTTTCTGGACACAAACTAACTTATGCGCCAAATGAAATGAACCAATTCACAAATGAAATTAACGCTTTAAAAAGTCAAATCGACGATTTTGCAAATGAAATTAACGTTTTAACAACTCAAATTAACAATTTGGCAATTAGAAGTGATTTAAAATAAACAGCAGGTGCGACAGACCAACATTGGACTACGGTCGCAGATGTGTTAGTGATATCCAATTTCCAAAATCTTAACAGCTTTTTTGAGGAGGTGTTGAGATCAAGAGCACACGCTCAGCAGTGTTATTTATCCCCATAAATGGGCATTCGTTTAACATCTGAGTGAGATCATAGTCCGTCAAATGGGTCTGGAGTTCGAAAAACACCATAAAATGAATTGGTGAGATTCGAATCCACGACCCTGTGCACCGAAGGTGTGCACACCAACCAGACTATCAGAGAGAAGTGATTTGCAGAATGATTATTTTGACTTGCGAAGCAGTGTATTTGAATTGCAGACTCGTTAATTTGGCTTGTTAAAGCGTTCAATTTATTTGACATAAATTTGGCATTATTAGAGTACAGTGGTAGATTGACAAATTTTTCGAAAAGAAATGACAAAAGTAGATCTATCCCAAAAGTGGTAAATAGTTTTTATTCGAACATAGAGTCAAGTCCTAATATGCCCAATCTATTTTTTCTATGTAAAATATTGTTTATCACGAAACTAAGTTTTCTATGACTGAATTCACCTAACGATATAGCACTGATTTCTCACGCACCCTCTTAAGCCAATTAGTGTCCACTGCTATTTGCAGATTTTATGTCGTAATCCCCAACAAGGTAAACATATGTGTAAATATAAATTTAAAAATTAATCCATCATTAAGTGGACGAATTATAATATAAAAAAATTACAAAATAAAAAAAGTAGGACAACGTACGAGTAGGGAGACCTCTCTTACTCGCGATCGCGGGTATTTCCACCATATTATTTGCAAATAATACAGATTTTTGCAAACTCTCGGCATACTGGCCAAATAACCAACCTACTTAAGAAAAATCTAAAAATTACCTTCAAACAAAACTCACGACAAGAATTTTCGAATGCATATTTCCCACCGCATTATTACAAAATTTTAAATCCAGAGTAATATAAAAGACCGATAGGAGGCTGCTGCTGGTTTTACTGCCATGTATCTCCTCCCACGCATATTGGTACTACACACACGCAGATTTATTTTTATTCGTAAAGCCTGCCTTACCAGGCTAATTTACATACACCTATGATATAATTGAAATTTTAAAACCAACTGAAGGAAAAGATAAAATTAACATTAAAATCAACAATCATGCGCCTCTTGTATTAGCATAACTACTCTAACTCTACGTGAAGCATAATTTACCATACCTACGACTACTGTGAGAACTCTTGATGATGATTATATTTTTTTTGCAAGTAATGGTCTGGTGGAGGTTAAGTGTATTCGGCTAGCGCCAACACCCTGTGAATGGTATAGATTGTTGGTAGATCTATTTCTTATAATTAGCCGGATGCGTTGCTTTTCTAGACAAAGTCGTGCCCTTAGCTTACTCGTGTCTTCTCAAGATGACATTTCTGTTTTTCCAGATTGATTTATATGTCAAGTGACACAGGGCGCGTTTGGATTTGAATGAAGACTCTTCTCCTTGGATTGTGTCTGAAGATGATGCGATGCCGTTTGCAATTGTATAACCATAACACACATAATCCTAAAACCTGAAGCATGAGGGCTCATCTTATCATCATCATCGTCATCATGGCCACACATATCTTTCAAGTCTCACTCAACTCGAGGAGGAAAAATATGTACATCAGTCTTATAATGTCTTTTGTTCTTCAGTTTGTTAGTACTGTTACTGGTGCTTATACTAGTCTAAAAGAAGAAGGAACAACATATGGGCGTCGGACGTAATCGTTACTTCCTCATCATATTTTCAATTGACCTTCCTTGAATACCGCAACAGCCGCAATAATTATATTCTCTTCGCAAGCTCCGTCGTATGGAACGGGGGTTATTGTACTTCATTTCGTTCTTGACTTTTATTACACCAGAGAGAAGAAGAATTATTACAACAAGTCCAGGGTTAATTTGAGTGTGTTTCGACAATGCGCCGCGGTGACTATAAAAATAACATAAATACATACATTTTTGTATACAGGGTGTCCGGAAACTGCCGCATAAACGCACCAGATTGTGATTCCTCACGTGACTTCGAGCAAAAAAGTTGTACGAAACATACACCCTTTGTTTAACCCTTTAGCTGCCACACGCATTTGAAGATTTTTGAAAAAAAAAGCATTTTCTTGTACGACTAAAAATTCAATATCTCAAGAGCTAGACTATCTAGAATAGCCAAAAAAATATTATTATTACAGCCAACAAATTTACCTGAAAAATAAAACTAACGGCACTAAAATCGGATTGAGATATTGTAGTTTTAGTCGTACAAGAAAATTATTTTTCCAAAAGTCTTCAAATGCCTGTGACAGCTAAGGCGGTATGTTCCGTACAACTTTTTTGCTGGAAATCACATGAGGAATCACAATCCGGTGCGTTTATGCGGCAGTTTCCGGACACCCTGTATGAGTATTTATCTACATTATTTTGAAGAAAATGAATGGATACTAAAAAAGTCTCCACGCGACCCTATAGAGCTTATAAGCCGACACTGCTCCATGACGACTGACTATACGGACGGGTACTAATTGTTGTAATAATTCTTTGAATGTTTCTTTTAAGTTTGACGTGTGATGGCGCTTTGTTGTCGCGTAGTATGTGCACTTCTCTTCCGAATTCCCAAACAGTTAATACTCGTACATCATGATGATGAATGTATGAATGCTGGGAGTAGATGCTTGAAAAGCACACTCTGTAAACTCGTATTTATGCGTTCGTTTAAAGATCAATTTATTTACATAAATAGCGCCTAATAGTCAATATTATTAACAAAGAACTATGTAGGTACTCAAATCTTAAACGTATTGTTGTGCCGCGCACATTTAAAAAAGATTTATGAATTTATTTTATGAAGGTCGTCGTGTCGCGGCACTCATTTTGTGATCCACGCGTTTATTTTTATTGACAAAATTAATTGAAGCCCTCTCGGCACTGGTGTCAATATTTATAGTAAAAAAATTATTATTTCAGTGGATTACTATTTACCAAAAATAATTTTTATTGAATTGACATATGTACATATTTTTCTATACCAAGCAAAAACACTTCAATCAGATTTTGAATTAAAATAATTGCCCGAAAAATGTCGGCCATTCCCTGGGAAAATATTATTTGTATTTCCGCCTTTTTGCGTGCTACGACGACGACCACACCTCTGTAATTTTTCGTTATGGAAAAAGAACACCATATAGTTCCGGTTGGGAAAGGGTGTGTAATGTAATTCTTCCTGTTATCATTATGGTTGAATAGTGGCCGAATCGCACGCTATACGGTCCATGCCGAACTATAGGGTTCATGGTTCACAGCGCGGTGGTATGAGCATTCACTCATTTTTTGTTCTTCTAGTAATGATAATGGTCGATATCGATCCCCAGACCAGACTCAGACACTATATTTTTGGTATCATGGTTGATTTCAATCATATCAAAATCCAAACCAATGCACGAATTTTTACCTTTTATATATCTTTTTCGGTACATACTGATAATAACAACAAATAAATAGAAGAACGTACGATAAATTCAATAGATTTGGACAGAATCGCGAAAAAGATATGAAAAATCGATTAACTTGCAAATTCTTTCCAAAAATTTATTTATTCATGCAAATTGCCACCATTCTCACGAGAGCTCGTTAAAACTTTCCTTTATCTGATTTTCAAAATAAAAAGATCTCATTTCCTCGGTGAGTAGCATGGTGTTGTGGTACTCTGCTGTGCTGTTTTTCAGATTATTGTCTTCCGAAAATCTCTTAAGTGGACAAACTTTCGCACATCATTCCGCTAATTGGAAACGAAAAAAAAATCTGCAGATTTTTGGATATCATTTCGGCTTTTTTATCACGAACTTGTAAATTATTAAAGTCATCTAGTGCACTGATTAATTTTTTTTTTTCGAGTTCAGTTTTTATGTGACTTTCCGCCATGAGTTTTGATGGACCAATTTTCTAATTTGGTTCTAGTTAAATTAGAATTTTTTTTAGATATTCTTCTTCTTAATTTGTAGTTCTAGATGTCTGCATATGCATACAACGCAGATATCTAAACTGATGACTAGATTAGATTTTTTTAAATAAATGTTGGCGGTTAAAATACTAATGAAACGTTTGAAAAAGGAGAAAAATTGGGAGTAATTCTGTGCTTTGTAAGACTTCTTTCAGGGATTGTATGTTATCTATCGCCCGCCAAAGAAAAACGAAGAAATTTAAACAAATCAAAAGTGAGAAGCGACTAAGACTATGTTCACACGACGGAACAAGTACGGGTTTTCAGACCTCTGTATAGCTCGGACCCTGGTTAGTCTTGAGTGTTCAAATATGGTAGAGGTTGTCGCTGGCGCGCCGTCTTAGGAGGTGTAAGAAATTCCAAAAAGACACCGGAGATATAAGAGTTTGAAAATCGTTTTTTTTTTCGAAAATCTTGTTCTCGTTGTTCTTGTTGTTGATTAACAGGGCTACAGCCTCGTAGAGAGCATCTCGGGATTTGCTCTATTTTTCTATTGATAGAATCTGTCCTGAAGGTGTGCATAGGCTATCATTTGCTCCGATCCGTACAGTAGAAAAAAGATACAGCGAAAAATGTGAAAAAAAATGCATTGTGTTTCTCGCTTAAGTCTTTCTATATGTTTTAAAGGAAGCATTTTGCAAAAGTCGGGGATAGGCCCGAAAAATGTCTAGAAAAGAATCGTATAACCAGAGTTACATGATGGCAAGGCATTTTGAAAATCCATCTTTCAAGGAATTCTGAGGAGTTAATTTTAACAAAATTTGGCATGTAGGTTTGTTGTTGTAATTCCACTCGGTTTGATCGTGTTGTGGTAGCAGTGGCGTAGATAAGGGGGGATCGAGGGGATCAATCCCCCCCCTTCGACCAAACATTTTTTATTATTACTTTAGGTACGTAAAATAAAGCAAAAGTGTGTAGTGTTTCATAAAAACGTGAAGCCATTTTCAGAACAGTAATAGAAAATTTAGCACTTCCTCAAATTTTAATTGTATTGTTATATTTCTCGTCTTTTCTAGACGTTCTAGTGGGTTCGACAGATTTTCGCGTACACGATAATGAATAGAACTCGCTTTACTGGAACACTATTTATTACAACAGACACGGATATATATACGATTTACAATTTCGCTAATCACTGACTAGTTATTGATCCGACATAATTCATGAGTAAAACTATACTGACTCACTGACTCTAGTCGACGCCCTTATATACCCATTTCCACTGTTCCGGATACTTCGGTGATGCACTTTCCAGCAACGGCCAGCAAGTCGTCTCGCTAGTGACACTAGCGCCATCTGGTGGCAAGTACGGCGATACCATCTGGGTTGACGTATAGACTCGGCGCATTACAGTATTATAGAATCGTATCGACAAAATAGTAACACTACAGCATAGGGCTTTACGTTCATTTACTTTTTCACATTGGAGTTTTGCACAGGCAAGCCCTACTGAAGTAATCTAGACAGCAGCCGGGCAAGATAACAAATTGCCGCCTCTTAGGTACTGTACCAGGCAAATTGATGGTATGATAGTATCGATGGACGTCTTTGTTGTAGAATCGATTCAAAGAATTTTTCCCTCATAAATCGAGTGGTCGTTGCTCGGAAACGATTTACATAGTGGAACCAGCTGATGTAGAGACAACACAAAAATTCATGCTCACAATGGGATTCAAACTAACGTTCAGCTATCATTCATAGTCTTAATCGCAATTCACCACAATTCAGCAAGACCTTATAGAGTTTGTTTGGAATTTAAAATTTAAAGCTTGATGTAAGAAATCGTAAATTAATGCGTAAAATTCGCTAAAACACTCGACACATTTTAGAAAATTCTGCCCTCAAAAATGTTAAGTCAACAAATTGTGCTGACTTTCATTACTAAATGTTAAAATGTTGTTTTCATAAAAAAAACTGGGCAGCCGCAAAACTTAAATTATCCGGATTTCTGCAGGATTTTCAACGTACATGACATATTTTTATAAATGCACCATCTCGACAGTTTCTATAGAGAATAAGGTCAGAGCCACTTAAATCGGCGGAACCTAGCCAAATTATAATACATATTAGCCTTTCCGAGGGAGGGAGTTCTGGCAATGTGTTATGTCGTTCGATCCGTCATCTTGCTGAAATACAAACCATCTTGTTCGTAGTTTGCCCTCCAATACTAGTTTAATCAATGCAGTCGGAACCAACTGAAGAAATCCATCCATGCAAAAATTTGGCGAATTGAAGTTCCATGGAAATTATGGAAAACGAGTCAAAAAAAAAATAATAATATGCCTTTGGACATAACATTTCTCACAAAACGACGTTCTCCCTATTTCTCATTTCATATGAATTTCTTCGGGAGCTCAATATTTATTCCTGGCACTCATCAGACCTAAACATAAAATGTAGATCTCATCTTCCGGAAATCAAAGCACGGCATATCGCATATAAATTAATAAAAAAAATTGCATGCTTCGCCTCTATGTGAAAATTTAGTAGCTCCCTCTTTAGCAAAAATTAGGGATCATGCAATGTCCTTCGGGTGAAAAGGAGAGGTGGAGAGGAGTAATTCTCCAACTAGTATCTTTTTCAAAGAATGACCTAATTAGCACATTTGCTTTTCGAAAGTAGGGCGAGTGCTAATATCACATACGTAAAATTTACGCATGGCCTCCAAATATAGCTATAGCTACTACGGTGTCCTAAAAGTTTGGAAATTTTAGAAATATATAATCACGAATTTCTGAGTTATCGGAAAATTTAGATTTTTATTTATCCACATATACTGGGCATTCCCAACGAGCTCTGGTCTTCACAATTTCCCTTTTCTGGACATATAACTGTGTTGAGGTGTTCCGGCCAGAAAAGCGGCGATGCTAGGTGACTCGGAAAAGTTTAGGAACCACTGATCTAACCCAATATAAAGCTCTGGTACTCCAAGCACAGTATCGATAATTTGTATGAAAATTGGAACACTGTGGATTCACTCAGCGTAGTAAAAAAAGCCAAAATTATTTCAGGACTCAGCTTTTTAGCATATGGCAAAATTGCTATCTATTTTGCACCAAAATTTTCTGAAAAAAAACGGCTAATTTGAAGTGTAATAAATACAGAAATTGTTATTCTGAAATGAAATATTTGATAACCTTCAAAGTATAAGCAATCTTGCAAAATGACCCCCCCCCCTCTCCGAAAAGCTATCTACGCCACTGTGTGGTAGGCAAAAAAGGGGCGATCTTAGTGATTTAGTTATTGAAACAGAGACTGGACCTGATACCTATAGCTATCTGTGATTCCTGGTCATGAAACCACTTTATCATTGTAAAAGCAATGCTTGGTAAAGTCGTTTAGTCAGGACTGAACAGGTTTTCGGGACCTTTGATAAAGGATAAAATGATTTTTGACATGTATATGTCTTTTCTCTGAGGGTCTGGTATACATTTTGTAACGTAACTAACGAGCGTAACGTAACGAGGCAACGACGATGAAGATAATAAAGCCAATAAATAGTAGATAGGGGTATTTTAAATGGGAGAATGATGGAACCTGGATATGAGGGCAGTGTTGGGTCTGCAGTAACGGGAATCGTGTCTTAACCGTTTGGTTTTTATATTAGTCCAATAATATCGTGTTTTCGTCAGGAAAAAAATACAGAAGTTTATTTCTCAATTTTGTTATATGTATTTTGGGGCGCTGATTCCGAATATCAACTTTGCACCCTAGAAAACGTGCCGCAACCTTTAAAAAAAGGGGGGAAAGGGGGGCATTTTTTCGGTTTTTTGCGATTATTTCCAAAACGGTAAAAGATACAGAAAAATGGTTTGAGAACGGAAAAAACTACATGAAATTATCTTTGCAATGATATATAACACATTAGAGTTTAATTGCATATTTCGGCGTTAGAATAGCACATAAATTAGAATATTTTCATTTTAGACCTTTTTTAAAAGCTCCATAAGTTTTGAAAGAATGTTAGTTCAGCCGTAAAGTTTTGTATAAGTATTCACAACAAGTTTAAGATAATTTTAACGTAAACATTGAGTCGCTCCGGTCAAGGACCCCCAGTATCCCCCCATTTAAATTTTTCAAAACGGCATATCCATAACTCCCCCCAAAATTGGAGCAGAGTGCTAAATTTTGGTTTGTTGAAATTGGAGCTCATAGTGACCCCACCCACCAAAACTCAGCTCATTCGGATAAAAACTAAGGGTACCTCCCATACAAAGTGACCCATCAGGAATTTGTTCTACGTACGAGTAGGTACTACTCATTTTATAAACTGTAGAACAAAGTTGTCTTGGGTCACTTTGTATGGGAGGTACCGTTAGTTTTCATCCGAATGAGCTGATTTTTGGTGGGTGGGGTGACTATGACCTCCAATCGCAGCAAACCAAAATTTAGCACTCTGCTCCAATTTTGGGGGGAGTTATGGACATGCCGTTTTCAAAAATTTAAATGGGGGGATAATGGGGCTTCTTGACCGGAGCGACTCAATGTTTACCTTAAAATGATCTTGGACTTATTATGAGTACTTATACAAAATTTAACGGCTGAACTAACATTCTTTCAAAAGTTATGGAGCTTTTAAAAAAGGTCTAAAATGGAAATATTCTAATTTATGTTCTATTCTAACGCCGAAATATTCAATTAAACTCTAATGTGTTATATATCATTGCAAAGATAATTTTATGTAGTTTTTTTCGTCCTCAGGCCATTTTTCTGTATCTCTTGCCGTTTTTGAAATAATCGCAAAAAAACGAAAAAATGCCCCCCTTTCCCCCCTTTTTTAAAGGTTGCGGCACTTTTTTTAGGGTGCAAAGTTCATATTCGGAATCAGCGCCCCATAATACATAAAGAAACAGTGAGAAAAAAACTTCTGTATTTTTTTCACGGAATGGTACTAAATCGACACGATATTACTGAACTATATACCCAATTCGGAACTTAGAAAATATGAATGTAACTTGAATCACATATTGAGCACACAGGCTTAATGCTTACATTAAAAATTAGATTTAAGATTAGGATAAATGTGAGTGTTCAGGATATAGATCGAGTAAAGGTTTAGACTCAAGTTAGCGCTAAGGTTAAAGTCAAAATGAATTTTAGGGTGACGGATAGGGTGAAAGTTATTGTTAGGTCGTAGTTGATGTTATTAGGGTTGAATGTAAGGATAGGGTTTGCGTTAAGGTTGAATTTGAAGCTTAGGCTTAGGTCAAGGCTAAGGTCAAAGTTAAAGATACCAAGGTTTGCGAGGTAACAGGGGCTACCAAGGCCATCAGGGTTTCCAAGGTTACTAAGGGCTTTATAGGTCACCAAAGTTATCAAGTGTACTATGGCTACTAAGGTTACCAAGGTCCAAGGTTGCCAAAGAGACAAATGTTAGCAAGGGCAAATTCGGTGTGGTCTACCGAGGCGAAAATTATTTCTGACGCGTACCGCTACCGCACCGCGCTGGTTTTATGGCAGCTATTAACTAATTCAATCACTTTTGAATATGCGTATCATTGAGACAAGATGCGAGTATTTTGGCGGATATTATTTATATCAATCATTTTTGCGGCTGATGACTTTTTCTTTGGCGGAAACCTTTTACAACTCCGTTTTTTTTGTGAGATATTTAAATACAATACAAATTCTGTACATAATGCAGCGAACCACAATACCCAAAATCGAATAAAAAAAATATAAATTCCCAAAAAACACACAACTTCCTCTCATTTACTTTGCTGTAGCCTGTAGGAGTAGATGGATTTGGGATTTCGTATTTTTTAGGGATTTTTTTATCAGCTTAATTTAAACCTTTGAAGATTTTACAGTTGGCGATTTGTGTGAATTGGATTTCAAGAAATCAATTTTTGGAGTTTTTTTTTATTTGGAATTTTTGCAATTGTGGAGATTCCGTATCAATCGACAAGAATTTCTTTGTATAATCTGCTACTGCCTTACTCGATAAATGCAATAGGCATGAATAATAAAATGCCACAAACATTCCACCAGATTAGAATTCCAAATAGGCGAGTTTTAATAATTTTGTGTATCAGTTGATAAGTATGGAAAAAATATTCACTGGACTTCCTGTCTGTTTCTAAAATTTGGACAGACAATTTTGAACACTTAAGGAAACACAAACCATTTCCTTTTGTTTTTTTCTTGTCCTACAGGGATAATTCAAAATTGAATTAAATTTTATTCACAATATACCAAGCATAATCACAATGGTTGTGGTTGCGTTTCTACCGCCACGGATCAATTATGTTCGCAATTCTTTTTCATCGAGTACCATCCAGTCTATTGCGTCATGTTTTCATTATTTCTGAACAATATTGACATTATATCTATTCAAAGTAAAGCCGGAAACTATAGCGAATGTTGTTTACAATATTGTTGTTTGTAATATTTACACTTTGTTAAGCGTTCGCAAAAAGACTGACTTCTTATCTCTGCGTTTCTTTAAATCGGTAGACGTATTTCAAAATACTTGTGTTCGCATGGCTAAAAATAAAAATTTTGTTCTAAAAATTCTTATCAATATTTACACTGCGTCTGCACACTAATCCACTCGAATTTTTGAAAGAACCAGAACTAGGTATTCTGACGAGTTAAAGTTACATAAATAGGAACATCATAAAAACCTCAGACAGAAATGTGTCATTCATCCATCAATAAGTGCTAATCAATGTAGTGCAAAACGAAAAAAAAAAGCAAAACAAGAAAAGAAAAACTTAAATAACGACTAGAGAGAGACTTCCTCAACCCGTTTTTTCTTAATCTTTCAAAAAAAAACATCTACAAATAATATTATGTATATGGTGAGAAAATCGAAACATGCAATTAAGATAAAAAATCTGGGTCTATCTAGATTCCATATATGTATACATTAAAGACTTGTCGGTATACGTTCTGTTCTAGGAATATACTCTTCTTCCCATTTCCCAAGCACAAGATTATCATCAGTTCATTATGCACCTATGTATGTACTACATATTCGCATCCAGTTTTGGTTATCTGTATCTCGGAACCTAAATAAGAAAAAAAAATCAGCAACTTGCAAGCTCACCGTAAACCTGAGCAATGATCATCTATCATTCATGATCCGATTTAAACATATAAAAATTTGTATATGGAATTTATGCATTATTTTTGGGAAATTGTGCTACAACTGCTACGACTACTGCGGCGTTGACCCGATTACTCGATTCTTTTGAAATGCAAATCAGAATAAATTTAAAAGACACTTGCCAAAAACTATCTATATCTTCTTCTAAAGCTAAAAGTGAAATAAACAACAAAAAACTCATCATTGGTTAACAACCAGAATTCATTTTTATCTTCTCTTCCTATATAAATGAATGCAAAAAATAAATTCATAATACAAAAAGTCAAAGTGAAAAAAGATACTCGGAAGAGAATATGAAACAAAAAAAAATATTAAATAAATCAGTGACAGCCAAAGAATCGAGAGAAAATCAGAAAAACAAAACTTCGAAGAGAAGACTGAAATATGCATTTAAGAAAAGAAAAAAAATTATAAGTCACCATCGAGTCTGAAGACGAAAAAGACTTTATTTATTATTATGCGGATCAGTGAATCAGGTGTATTCATATCTTTCTATACAAGTATCTTTTCAATGTTTGATTTTGCATCTGATTTTTTCTTTTTGTTGGTTTCTTATGGATATCATTCATATTGCTATCCCGGCCCAGCTAAGCAGGTAGTTTGGACGTGAATTCGGATATTCGCACAGCTTTTAAAATCACCGTCCACTAGCGCTTACTTGTATGAATATTGTGCTCGCAAAACGTTAACAATTTCAAAAGATCTCTAGTTAAGATAAACAAAAAAAAAATCGAAGAAAGAAAGAAATGAAGAAAGAACACAAGCAGCAGAAGATGGACAGCTGAAAGAAAGGTTGTCATTTACCATTCATCTGAATTTGAATGTATATTTCTCATTCTGCTCTTTTATTTTTAATTTTTTTCTTTTTAGAAATCGTACACTCAAAATGAATGTTTTGAATGGGGAAAAATGACCAAGCCGATGTCTTTTTCGTCGTCTACCAACTACCATCGAAAATCACAGCAATAGAGCGATCTGAAGAAACCAGTATTGCACCACATAATACTTGTATGGAGTCAAATGCGAGATGCTACTTGAAGATTAGAAAACTGGCTTTTTTGTAGCATATATGCTTGAATGCTGGTAGCTTACGGTTATGGGTTTTCATCAATGATAGTAGCGGTAAATGATGATCGATTGTCGGGGTATTATCTATGACCGGTGATCGGTATCGTTCTAATTAGGTACTACGATACAACTAGTATATTTGAATATTCCAGTGGAATTAGGAGAAATCATTTAATTTGAATTGAAAATGCTGGGAAAGTTTGATGCATATTTGTATTTTAGGAAACAGTTGTGAATATCCTCGTAGGTGGATTTAACCCATTTTGGGCCGTGATAAGAAAATATTGAAATGAATGGATGTGTTTTCTTGGGTAATTAGGACGCAAAAAATTCAAATCCGAAGTCAGAATTGGGATATCTTTGCTAGTTTAGCCAGAATCGACTGTTCGATTACTCGAACAATGGCCGTTCACCACTATTTCGTTTTCATCTACCGATTTAATCGATTATGCAACAAAATCAAGTATTTTGTGGCCATCAATGCTTTATATTCGGTATAAGCGCAATTTTACGCTGCGTCTTAATGTGCCACTGGTTATCAGACAACAAATAGTTCTCCTCAGGTCATTTTTCATGTTCATCGGTGATACATTACCGGTAAACATGAAAAATGTATTCTTCAGATGGCAAGGTACCAACAAATACATTACAAACGTGTCACCGGTGACACATTGGCATTAATGGGAATCACTTTATGCATGTTCACCGCGCAATTGACCTATGACGAACTGCTTTGCGTATCGCATTACACGGATTGTACTAAAAAAATTGAAAGGTCTGCAACATGATATTTCGATAATAATGTTTTTAGCTGGGTCAAACTTCGCATCAAACTCGCCTATTATGCAAAATATAAAGAGACTAGTCGTTATAAATTTTTGAATATATTTGTGAAAGGAACATCTGGATTAGGCTTTTCCAAACTATTATTGCGAAATGTTCCAGTTCCGCAAATACATTTTTCACGTAACATGCTCGTCAGATAATAATGGGATGTGAAAAAGTTGTCGAAATATAAAATTGATGTCGCTCCGGAAACTCCAGTTGATTTACCATAGCCATGACAACAGATGTGCCCAATCCAAGTGTTTTATCGTATTGATCGCACGCTCCTCCGTAAGGTTGTATACGAAAGACATAACCATTGGACCCAGCCATGCACCAAGTCTCATATCCAAATTTTATTGGGTTGTTCCGCATATACATTTTGCAGCTGTGGCGCCCAAAATAGGGCAACATTTGTTCGTCGACGGAAAAATGCTCCTCAAAAGCGCCAAATTGCATAAACTTGGTGTTCACTGTATCGTATAACTGATCGATCAAGGTTATCGTTGTCCTGAAAATGCAGGTACTGCTTGATCTTGCGAAAAATTGCCCGTGGCATTGTTTGGCGAACAATTGGTGACCCAAGGATTGGTTCCTGAGACCAATAGCACTTAATTTGGAGTAACTTATTGTACGCCGACAATATTAAAAAGCCAAGAAACCATTCGAGTAATGTCACGTTAAACATTTCGCCAAACTGAGCATCGTTGTGCTGCAGAGCATAACGTTTTGTTTCAGTGACTATAAGCTCGAGCACTTCATTATCGAAAATCATGTTAAAAATGTCACAAGGAGACTTAGGCCAGTCATTTCATGATTTTAGGTCGCAAAAAATAGCTTGGCTCTGGTTTTTTGGGATATTGTTAGGGTAGATACCAGAGGTGTACCACCAAGTTTGCAACTTCGAAAAACCTAACCCCGTGACCCTCAAAAAACCTAAAAATTGTCGGGACTTTTTTTTTCATATTTTGGTTTGTAATTTTTAAAAGGTGCTTCCTACAAGAAAGTCTTCTACTGGATTCTTAAAGCTAACAAAACCTTCTTTGATCTGAGTCCATCTCTAGCTTTGTAGGTGCAAAGGATCCCAAGATACAGCACTTTAAACATTGTTTTTTTTTATAGAAAAGTTCGAAATTGTAATTTTAGTCATTTTCCGAACTAAATATAGGCTTAAATGCGTATTCTACGAAAAAAATCATGTGACACGAAGTTATAAACCAGTTACTTAGCTGTATATATGTCGAAACGAATGGAATCGGACCATGGGGTCATAGGTCTGTTCCTGAAAATTAGTAGGTTCTTCTAAGAAAATTTTTTTTTATGTACAAGTATTAACCAAACTTCACCCAAGTGCGTTCCTGCCTAAAAAAATATCTAGGAACGGATGAAATCGGAACACTACGTCATAGGGCTGTCATACAAACCAACCTCTGGAAATTAGGTTTTTCTAAGAAAAACTTTTTTCTTTATGAACCAATCTTAACCCAACCTCATCCAAACGTGCTCCTAGTAAAGCCTCAAAACATATCTAGGAATGGATGGAATCGGAACATTACGTCATAGGGCTGTCATACAAACCAATATTAGGTTCTTGTAAGAACAACTTTTTTCTTTTTGAATCTTAACCAAAATTCATCCAACTGTGTTCCTGGATTAGCCGCAAAGCATCCAGGAACAGATGGAATCGGAACACGTCATAGAGTACGTCGTATTACAATTTCGGACTTTTTAGGGTTTTTTAGAATTTTTTCAAAAAACCCTTATAAAATCGATTTTGTCCGTCCGTCCGTCCGTCCGTCCGTCCGTCTGTTCACTAAATAACTCGCGAACGGCTCAACCGATTGTCATGAAATTTGGTAGGAGTGTGAAGAATGATTACAGTCTTTGGCACAAATACCTTAGAAGTTGGTAAAAAGAAGATAACAGGGTTTTCCGTACGTTTAAAAAAACGACTTTTTTAGTTTTTATCGGAGATTAACGTATGGGTATTAAAATCAAAGATCTAAACGAGTACATCTCATATCAGTTAAAATTTTCCAGTTTCGAGTAACGGTAAAAAAGTTATTGGCGTTTAAAGTTAAATTTCCTTTTCGACCTCCGTTTTTCTAAACCGTTATAGGGATCGATATGAAACTTTGCACAAAGATTGGTCAGTATGACCTTATATACGTTAAATATTAAGACTGTTGACTTTTGCTAAGAAAAAGTAAATAACAGTAAATTTGTAAAATTATAATTTGTTCGTATGTAGCCCCCTTAGGTTTCCAAATATAAAAATTCTGCTAAGGGTTTTCAGAAAATTACATAGGGAATATGTCTACGAATTTTCATTCGAATAATTATATCCAAACCGGAAATACAGCCAAGTAAGTATTTAGTAAGGGCCTTTCACAATGTAAGGGAAGCCTCTTAAGCATTTCTTCAATGCATATATTTTAACTTTATAAAACAATGAACAATAAATTTGGTGGAAATGCATAGAATGGTAATAGTACTTGCAACAAATATTTTTGAAGTTAACAGGGTGTCCCTGAGTAGTTGCAAAAGTATTCTTGTTCAATACTCATAGGAAAGCTTGCGTGGGCTTTTATGTCAGCGGACACAATGGAATCATTTCTTATAAGTTGCTTTTCCTTGATTAAAAAAAAAAACAGTAACAGTAGATTTACAGCTAATAATTCAGCTCATATATAAAGCCAAGCCATCCTTACGTTTGCCTGAGGAAAGGCCATCAGAAATCTTAAATCGGAAAATGCCTGTGGATTTCCTTGGAGTATTTTTATACAAACTGGGTAAATAGTAAATCTATTTTTGGATTGGTCTAATTAAAGGTGGAACAGAATGAAAGGCGCTAGCTGTTCGAGTTTTCGAACAGCGGCCTAAAATGGGTAACGTATGTACGTTAAACAGTTTAGATTGTCGGGTCGTGTTGTCACTGATAGTTCGAAATTGCCGTATAACGAACTTCACTCTCACACTCTCTATTACGCGTAAAACTAACCACCAGCAGAGCCCCGATAATCCGAATTGATTGGATTGAGACTATCCGCATTATTGAATTGTCCGAATTTCTGAAATGCATTAATTTACACCCTGGTGAACAGTATTTTTCAATAACATCAATAAATAATTAACCATTTTAACGATAATTAATAATTTTGTGTTCGAAATATGCCTTTCTTTATGTTTATAGAGAGTAATTTTCAACAGACTTTATAAAATTGTCGAATTTTATGAAAATTAAAAAAAAGCACAAACCTTATTCCGAAATTTTGGAATTATCGTGGACTAATCGTTCAATAAAAAAAGATCGCATGAGCTTTTCGTTCGTAAATGAAAAATCGTATCGAATAATGTCGTCTCAATGCTATTCAATAAACATAAATAACTCCTGAGATACGTATTTTCTCATTCATGCACATTTATTTGTATTTTATTCAAAAATATTTACAAAATTGAAGTCATATGACCTTCCGTATTTACAGTAAACACACATAAAGGGTTAACAATTAAAATTAATTAAAACCATTTTTTTTCCTACAAAAATTTTTTTATTATAAGGCTACGGTTCGAATCTTTTGCGAATTGAACTGCTTCCAATAGCTTCTGAGCCGAAAGGCTTCCTAAAAGTTTAAGTGCAATTTCTAGTAATTCACCATTCGCAGTTCGTAAAGTATCCTAATCGCAACTTAAGGGTGTGATTGGGACTTTTTGCGAAATGTGAATTGCGAATAGGACATTACCTAAAATGTTTAAAATTACGTTTAGGCTTTTAATAAGCTTTTAAACTACGCATTCAGTATTAGCAATTCATCGTTCCCAATTCGTTAAGGATCCTACCCGCAGCCTAAGAGTAGAATCGATTGGACAGTGTATGCCTACTTTAAGAGTGTACTGCATAAAACAAACAAAAAATGTATTGTCTTTGTCTGCCATCCACGATCACGTACCTAGTCATACGAGTATCGATTGCAATGATACGGATCACTTCATTTCTAACCTTTTTTGTTTCTATTCCGAAACAACAGAATATATGTCCGGACAATACTTAATTTCATTTAAGATGGTGTCTTCGCGATATTTGCTATCGAATCGGATAATTTTGTAACACTTGAAATTGTCACGATTGCTTTGTAATATTTTATGTAAATATTATTGTTTAACCACAGTATAGAAAAAAATTAACAACCGAACAGAATGAACGAAAAAAGAAGCAAAAACGAAACCTATACTTTTATAAGACTTTTGTTTAAGCAAGGCATAAATTAATAATTTTATATAGGTTTGTTAACAAAGGAGCGATGAAAGAGATTCATACGCGTAAATCATCCAAGTATCTATCTGCTTTTATTATTGCCTTTTATTATGCGCGTGGCCCATTGTTTTTATATAAAATATTGTAGAATAAAAGATAGAAATGAATATTAGTTTAGTACTTTGTATTCTATTTAAGAAAAAAAGAAAAGTTTTCTTTGTTTTCAGCGCGTCAATACCCATATTAAGGTAAATCCACGTAGCTATACGACTACATCTAAAGCTACAGTCAGACCGTGCTAGTACTAGCTACTAGTGCATGCATACAAGAAATCTCCTCGGTGACGACGACGTCAACAACGAAACAGTGTCATATAAATGGGTGACTACGCGTTGTTACGACGTTCGTTACCGAGAGTGTGTGCAACTAGACGCGTGAATAGTCACCCTATCTACCTAGGAATTAGTTGTATGCGCGAAATTACCACGGTGACGACGCGACGTCGTAAACAATCAAAAAAGTGTTATGCAATTTTACTAGTAAGTAGTAAAATGTATTTCATAGTGGAATAGGACATGTTCAATTATTCTACTGGGAAGTGAATATACACTACAATTATTTCTCGGTGGATTTCCAATTAACGGCTCAACGGATCCACACGAAACTCAGTGGGAATGCTTATAATGGTAGGGTATTTGCTACGAATGCCTTCGAGATTACGAAATGGTCACAGGGTGTCCGAGACGAGGTGCGAAAGTCGATTATTCTATTTGTCATCGGAAAAGGGTGTATCGGCTCGTATATCGACATGAAATTCAGTGTAAATTTGCAGAATGGTAGGCTATTTGCTACAAACACCTTTGAGATTACGAAATATCAACAGGGTGTCCTAACAAAGGTGCAAAAGCTGATTATAATAGGCAATAAATTTAGTGTGAATATGTAAAATGATAGGGTATTTGCTACGAATACCTTCGAGATTACGAAATGGTAACAGGGTGTCCGAGACGAGGTGCAAACGTAGATAGTAATCAGCAATAAATTTAGTATGAATGTATCGAGTGGTAGGGTATTTTCTACGAATACCTTTGAGAATCAGAAATGTTAACAGAGTGTCCCAAACGAGGTGCAAAAGTAGATCATTTTGTTAATAATGGTTAAATGGATTTACCAGATGACCAGTGTTTGTATATGCCGGTTCATTTTATTTGTCATCGGAAAATGGTGTATATCGACATGAAATTCAGTGTAAATATGTCGACTGGTAGGTTATTTGCTATAAATACCTTTGAGATTGGGAATTGCTAACAGGGTGTCCTAAACTAGGTGCAAAAGTAGATAATAATCAGCAATAAATTTAGTATGAATGTGTAGAATGGTAGGATATTTGCTACGAATACCTTTGTAGTCGGGAAATGTTATCAGGGTCTCTCAAACGAGGTGCAAAAGTGGTTGTCATAATCAGCATACCCAACAAACAATGGCTAACAACACAATACAAAAATTCGAAAAACCTGCGGTTACAGAAAACATTCACAAAAAGTGACTGTTTGCTGTGCATTTTCGTCGAAGGGTCGCTACCCCTATTTTTTCTATAGTCTGTATCTGCGACTAGTGTCATTTTAGCATTTCAAATAGAAAAGGCAGAGCCAGGCTACTTTTAGTGTTTTGGAATCAGTAGAGGGCCAGGTGTCTAAAAACTGTTTTTGGTAAAAAAAACATGTTTATCATATTTATTTATAATTGTGACTGGCATATTAAGAAGAAGAAGACATTTGAGAGACCCTGATAACATTTCCCGACTACAAAGGTATTCGTAGCAAATATCCTACCATTCTACACATTCATACTAAATTTATTGCTGATTATTATCTACTTTTGCACCTTGTTTAGGACACCCTGTTAGCAATTCCCAATCTCAAAGGTATTTGTAGCAAATAACCTACCAGTCGACATATTTACACTGAATTTCATGTCGATATACACCATTTTCCGATGACAAATAAAATGAACCGGCTTATACAAACACTGGTCATCTGGTAAATCCATTTAACCATTATTAACAAAATGATCTACTTTTGCACCTCGTTTGGGACACCCTGTTAACATTTCTGATTCTCAAAGGTATTCGTAGAAAATACCCTACCACTCGATACATTCATACTAAATTTATTGCTGATTACTATCTACGTTTGCACCTCGTCTCGGACACCCTGTTACCATTTCGTAATCTCGAAGGTATTCGTAGCAAATACCCTATCATTTTACATATTCACACTAAATTTATTGCCTATTATAATCAGCTTTTGCACCTTTGTTAGGACACCCTGTTGATATTTCGTAATCTCAAAGGTGTTTGTTGCAAATAGCCTACCATTCTGCAAATTTACACTGAATTTCATGTCGATATACGAGCCGATACACCCTTTTCCGATGACAAATATAATAATCGACTTTCGCACCTCGTCTCGGACACCCTGTTACCATTTCGTAATCTCGAAGGCATTCGTAGCAAATACCCTACCATTTTCCACATTCACACTGAATTTCGTGTCGATCGGTTGAGCAGTTAATTCGAAATCCACCGAAAAATAATTTTAGCGTATATTGACTCGCTGGCTGGGTGCTAGTCGAATTGAACATGTCCTATTCCACTAGTATCTAGGAAATGTGTCTGTTGACTAGCTACTAGTCAAATTGCACAACAGTTTGTTCATTGTTTACGACGTCGTTACCGTAGTAATTTCACGTTTGCAACTAACTCCTGTATATAGGGTGACTAGTTGCGCGTCTAGTTGCATCACACTTTCGGTGACGACGTCGTAACAACGCATAGTCACCCATTTACATGACACTGTTTTCGTTGTTTATTACGTGTCGTCGCCTATGGTGATTTCTCGAATGCAACTTTACTAGTACTAGTAGCTCGCCAAATGTGACTGTAGCTTAAGATGAAAGTGATTCTTTTCCTTTGTTTAAAAAGAGACATTCTGTCTCGATTAGTTCTATCTTCTATGGTATGAAAAATGATACTATTGATTGTTATCGGATACTCTATTGATTAAATTAGTTGTTTAGTATTTTTTTTTTGTCACAATGTCAATAGAAAAAGGGCTGTGTGTGAATGATTGGTTTTGTGGATGAAAGGAAAGATGAATACATATTTATGTATTCAGTCAATTTAGCGGATTCGCAGGAACCAATAGATATAATCTATATTACACATATATATATATATATATATATTTATGAAATTCTTTAATATGAATTAAGTTATGTACAGAAAATTCCAATCTTTTGCGTAAGGTCGGTCACTTCTCAAAATATATATTTTTTTGTACTAATGAGACAGATAAAATCGGTACCTCAGGGCCTAAGCAACTAAGGGCATTATACCAACCAACAGTTAACAGTTGTTTATAAGATGTAGATAATGTAATAGTAGAAAGAAAAAATGGGAGTAAAGTTACCTATTTTTATGAATTTCAGACAATTAATGTAGAAAGTCAATATCTTCCCGTAAAACGTGCATAGGGTGATAATAGTTAGTAGATAAAGTTTTATATACAACAACAAAGTTCTTTGCCCATTTAGCCACAGCCAGCTAACTGTAAACTGTTGTTACCCGCGATATTATAGTATAGTGAAATTAGCTCCAGACCCAAACATCCAAAAAGGAGGATAATTTTGATGCCAAATTGTTGCACACCCTATTCTCTATACGCACTACAAAGTTACACTAATGAGCGTCACGTTAAGGGGGAGGGGGCGATAGAGAGCGGAAATTTTTGTTTAAAAAAAAAAAACTGGAAAACTATTAGTCCAATCGCAAAATGTCCTAAAATCGAAATAAACTATGTGTATGTGTATGTATGTATTTTTAATTTCCTTTGCAATGATGTATAGTACTCTAGACCTTTTCTTGGAAAATTATTCCCTAGACCCAAAAGAATTATGTGAAATTCACATATTTTTTAGATTTGCGTTTCGCACTATAGCGTTTCGACACTCTAGCTAGGTAATACTATACGAAAAAAAAACAAAAGGGAGAAATTTTAAGTAAACAAATAAGGCGCCTCGATAGTCGAAAGTAGATGTAGGTGCAACACCCAGGAGAGCAAATTTGGCCAGTCAAGAGGAAGTACGTATGAACTTATTCACTGGATTAGATATAAGAGCCCGGATTATCGTGCAGTAAAAAATTGAAAAACGTGCTGTAAAAAGCCTGAAACGTGCACAAATCGTGGAATATAAATGCCCAAATGTGCATTTTGCGTGCAATATAAAAAAAAAACGTCTTTTTAGGCTTCTAGAAGGTTCAGCTTTGGTACAGTGGACGTGGGAAAAGCATAATTGAAGAAGACTCTCCAAATATATAAAAAACAAAATATTTAAAAAACGGGGCACTTCCAATATTTTCCTAAACATAAACTTCTCCCCATAAAATGCTGTCTAGATTACTGCATTTAAATTTGACAATTTGGCAAATCTATGACCGATTTTTGTTTAGGATCCTTCACACAACTTTTGGGCTTATCTAATTTGCGAACTACAAACAACTACTGCAAAATTGTATGAAAATCGACTGGCATTTGATGAAATTTCCATATGGGGATGTATGTATGTTATTTAGTTTTTTTTTGTTTTTTTTTCCTTGTGTTTTATTTCTCAATACTCTGTCTATCCGAAAATTTTGCACATTGCACAATTTTTGGGAGAAAATTTTATGAACGAGGATTAAAAATGCAAATGTGCGTTTTCATGCAAAAACCTTAAAAAGTGCAAATTGCGTGCAATTTACCCTTTTTACCCCTTTTACCGTTATCAAAAGTTGAATTTGATAACGGTAACGGCAATTTTTTAAACAAATTTTGGTGCAAAATAGATAGCAATAATTTTGCCATAAGAAAAAAACTGAGTCCTGAAAATATTGCATCGATAATTTTGGCTTTTTACTACGCTGAGTGAATCCACAGTATTCCAATTTTCCTACAAATCGACGTTACTTTGATTGGAGTATATCAACACTTTAGATTGGGTTAAATCACTGTTTCCCAAACTTTTCGGAGCCACGGAACACCAAGCAAGGGATTAGAATAAATCATATACATAGTTTCATGTCCAGAAAAGGGAAATTGTGAAGACGAGAGCGCGTTAGGAATGCCCACTTTATGTGTGTGGATAAAGTACAGCTTTTTTGATTTGAAATCGAAATTTTCCCATAACTCAGAAGTTCGTGAGTATATATTTTCAAACTTGTAGGACAACGTAATAGCTATATATATTTGCTATAAATTTCGAGGCCCTAGCTATAAGCCAATTGTTTGAAAAGGAAACCAAAAATGTGAGTAGAACTTAAAATTCAGAGTGTTAAACATTCGTTAACGAAAAATCGTAGAACAGTTTTGATTAACACAAATTTTAATTTATTTTGCGCCTTAATTTAAATATCGAAAACCTCGTCACAAACACTGTGGACATGCTTTTTTTTTTCAAACACTTTCTTTCCCATTTCATATAGTAGAAAGTTGGAAAAGAAATCGGTCGAGTCTCTGTTGCTGGTCGAATATTTTACAGTTAAGTTGATTTCCAGGACAGTGTAGCAGACTAAGCTTCGGAGTTTTCAAACTTACAAACACTTTTTCGTATGGATTGTTTGCTTTTTGTTGTCAAAAGCTTTTTCTACATTTTTCCTATTTTTGTACATCTTTGCGAAACTCCTGAGAGATCTTCACAGAACTCTAAGGTACCGCGGAACTCCGTTTGCTTGTTAATTTGTTTTCGAATTACTGCCTGCATAAGACCATTATACATCTTTAAATTTTGGAAATTCCTACAATTTTGTTATAAAAATCTAGTTAAAAAAAATAATCCTGGTTAAGCTTTGAGAGTTCTTTGTATTAAATTCAATAAAATTGGGAACAACTAGAGAAAATGAGGACTTGCTGTGTCCTGCTATATACGGTAAAACCTTTCGTCAAATTTTAACTTAAAAAAAAAATAATGTTGACAAACTCAAAGAATGTAGCTTAGCACTCTCCTGAAGAAATCTTTCTAATCTTATGTACTGTATATTTCCCCATTGAAAATTGCGCTTCTGTGGAAGAGCATTCCGTATTCCACAATATTTTTAAATTTTTGAACCGAACATTTTATTTTTCTAGCAGCACTTCTAGATTACTTCAATAGGGGTTGCCCGTCCGAGTTTCCAGATCCACTGTAAAAAAGTAGATAAACTTAAAGGCCTGTGCTGTAGTGTTTCTATTCTATCGATACACTTCTATTATACAGTTGAAATTTGAGGAACTGTTAAATTTTATATTGCGGTGTGTGACTGAAGGTGGGGGGATTGATCCCCTTGACCCCCCCCGCCCTTATCTACGCCAGTGCGTGCAATTACACGAGAACCCGGGCTATATATATATAACCTTTCTGAAAAATGTCTCAATTGATACGGAAACTGATGACTGTGGTAACAACAATGAATAAGAAAATCTAGAAAGGAAATGCAAATAACCGCATAATACACTAGATATGCGTTTTTTTTTTGGGACCAAAATATTTTCTATGGTGACTTGATTTTGTAGCTTCGATGACATTTCTCATTTGAATTTTATATGGAAAATTAATTGTAGACAAAATCATGCACATGCGCAGCTTAATGCTGTAACTTCGTGTAGGGGCGTCGGAAAAATGAGGCAATGAATCTGAAATTTCAAAATTAATAGATGCTTAAAATAATTTATCACCAACGTTTCTGTTGCATAGCTGTATCCCAACAGCACCAAAATTTACACTATTGCGAAAAGTTCATTTAAATGAGATTGCAAAGCGTTGCGTGGTGTAAATTCGTTTAAATACAACATTTAAAATAGTGTGTATTCCAGTGCATTGCGGTTGAATACTCAAACCAATGAAAACGCCAAAAAGTATTAAACCACACCAACCCCAACACTAAATTTCCTACGCCACTGCTAGCTATAAAAAAATCAAATTGTCCCCTTTATTTTTAGATATTTCGTTTCCTTCTTTTTCTTCTTCATTGGGTAACAAGCATCTTTTGGACGAATGGCAAATAATTGTCCACTTTTCGTATATTCCCTCGTTAACTCTATTAATGTGGTCTATCACTTCTACACAGGATAACTAGCTTTCATCAGGTTGGGTGAGGTTCTTCGTGATTAGATAAGGCTATACACAACAATTAATTTCTTTGGTTTATTTAAAATGAAAAAAGACACTATTAACCTTAGCTGACCAGATGTACCTCATTTTGCTGTACAGTATATTGACCTGCCGTACAGCATGCAGAAGCGTACAGCAAAATGTACAGCATTCTCGTTTTCGCACAATTCAACGTCTGCTATTCACAAAGTTCCCACAAAAAGGTTGATTAGTGTAAAATGGTTATCTATCAAAATGAAGGCATCGGAAAATGCTTCCTGAGATGGGTTAAATTGCATTTCTTATCAGTTTCAGATGGGGACTGTTAATTTGCAGTTTAATCCTTCGGCCCTTTAACATAATTAGTAGAGGAAAAAAGTCTATGCAGTGGCTTTATGTTCCAGAGGTTGACAAACATTATCTAGTTTTGGATCGGTTTTGATTCAATGCAATGTGAGTTGGTGGTGATGCTTTGTAACCGACTATTACAAAATAGCTCTCCACTAGAAATTTCATTAAAAGATATTGCAAACGAATCTCTCGTCATTTCGAGGAAATCTAAACATGGATGGAGGTCATTTGAAGAGAAAATCAAGATAAACCTTTTATTTAAAGAACGAGGACATGATTTTCCCTTCAACCAAAAAGTAAGTTAATTATCCTTTAAACTAAATAAATTTCGTTTCGAGCCTTCCAGCCATTTTGCCGCGCTAAGCAACTGTTGGATATCAACTAGTGCTGAACTCCCAACGTCAACCTCGTTCCCAAAACCCACGCCAAAATATTTTTCTGCGCACTTTCCTGTACAATGTAAATTGCAAAAAGTTGTAAAATTTAATTTTTTGATGGAGTCGACAGCTCGGAGAAGATTATCGAGGCATTTGCAAGATTTTTTAGATTTTTTTTTTCTACATTCACATATTTTTTACAGAGATCCCTTCATACAGTCCATTTTTTTCGGTACATAAATTTGCTAGTGCATTTTCTTGCAATAATAATAAAATTATAAAACTGGATCAACATTAAATTAAATTGTTATCAATTAAGCCTTTTTTGGAAGTTTCAGAAATCTGTAGCGCCAACATTTATCAGCGCAATGAAATTACTAAATTAATAATTATTTTTCGAGAAAAAATTACAGAGTAACTTTATTTTGTAATTGAGTTTAAAACAGCTTAAGACACCTTTCATACTCTCAGAAGACAATTGACCCACATTCGCCGGCAACAAGAGATCTCCAGAGAGCAAAAACTATTGCAAGTGAATTATTCTCCTAGACAAAAATCAGTGAATAGTACTCTCGGCTTCGCCTTGTAAGCGATAGATAATTCGATACCTATTGATGTCTTCTATTTTATCGTACCTATTCACGAAATCTTAGCGATCTCCGGAGCGACTTGAAGCATTA
The DNA here is from genome assembly GCA_949715475.1 of Microchrysa polita. NCBI lineage: Eukaryota > Metazoa > Arthropoda > Insecta > Diptera > Stratiomyidae > Microchrysa > Microchrysa polita. The sequence goes on along the minus strand of OX454419.1, from coordinate 19,465,316 downwards.
TTAAACATCTCCTGAAAAGTGCTGGGACTGCGCCACTATTTTCCGAAGTTCCTCTATAGTGGATTTGAGTTTGCATCTAACCGAATCCCACCAAGAGGTAACTGTACAGCATTGACCATTCAGGCATGTGGTGACCTTATATTAATCTGAACGTGAATGTGATTTTTTGGAACATTTTATAGTCATTAAAATAACACTTTGAAAGAAAATGCTGGGGCCCGATCAATTTTGTAGCGAATGTTCCGGGCAATATTTTTGAAATCAAACTTTAAATAAACGGTTTTATTTACAGTTACTTAACGCGTATTTTGACGTCTTCTGAAATAAGAGACTGCGACACTGGAGCTGAATTGTGTAAATTGGTTTCTGTGACTTACAAACGTTGCATTTTCTTTCGGTGCAATTTTTAAAAACTCCGCGCAATTCTTAATTGTTAGTCCGATTAAATGGAAGCCGTTTGATTTTATATGGACCATCTCTGATGTACGTACAAATTAGTGTTCTCTAGCAAATCTTTCGTAAGTTAAGCTCCTTCGGGCAACGAAGACTTGTAGGTCGTCCAAACGAAAAGCACAGACCTCAGCTGAAACGCATAGGGCTGGCATTCTTAACTGAAAAATGCAGGCTGTCGGCCTGTTTTACTGCAAATACATACCTAGTGCGCATATCCTGAAGTGGATCCACAGCTGTACCACGCTTCATCAGGAAAGGCAAGGCAAGACTGCTATGTAATTTTGTTTTTTTTTCCAAACTACTATCAAAAAACACATTATACGGGAGCTTATGACAGTATTACCGTAGGGCATTCGGTGGCTCAGTGGCAAAAATGTCACTCTATCTCTGAGTTGCCGGTGCGTGGGTTCGAATCCCACTGTGACCCATGGATGTTTGTGTTGTCCATAAAATGCTCCTACGTCAGTCGGTTCTTCGATGTAAATCGTCCCGGAGCTACCCGTTGTTAAAACGGCCAAGAGCTGCCAAGACCCCCTTCGATTCAAGGGAAGAAAAAGAAAAAAAAATCTCTTGAATCGCTACAACAACAACAACAGTATTACCGTATAGCGTGCATGATAAAAATTAGAAAAAAACTGTCCGATATATTTCACTAAAAAAATATTGGTTAATGTGCCGAGCAATAAGGTTTTTGAACAAAATTTCGCAAATTTATATGACAGAGGTTTCGCCCGAGTTGAAATTGTATTTTTTTTAAACTAAACAACGGTAAAAAAATCAGCACAATTTAAAATTGCAGTATCCAGTTAGGCAAGATAACATCTTTCCACTACACCAACCTTGTTCTTCGTAAAAAAAACGATCGATTGATTCTGATTGTTGCACAAATGACAAATAGTCAAGCATTCCTCGTAAATTGATACCGTGTGATAACAATTCAACATACGTAAACCCACTATCTCAGATATTGTCAAAATGTTTAAATAACCATTAAAAAAAATTCTAAAAATTTGTGAAAATAAAAAAAAATTCAAAGACGTAGACGTTAGTTTGTACGATTTGCTAAATTGCTTTAAATTGATCGGGAACAATCGAAAGTATTTGCCATTTTATAAGAGGTTGTGCAAGGAGTTCAAATGCAACACGTTAGTTAAATTTACGAAAAATGAAGTTACGCAAAAAGGTCTACTTCTTAATAATTCAAACAATAAAAAATCAATATTTTTGGCAAAATATTTTTTGGAACGTCTGAAAATAAGGTGGAAACGATTTTCAGCACAATCCAAAACAACAGGGCATCCTACATTTTGGGGGTTGTAACAAGGAGGCGTACTTTTAATGGTTATACATGCCTTGAGTTACTACGTAATATATGTACATATGACAGGAGTCTGGAATAAAACATCCAGGTTGTCAAAGTTAAACTTTCAGCGCTTCAGTTTATACATATCTCTCGGGAGTTTTCAAAAGAACATTGCACAAAAATCTCTCGCATCGATACCGTTATTTACTGCTATAAGCAGTAACAGTTAAGAGTTGAAATTTTCTGAAAATCTCAAATTTATTTGATTAAAGAAAAGAATTGGCAAATAACACGGAAAATATTTCCTGAAACTAAACTATCTACATAATCGTATCGAAACTATCATTAATCGTCTGTTTGTACGAGTACTAGTTTCAAGGAGTCAGTAAATTTATTTTGCAAATTTCTAGAATCCAATTTTGGTATTTATAATAATGGTACTTTTTCTCTAATTTTGCCTTCATGGTCATTTTTTTTCTCGTATAGTGACCGAGAGTTTTCATATATTTTCTGTGGCTCTTTGTCAAGTTGTATGGAAAATTCTATTAAATTTTCTGGTATGCCTTTCAAATTCTTCTTCATTAATTAAAAAAAAAAAATATATTATGAAAATATCCAGGATTAATAAAACAAAATAATTTTCCCACATAGTTTGTTGGTTCCCTCCAGGAAGAATCGTAAAAAATGCTCTCGAAACTTGAATCTTCTAAGAAGAAAGTGTCTCGAAATTTTCTGAAGAGATTTCAGTATTTTCGTTTTATTTTTTATTATATTTCCGCTTTAGCTTGTTTATGGAGGAAATTTTGTAATGAATATACCCACATACATGGTTAACCAATAACATGCAGAGAGAAGAGAAATCTTTCCTTGTTAAATTTTTAAACCATACTTGAATAATAAAGGAAATCCAAATCAAAATCACAAAATTGATCTAGACTAGACATCTTATCACACAGCACTTCAATAAAAAAAACTATTCTGTAGGCGTCATATAGTTTCACAAAAAAAAAAAATACTAAAACCCTTCCAGCAAGGTCAACAATTTCGACTTCAACGACCATCAATTCATCATCAAGCAACTTGATGTTGATATGAGTTCAAAAATCATAAAGTTCAATAAAATATTTTTGACATAATCGCTTTTGAGAATTCCGTTGCGAAATAATAATTCAAAATCAATTTTCATGACCACCCGCCTATATGTATTTGCACAGAGCGACAGACGCCTGTCACTTAAACTCGCGCTTAACAATCTTAAGCTTCGCTAAACAACAATCTCTTGAGAAGCAAAATTTCAATTAAATCGTTCCAATAGGCAAATAAAAAGCGTAAAAGCATCAAAATCATTTTATCGGTCAAGTACTCGCGTGTTTAATTGATCATAAGACGCACAAGTAAGTGTATGTCTCGTGCTTGCACGAATCGCTTTGTGATGTGCTTGTGCAGCTTATACAATATAATTAAAAAATAATCTTTATCAAGGTCAATCGTGGTGTCAAACATATCAAAATTGGACGCGATCAAATCGAGTGTGAACGTGAAGTGAACTGCGTTTTGCGGTGAAACGCCTATATAGTAACACTATGAGTACACCCGCATTAAAATGATCAATGCTTTCTGCACTGGTCATTTAATGGTCATTGATTTTCACGGCACGTATCTAACCATAGAGATAAAAAATAAAATTTAAATTTTCAAAGAAACTGTTGCGGTATGGGTAGGAAAATTTGTGATTGTACGTCGTATACCTTTTCGTCATTTTATACAAATTTATTGTGCAAAAATTCTCTCTCACCTTCTTAGACGAAATCGACCGCCGAAAACCATCTTGAAAGTGTTGTCTGCTGCGTCTTTGGCCTTTTCTGCTTGGTTTAAGATTTTTATTTTTATTTTTCCTGGCTAAAGCTGTTTGTATTCAAACGACGACGCCGATGAAGCAGCGACCTTCTTGAGAAATCCGCGCATATACAAGAATGGATTGTAGGAAGATGTTGCCGATGATGCCGTATACGAGTCACACAATATTCGAAGGGGGTGATGTTGGGTGTCTTGTATGTCTTCGGCGTGATATTATCTTGTATATCTTCAAAACCAGAGACACTCTATGCACAGGTGAAAGATATCACCTGTGAAACCACCACCGTTTCGCTGTTGCTGCTGTGCTTTTTGCAGACACCAACACACTGTATGCAGTGCACCACAATTGCACAGACCAGGTAATCCAAAATTGGGCAGGTGTTAGAAAACTACTTCTGGCTCTGTGTGTGAAATGATGGATCGATCGATTTCTATGCAAATCACGCGACTGTACCGTTTTTGTTTTTCTTGCGATGACTTCCTCTTTTTCTTTGCTTCTTTTAACTTTAAATTGCTTTATTATATAAAATAGATCTGGCAAATTCACTTAATTATCATTTTTAATTGTATGGGGAATTTTATTATGTGCCGTGGAATCCAGTACTGGATTTAGTACTCATTGAAAATTATTTATTTATTTATGATTAATTCAATTTGAAAGAAGAACTCGCGCACTCTCGACTCACAGGCACAGGTGTTCACATTTTCTGACCGTCCGTAGATGCGTCGATAATGCTGCAGATGATGCAAATTTCGGGAACAAAACAAGGAAATTTCGCACGTAATTGCAAAAATATTAAAATTTCACCCTCTTTGGGAGAGAGCACACAACAAATCACAAACACAGAAAAAAAACGCACAATCTCGCACAATCAGTAATAAATTAATTAATTCACACTAAAAATTTTATTGCTGACAAGACACAGTGCTCGAAATTTGATTTTCATTTTATTTTGATGTGCGAAAAAAACTTTTCGAAAAAATTATAAAAAAATGGTGAAAGGACACTCTTTGAATTTTTGGTCTCACAAACTCTTTCAAAATATTTTGGCACACAGTGTGATGAATTATGCTCATTTGTTTTTATAATTTTAAAATATTATTTTTTCGCTAATTATTTTCACCAGATTTTTGAAAGAGATACACTTTTGTGGGAGCTGTTTTGTGTTGCAGAAATTTGCATTCTTATCTTTTAGGTGATATTTGAAATACAAAAGACCCAAATGCAGCAGTTGAAAGTCATTTCGACGACTCTTTTCGCTGTTTTAACGATTTTCATGTATTCCAAGACAACAGCAATCAAGCAGACCGTAAAAATTGCCAAAGGATCAACAATTAGTATGCACCCCTGTTCTTCACTTTTTCACGGATATGTACTTTCTTATAGCAACTATCGCAGACAAGGTTCACTGACTTCAACACTTGCGCAATTGCACAAAAGAATTTCACCAGAACAACTAATAGAACAAAACACAACACCGGTCACAACATTTTAATTTTTTCTCATAAAAGTCCTTTTTCTATTTTTTTATCACAAAATATTAAGGACATTTACTCTTCATTTATGCACTTTAATTTTAAATATTTTGCATTAAATTCGCGTTTTACGATTTATTTTTTTCCGTTAAAAAAAAAAAAGATCGCACACACCACCTCCTACAACAACACAAGAAAAAATGACGTTAATCCGCGCGAGACAATCTTTCTTTTCTCATGTGTGTTTCGCGCGCCGCGGCTAACATACATATGATCCAGCGGCCCGGTCTGACGAAGAAATCCAACGGTCATGGAACGTTGCATTTAGATTTTGCCGATGATGTTGTTGTTGTTGTTGTTGCTGGTGTTTTGTGTAAATGACATACAAGAGAACATGGGAACTGAGAAAACTTGTTTTGTTTATTAGATTGGGGGACTTCGGTGCTTCGGGTCGTGTCATGAGAGTATTTTGTGGTCGGGCTCCACGCTCCACCAATATAGCGAGCGAGATACAAACATTTTTCAGATACAAGATGAGCTTTTAGTGCCGAGAGTTTCTTCGGAGCTTTCGAGGGTGCGGGTCTTGGGAGAAAATGAACCGGTTCACTGGAAAACGGTTTATGTGTCGGGATGTGTGTCTGAGATGAAATGGAAGATAGAAGCTTTCGACTGGAAAGCATGAATTGGACTGGATCCATCAAAATAAATAGAGGTAAAAATGAAATTATGACGAATGTGTAGGGTACTGGCGTTCCCCGCTAGAGGCGCATCCATCGCATCGCGGAAAAACCAAACGTCATGTTAAATTCAAAAATTGTACTTTCTTCCTATTCGCGCAGCCATCTTGTTCAGACGTGTTTTAAGACCGAATAAAGTTTATAGTTTGTTGTGATTAAAAGCGAAGTGTTTTTCTTCTATTTGTTGTCGGACTTCGCTACCGCGAATACCCACAAACTGGTGACCCCGCACGTTGCCAACATTTGGCGAATTACGCAAGCACGTCGACAATGGCAGAAAACGAAGATAAATTTTTGGATGCAGAAGGCACATCATCAAGTACGTCGGTATCTCAGCCTACACCCGCATCCGATCCGCAATATGCGTCGCTCGAAAGCATCACCGGTTTTAAATTGCCACCATTTTGGCTGTCGCGACCGCGATTATGGTTTGCTCGAATCGAGGCAATATTTCGTGCCCATCGTGTGACGTCAGATTCCGGTAAGTTCGACAAAGTAATTTCGGAGCTGGAACCAGAATTTTTGGAGCAGATCGCCGACCTAGTGGAAACGCCACCGGCCAGCGGCAAATATTTGGCAGTGAAAGAGCGGTTGTTAAGCGCATTCGCAGTTTCCGAAGAGTCCGAGATACGGGAATTGTTGACTGGCCTCGAATTGGGGGACCAGCGTCCATCGCAGTTGCTACGCGCTTTACGCCTTAAAGCCGCGTCGCGGGTTACCGACTCGTTTTTGAAGGCTTTATGGCTTCAGCGACTTCCCGCTGACATACGCACTATACTCAGCGTTGCCGAAACGACAGACCTAACTCGCCTGGCGGAAAAGGCAGACAAAATTAGCGAGGCTCGAGGTGGCGCAGGTGTTGCCTCCGTGGAGTGTGACAGGACTCATTCGTTGGAGTCTTTAAGGAGCGAGGTCGCCGCGTTACGATCGCAAATGGAGCTACCACCAAAGAGTCGTCGTTATCCGCCCCGTCACCTTTCTCCGCCTCGTCATCGTTCTCCGTCTCGTCAGCGTTCTCCTCCTCGTCATCGTTCTCCGCCCCTTCATCGTCAATCGGGTGAAAAGCCTTTGTGCTATTACCACGCGAAATTTGGCCGTCGCGCAATCAAATGTCGGCCACCATGCGGTTGGGTGGCTCAGCACTCGGCGGAAAACTAGAATCGACACTGTCAAGAGCGACGATTGACAGTGTTCAGCACCAATGTCGCCTGCACATACGAGATTGTAGTACCGGCTTATTATTCCTCATCGACACCGGTGCCGACATCTCGGTTCTCCCACGCAAAAACAACACCAAACGGTCTAAACCTGCTGAGTTCAAGTTGTTCGCAGCCAACGGGTCCGTTATCAACACTTATGGGCAGCAACTTCTGTCGATTAACCTTGGATTGCAACGAAACCTACCGTGGAAATTTTGTGTGGCCGACGTCTCGCGATTTCCGTCGCTTAAATGCTGTTACAACACCCGATCGCTATCCTATGAGGCACATTGAGGATATCCTTGCTGGACTTGCTGGAAAAAAGATTTTTAGTAAAATCGATCTTCTTCGAGCTTTCCACCAAATCCCGATAGCGGAAGCGGATATTCCCAAAACAGCCGTCATCACCCCCTTTGGGCTGTACGAATTTGTGGTCATGACGTTCGGTCTTCGGAACGCGGCTCAGACCTTCCAGCGTTTTTTGGATGAAGTGCTCAGGGGACTCGATTTCTGCTCCACGTATATTGATGATATTTTGATCGCATCCGAGTCAGCGGAGCAACATGAAGAACACTTGCGAATTCTGTTCGAGAGATTACACAGTTTCGGATTAGTGATCAATGTTTCGAAGTGTGTTTTAGGCGTCTCACAGGTGGAGTTTCTGGGGCACGTCATAAGTTCAAAAGGTATCGCCCCACCTGCATCTCGAGTAGAAGCGCTGCGAAATTATCGTCGTCCATCCACATTCAAAGAGCTTCGGCGATTCCTGGGAGCACTAAACTATTATCGTCGATTTATCCCAAACGCAGCAAATCTTCAGGCGCCGCTCAACGATCTTCTCTGTGGTCAACGAAAGTCGGACAATGCTGCCATTGATTGGAACCCTGCCACCACTGAAGCCTTTGACCGTTGCCGCGAAAGCATGGCTTGCGCTACACTTCTGGTATATTTCGACCCCAACAAGCCTTTGGCGTTAGTCACCGATGCCTCTGATGTAGCGGTTGGAGCTGTACTCGAACAGAGACATGGCGATCGCTGGTTGCCTCTGGCATTTTTCCAGTGGAAGATGTCTAAAGCGGAACGCAATTACAGCACGTATGACCGGGAGCTCTTAGCGATCTATACTAGCATCCAACATTTTCGGCATCTACTCGAGGGAGCCAGTTTTATCATTAAAACGGACCACAAACCGCTTATATATGCGTTCACGCGAAAATCGGACAAGTCGACGAGTAGGCAAATTCGACAGTTGTCCTACATCTCACAGTTTTCCACGCAAATCGAACACGTTTCTGGACATTCCAACACGGTGGCAGACGCCTTATCTCGCCTGGATGAGATAACTCTGTCCACTGACCTCGAAACGACAGAGCTGGCCGCCGAGCAGTCACGTGATCCAGAGCTGCAGCAATTGTTAGTAAATAATACAACATCACTGAAACTCACAGCCGTCAATATCGGTGCTACTAGCCTCGTATGCGACACAGCGGGAACATCACCCCGTCCGTTCGTTCCCGAAAATTTGCGCAACAAAGTATTCGACGTGTACCACCGATGTTCGCACCCTGGAGCCCGAGCCACATTGCGTCTTATCTCCCGGAAATTTGTGTGGCCGAGCATGCGCAAAGACGTCCGGCTATGGGCGCGTTCTTGCCTGCAATGTCAGCGGTCGAAAGTAAGTCGACACGTACGGAACAATTTTCAGCCGTTTTCCGTGCCTGATAAGCGGTTCCAGCAAATCCACCTGGATATCGTTGGTCCTTTACCACAGTCACAGGGGTTTCGCTATTGCCTCACGATGATGGACCGTTTTTCCAGATGGCCAGAAGCGGTCCCCATCCCCGATCAATGTGCAGAAACTGTTGCAAAAGCGTTTGTCGCCAACTGGGTTTCTCGATATGGAGCGCCTGCCGTGGTCACGACCGACCAAGGGACTCAGTTTGAATCGTCGCTATTCCAGTCGCTTTCCAGACTTTTAGGATGCAAGCGTACGAGAACCACGCCATATCACCCGGCGTCTAATGGAGCACTTGAGCGGTGGCATCGCTCTCTTAAAGCGGCGATCATGTGCTACGAGAGCAAGGACCATTGGGTCGACGCGTTGCCAATGGTGTTGTTAGGACTACGGACCAGCGTTAAAGAGGATTTGAATGCATCGGCTGCGGAAATGTTGTTTGGTACATCGCTAAGGTTACCAGGCGAATGGTTTTCCGACAATTGCGACAACAGTGATCCGCAGGTCTTCCTGAACCAACTCAAGCAACATTTGAGGGGGATCCGGCCAAAGCCAACCGTATACCACACCAACAGAACACCGTTTGTCTACAAAGAGCTGCCAAATTGTTCGCACGTATTCGTCAGAGTCGATTCGGTCAAGAAGTCTCTAGCCCAGCCATTTACCGGACCTCACCGTGTAATCGAACGGTTGTCATCCGTTGTTTACAAAGTCGATATTAATGGTCGACAAGTCAACGTTTCGACGGAGAGGCTAAAGCCGGCTTTTTTGGCAATCGACCCCAGCAGCGCATCATCTTCTTCGAGGCGTTATGGTGAACATCCTACCGCCAGCCCAGAGGTCGACCCGCCGCAGCTACAGTTGCCCGAACCACCAGCCGGCATCAGTCATTCACCGATGTTGAGGCGTGTGTCCTTTGCAACCGCTGACGATGTACGGCTGTATGATTCAGCCGATCCGCCTTCAGCGCATGACCACACGTATGCGTTCCTACCACAATCGGATACGCCACGAAGCAGCCAGCCAGCGAGTACGCCAAGGACATCGATAGCTACGTCACCCGCACCAACGTTCATTCGACCGCCCAACCTGCGAGTCTACCCGCCAGCACGTTCACGAACTCGGTCGGCTGTTGAAGATCATGGTGCTGTCATCGACCGACGTCATCACTAGGAGGGGGGTACCTGTAGGGTACTGGCGTTCCCCGCTAGAGGCGCATCCATCGCATCGCGGAAAAACCAAACGTCATGTTAAATTCAAAATTATACTTTTCTTCCTATTCGCGCAGCCATCTTGTTCAGACGTGTTTTAAGACCGAATAAAGTTTATAGTTTGTTGTGATTAAAAGCGAAGTGTTTTTCTTCTATTTGTTGTCGGACTTCGCTACCGCGAATACCCACAAATGAAAGAAAATTCGAGACATTGGGTGAATTCACATTTATTAGCACAAACAAACGGACGGCGAGAGCTTTTGTAGTGGCCAGCAGACAAGTATTGTGCATTTCACATTGTAAGAACGATGGTTCTTGTCTTGCAAGTTTACTCGTCCGGTTTCGTCTTACAATTTGAAACCACCCATTGGCTGATTTCAGATTATAAGACGAAACCGGACGGGTAAACTTGCAAGACAAGAGAGCTTTTGTAGTGGCCAGCAGACAAGCATTGTGCATTTCAAATTGTAAGAACGAGTCTTACGAAAGAAAAAAATCGTGACACGATTGTTTTTCTTTCGTAAGAATCGTACGATCGATAAGACGATTGCATCTACCGATAGTTCAGGCGTTCTGCGACGACAATTAGCGCGTGTTTTACTTGCATTTTAATCTTGTGGACTCGTCACTTCATTGTACACTAACTTTGGAGCGTGCATGGCAACATTTATACATACTTGCTGTGTGATTATTGTTCGCCGGTCCGTGTTTTGATCGGATAGTGTGAAATGATCATACGATGGTTCTTGTCTTGCGAGTTTACCCGTCCGGTCGTTTTCTTGCAATTTGAATTCACCCATTGAGTACTTCTTTGCATTTTCTGGGCAATTTATTATAAAAAGAGTAGGTACTTGTATGACAAAAAACACTGTGGTTTTTAAGGCCATCAGACGCATAAGGACATTTATTTTAATAAATTGAGAGGCACTTCCATTGTCCTGTATGTTGTTATTGTATGGATAGTCAAAGCTGCGATTGGGTGGTTTCACATTGTAAGACGAAACCGGACGGCTAACAAACGGACGGCGAGAGTTTTTGTAGTGGCCAGCAGACAAGCATTGTGCATTTCACATTGTAAGAGCGCGTCTTACGAAAGAAAAAAATCGTGACACGATCGTACGATCGATTCGTAAGAATTGTACGACCGATAGTTCAGGCGTTCTGCGACGACAATTAGCGCGTGTTTTACTTGCATTTTAATCTTGTTGACTCGTCACTTCATTGTACACTAACTTTGAAGCGTGAATGGCAACATTTATATATATACTTCTCTCTCTTGATACCGTAACTCCTAGTGGAGCATGGTGCGTTGATGACTACCGTGTGTAGTAGTCAACGGTACACAAAGACAACTGAATTCGGAGTGTGATACGGTTGTCAGCCATACCGCTTCCTAGTCGCATTGTTAGTTTATTATTCGACGATAAAAATATTTCTTATCATTTTTTCTGAATAATAAACTTGCGACGAGTCGTGCCGAGTTTGGAAACTCGTTTCTCTATGAGTGTCTATTTCACAGAGTGGCGACCGAACGATCACGGCCACAGAGCACGACATACATACATACTTGCTGTGTGATTATTGCTTGCCCGTTCGTGTTTTGATCGGATAGTGTGAAATGATCATACGATGGTACTTGTCGTGCAAGTTTACCCGTCCGGTTTCGTCTTACAACCTGAAACCAACCACCCTTTGGTGTTTTTATCGTACGAAATATCGTCAAGAATTGTTAAAAAATGCAAGGACACCTTACACCTCTTCGCCACTAGTAATAAAGTTACCCCAATTTGGCGATTGGGTATTCGACCAAAAAAGTTGTAGAAATAGAAACAGATGATTCGGGTTGGATTCTACTTTTGGCTTCACCAAAAGCCTAGGAGAATGTGTCACAATCATGGTAATACAACGTTGAATAACCTTCGAGGTTTCCGCCAATCTACGCAACACAAGTAGTGTAAATTTCTAATTAAGCTAAGTTAAGGCAATGCAACACAACATTCTCACTAAACCAAGGATCTCACTCACCTTGATATGATATGAGGCTGATCTTAGGGTACCTTTCGGGACTCACTTACCTAACTGGAGCGTGGGTTCAATTCTCATTCTGAGCATGAAGCCTTGTATTGTCTTAAAAAAACTTTTATCCGGCGGAAAGTTGTACGATGTGAATTGTATCGAGCAACTCGTTGTTACAGCGACCAAGGGCGATTCGATTTTATGCTGACTTCACTTGAACAACAAAATTTAGCGTATCATATTTGGAAAATCTAATGAGTAACAGACTACCTTAAAAACAAAACCGAATGCTGCTGTCATTTGTTTTTTAATTTTTTTTTTAAATCTTACTCATTAATTTCAATACGAAACTTCCGAAAGTCCGTTTCGGAAATTTCAAATTCTGGTAGAATTGGGTGTATTTGGAATTTTGAGTGGTATAATAGTGGACAGCGCCCACTCTAGCACTTACGCCGCCCCGGGCAAAAGGAGTAACAGCTGTTGGACGCTGTAAGAGCGGGTAGCTCTGGAATTCCAAAAATTAAAGCTTAGGGAACATTACGCTATCAGCTCTCGCAAGAAGAAATTTCTTGTTTTTCTTATCAACTCGGGCGACACTTATCTAACCGTGCGCCATATAACGGACACATAGCGGAAAAAATCGGAAACACAAAAACTCTCCCTATGAGAACGGATAACAGAACAAGCCAGGTGGCCCTTCTGCTTCTGTAATGGTGTACGCACCAGGTGCGCCAAGGAGACGGAGCTGATCCCGTGGATCGAAAGTGCTCCTCTACGAACAGGCAGTGGCACGTTAGGTATGCTGAAGCAGGTAGAGATGCGGGTGGGCTGGCCGCCGCTGGCAGCTCCTTACTCAATCAAACTCACCAAAAACCACTTGCCTTCGGGGATTGAAAATAGGGAAAAAGCGAAAAAAAGCCGGCATCGGCTAGCTCAGGCAAAATCTTTTAATGATCCGAGGTCCCGATGTTGTTGGACCCGGCCATCTGTACCCTCTAACCTAAAAATGTAACTCGACCATGCGGTTCCCAAGGCCTAACCAGATGTAATTTAATTAAAACTAACCATAGCCCATGGTTACGCACCCTCGCGACCAGAGAGGGGAGGACCTTGCGATGTGCCTGCTAGCCATTAGCATGATATTTCTGAACGAACCGTCACGGACGTATACACGTTTTACAAAGATGGCACTGGGTGTAACGGGGTTAGTGACGTCACGTGTGTGAATGAGTCGACAACGGCGTACGAGTTCGAGTGGAAGATCGTGCCTGGTCTCGGTATCAGTGATCACAATCTCATTGAAGTTCGTATGAATTTGGATGGGAATGTGACCACCAATGATGCCTGAGATACCTCGATGGTATATCAGGCATGCGAACTAGACATTTCAATGCATGCCACTATCTATGTATGTTCTGGCGTAGGGGGGTTGAAGAGCAGTGTGCCTTTATCACTGAATGTCTGACGACCGTCAGTAATGACGGCTCCCGCCTCCTTGTGGGCGGAGGCGGGAGCCGATGGTGGACCATAGATCTGGGTGTGAAAGGAGGCTTCGGGCGTGTTTCCAGCGGGCCAGAGGGCTTGCTTTTCGGCAGGCCCGGTGCTAGTATCACGGGATGATGGCCAAGTGCAAGGAGGACGACTGGAGGCGCTTTGTCAGCAACTCTTCAGACGACTACTGGGGGAAATGACTACAGGCTTTGCAGTTAAACGTGTACATTGTGAAGGATCCAGACTCGCCACTGAGGCGGTGCGACGCTACGGAGGTGGAAGGTATTTCCCCTCCGCAAACCGCTGAAATCGAAGCAAGAATCGCCAGGCTCAGACGTCGAAAGTCACCTAAACTCGATGGAATATGGAATGACCGGCCAGATGTAGACGGCCGTCCCTGAGTACATCGAGAATCTCTATGAGTCTTGCTTCCGAGCACGTACCTTCCCCCGGAGTTGGAAAACCGCGCGGATGGTAGCATGGCTGCAAGGCCCTGATAAGGTCCGATCTGACCCTTCGTCCTATCGAGACATCAGTCTCCTTCCAGTGTTTAGTAAAGTGCTGGATAGGATACTGGTGGGTAGGATGGAGGATCAGATGGGAGATCGGGTGTCCGACAGACAGTACGGATTCCGCAAGGAAAGATCTGTTGTGGATGCGTTTCTGTTTGTCCAGGGGCCGTCAAGATCAGTGGTGCCGACCGGGCCCTTGGAATCTTTGTAGATTTGAAGGGCGCGTTCGGCAAACGGCTGTGGAGTACCGTCTTGCACAAGCTTGAGGCAGCTCTGTGGAATAGCTATTTCCGTGACAGAGAGGCTCTGGTCGTGGGGAAAATGACGTTGTCAAGCAAAGGGCGATGCGGGGATGGCCACAAGGATCTGTTATAGGTCCGCTTGTGTAAAACTAAATGATGGATGACTTGTTACCATCCAAGCCAGGTCAAATGCTGTGCCGACGATCTCTGCCTCCTGGTGGAAGCCCAATCGTGGCATGAGCTCGAGGGGAAGGGTTCCCAACTCATGGACATTGTCCATGCATGGGGTACCCGGGTGGGCGCTAGTGTCTCAACCCGAAAATCGGCGACAATGCTGCTGAAAAGGTCTTTCTCGGCGAGCCTGCCTTCGATTGTTCGGTTGAGTAGAGTGGGTCTCAAATATGTGACGAAAGTCAGTTATTTGGGAGTGACTTAAGGCGAAAGGTTGAGCCTGCAACCCCACCGTGGTTGAAGGCACGCATGCTCTGCGTAGTTGGTACGCTGAGGCGTGTTCTTCGTCGAGACTTGGCGATAGGTAACCGCGCAGTCCGTGTGATTAACAACTCGCTCTTTTTGGCGTGTGCTATTTTTGGAGCTGGAGCTCTTATGGACTGGGCGTCCTCTACCCGGGGAAACCGTCAGAACTTAACCAAAGGATCGTGTCATAATATACGCGTGTATACCTGTATGTCCTATAGTCCACTGACGCTATGGGAGTCCCTCCGCTCGATTTGGAGGTAGTCTGACGTGGGACTGCCTTTCATATCAGGAGGGGTTTGCCGTTGCCGCAGTCTGCGCTGGTTGCTGGGGAAAGTGTCTCTGGGCGACCTCAGAGACTTGTCTCTGAGCTCCTGGATGACTGTATCCTGTCTAGATGGCAATTTAGATGGGACCAGTCCATCTGCGGTACGGTTACGAGTACCTTAGGGATGTCCGCGAGACAGCCGGAAACCTAGACTTGGGTTTCAATTTACGGCTTGATTTTCTGATAATCTGACATGGTTTTCTGAACCAGAAACTGCGCCAGATCATCCTGGTTAGCGATCCCTCGTGTCCATGTTGTGACGCAGCTTCTGAGGACTGCCTCCATGTCCCGGTTACCTGCCCGAGGTACTCGGATGTACGAGACCTATATCTTTTTGGGGTTATCCTAAATAATGAAGTCGCAGATGTCACTGGGTGTCCTGTCACAAAGGAACGTGTCAGGGCCCTGAATTTATTTGCTCTTGAAGCATTTAGACGTCGGACGTCAAATGGTAGCCGTTGGATAAAGATGTGTCAGGTCCGACCCATCTACCCCTCCCTCCCCCACAAAAAATATGAAATTGAATATTTTGAGTTTTGCGTGCCTTCTAGGTCTGTACATGGGTATAGGGTATACACTCATCGTGCAATTCGCACGATTAGAACTCGGTCTCGTTTTCTTCTGTATTTTGTTAGGAGTAGCTAGGAGGTAAAGGTACTAATTTTACTCGGAGCTGAGGGGTGCGCTAACGGTTCTTCCGATATTGGTTAATAAAACTCAAAAAATAATTTGTTTGCATTCCATTGACACTAGTGTCTCATCGAATTGTTTTACCAAGAACTTTTGTAGGGCAAAGTTAGTAAGCGTTTAATTTGCTTTAATTTGATACACTTCTTCTTGGCTTGTCTCCTATGTCATTCGAGAGTTAAAAGAGTCTCAATGAAGTAATATTCTATTTTCATCAGAATGAAAACAACCATTGTGGAAAATCGGGAGGGGGTGACGGTTTTTTATTTCACGGATCTATAAGGGATGGTCCGGAGTAAAACATACTAAAAGCTCGCGGTCATATGGTGTGCGCTAACGTGGGGAGCTGGCTAAAGGATTCATTTTTGCATGTTTTCGACTTAATTTCGGAAATATCTCGGAAGGGGTGAGTCCTCCTGAGAGTATTTGTATGGCAGTATTAAAGCCCATTAAATTTCCAAAAACTTATTTGAACATACAAATGCCGATTTCCTAACGGTTCCCCCGATACAGGTTATTGAAATCCGAAAATTGTTAAAAAATCGTTTTTTTTATTTGTTTGGCTTTGGTGTCTTCCGCGATTCTTTTCCGGAAAACTATTTCTCTGCGACTCACCGTTTTCGAGATATAGCCCAAAACACCAAAAATTGCACCTTTAACCCCCCCCCCTCCCCGCGTTACCGCACCCCTCAGGTCCGAGTACCTCCTAGCTACTCCTAACAAAATACCGAAGAAAAAAATCGTCACCCCCTTCGATGTTCTCTATAATCTCTTCTTTGATTGGCCTAATTCCGTAATTTCAACTATAAATTGGACTAAGCGATAAAAATAATAATTTACATTAAAATATTAAAATTGATAATTCTAATACCGGGCAGAAATTTACAAGTCGTCTAACTCACGCAGCCCTCTTCACAAAAAAAAAATTGTTAAGTGATTTCTGGAAATTGAAAAGTAACAAACCTTGAATACAGATGCAATCATCTATCAATCAATTATTATTCTCTTTAAATATTCCGCAGGCGTGTAGTAAATTTTTAAATTATTATGGAAACTTCAAGAACAATAGTTGATTTTACTTATTCTATTTTCATACCCAAAATAGATATAAATGTACCAAGTATCAGGACAAAAAAGTTCATCGGTTTTCGCTACAAGCGCCGCGCACGCTTTGTTATACTCCGGCACTGATTTGCATATTCATTTGTGGGAGTGTTTTTTGCGATCAAGCTCTATGTAGTCATATTGTTCTTTCGACATGAATTACAATTACAATTATCCGAATATATTTATGGTATTATTTTCCGCGCTACAATTTTTCTTGTTTTTAATGTTCCTAACCAGAGTGTTCTAAGTGCCATTCTGTGGAGATCTTTTTGAATAGGCCGCCTCCAAGCCGAGTTGGGTACTCTAAATAAATTACATATCAAGTACCATACCATCTATACATGATGGTTCATAGCTACCGCTACTGTGTGGTTCTTAGATTTAGAGTTTAGATCTGCATACTCACCATCATATTCATCTATATACATACACGGAAGAGGACCATAAACATAACATTTGGTTCTCTCGAATGGGATTTAACTTAGATTTTGACTTAGTAATCCATAATTCACTAAATGGCCGTGTATTTTCAGGCGGGACTGAGCCGGGCTAGTATACTATTAAGTGGTTATCTCAAGGTTTCCGATGCTGCTGCTTGAAATTCTTTGCCTGTTGTTTTACGGTATATGGACGAGATATTGATCTGAGGTGGCAGTGCGGTAATAGTAAGGCAAGGAAGGCCAATTCATTCTAGTTGCGCGATGGCGGTTTCTTGTGGGCTTAGAAAATACTCGTAAATATAGAACAGAACACATAATAGAGTACACGGCTTAGAACTAAAACTGTGTGGACGTTTCAGAACCAGAGTTAATGAGGCTTGGATGAAATATATACAGTCACTCCCCGACATACGTAAGGCGGACTTACGTAATTCCGCACTTACGTAAAAGCCACAACCCATGAAAAGTCCTTGGATGATCCACTTAAATAAATTTATGTATAGGGAAAATTCCAGGTATTTTCCAAAATTAATATAGAGATTTAAGAAAAATCCTTGCACATGTAATTTAAGTCTAAAATTTACACATTTGTTAACTTTTTTGGTATTTTAAATGTAGGGCCACGGCGAATAAGTGGATAAGTCGACTTATATTGAAAATGAGTTAAGTGCATTAAACTACTCTTACAAAAGTTCCGCGTAATATGCAGAAGTGTTTAATCTTAAACCGCAACGCTTTCTTAGTTATAGAAATGTGCATTTTCAGACAACTCACTTATTGATGTGGTTACCCGGTTAAGTCTACTTGTACAGTTTTGTAGGGAAACCATTGGCTGGGAATAATTAGATAAGTCGACTTGTATTATTACTGAAATTGCGGATAAATTACATTCGGGTTGCCCCAATTTCGGCCTAAAATCGGAAATTAGTCTCAACGAACGCAAATAACTAAAGATTTCAACGATTAAACGATAAAAAACTGGATGTCACAGAACTCATTGGCCGTGTTTTTTTCAACAGCTAACCTACTCTACGGGGTAATTTTCATCAAATGCTAACCCAAAATCATATCGTTTGCCAAATTATTAATTTGAAAAATTTTTAATGAAGAAAAATCGTTTAAAATTTGGGTTTCGTGTAAAAAAGGCTTTAATATAAGTATCATGTTTTCCAGTGGCGCAACCAGGATCTGGTTCTTGACGGGGCTAACGCCATAGATATTACTGGGCATTTGAGTTTGCCTCCGAAAGTTGGGAGATTTTGTTATTTTCCTGTAATACGCTGATGTTTAAAGCCTCCATTGCAGCCTGAGTTTTTCGATTTAATTTTATTCGTAGCTTGGCGTCGTGACAACGCAATTATAACGAAAACCCAATAGATCGTGAACCGAAACATACGGACAACTACATTTGATCAAATAGGACTTTCCTATAGACGATAATGTGATGTCCCTGATAATATCGGAGGCACTAGTAAATATTAAAACAAAAAGCGCGGATGTGAATAGGAAGTACGCCATTCAATATAACAGAAAGGATAGAATTCGCCGCATGGATTTATTATTTGGCTTTGCGGATTTTGGTCGTTATCACCCGTTCAGGAGTCCAAATATCGAGGTAGGGTCATCGCAAGACATTTTGCGAATAAGGTGGAGACGTGCAGCTTGGCAAAAAATAGCCCTCCGAAATTAGAGCATAATTTATGATAGCCCGCGTTACTTCTTCTCCCTTGCCTCGTTCTTTATACCGCTCCATGGTTTCGCGTTGCTCGACCTGCGGTGTAGGCACATCGCCCGTTTTGGCGGTAATAGCCTGCGTTACTGCACGTGGAAAATAGGAATTAAGGCAAGAACAAATATCGGACCGAAGTTGGGCTAATGTCGTTCAACAGTTCCACAAACCGGACCCTCTCGATAAGAACCGATAGATTTTGGATGTGAACTAATACGATGGCCGCTGCGTATGTTACGATATAACATCCAAAAATACAACGAAAATCTCATCAGAACAGCCCGTTTGTATTTTATTATTTTTGCACAAAGATTTTTCTAAAATTCTAGGAAGGATGGTGCAACTTGTTCAGACAATCGAGGCTGGTGCATAAATTATTCTCCAAAAGAACAATAATTCACATTTTATATAAACTGCAACAAAGTGCATTGTTTCATATTTCATTTTGATTTTTTTATTTCCCAATTGTTCGGGTCTGGTGGTTGCGCCACTGATGTTTTCTAAATTTTTCCTTTCGATCGTTTTGGAAATAATTTGCGAATTACCCCAATAAATAAAATTTCCTATATTAGCATCATAATTAACCAGAAAAAGTTAAACCGAAAAAAAAAACAAAATTAAGCAAGCTTACGGTAAATATTGAGCAAACCTTGTTTTCGGTGATAAATATAACGAAAACGAATTGCGAAAGCACTTACTGATGTTATTCAGCAAAAATCATTCGGACCCTGAAAAGTTCTAGATTTTCTTGATTTCAACTATTTTAAATTATTTTTTATTTTCGGTGGAATTTTCGGTTTTCCTATGAACAAAAAATTGCAGATTCGAAAATTTAAGAGTAAAAACTCTAAATTTAGTTAAACTTATTCACCCGATAGAAACTCAAAAAATTGATAGCCAACGCCGCATTTTCAATATCGAGACTTAGACCTCTCCCGAAACCAAATCCTTGCTTTTACGTGGGGACAAATTTAACGCACGAAAATTTGTGGTTGGATGAGTTACTTGCTTGGAGGCGTTTTGAACTTTCCAAAGGATGGCTATCACCAAAAATATATATGATTTATACTTCTACTCTCATTGAACTAAAGGCCGCCACGCCATTCAGAGTGAATGAGTGTATGTCTCAAGCAAAATTTTGCGTAGTCCCAATTTTTGAAGGCGGAATCACATTAAAATTTTAATTTGAGGTTGCGATTAGGTGCTTTGGATTAAGACGAACCTGTATATCTAACTAGAATAAATTAAAAAAGCAATTTATTTTCTACAATTATTTTTGAGTTTTCAAAATCCATCTTTCCCTTAATTTTAGACCAATGAAAAAAATTAAGAATTTGCCGCCCCTAAAATTCTGCCGCCCCGGGCAGTAGCCCAGGTTGCCCATATGGGAAATCCGGCACTGGTAACAAATAATGAAAAAATATACCTCATCGAGCAAACTATTTAAAAAAATTTAATCAGAAATACTTTTATGGTGGATAACGACTTTTATTGTTATAGATTTCGATCGAGTATTGAAGGGTTAAATGTCCATACTTCCGGTTTGGATGAAAGTATTCAAATGAAATTCCGCAGATCAAATCCTGACACTGCAGAGGACATCTAACAATAAGAAAAGTTTTTTCGAGTTGACGCATTCGGCCAATATAGCACGGCAAACATTAAAAATGCTGGCCTGAAAAGTTATACTTTTCGACTTATCCACTTATTCCCCCCAACCCTAGAAATAAGAATGATATGCGTAGTAGGAACATTTCGAGTTACATAAAATTCCGACTTACGTATAGACTTTTGGAACGAAATGCTTACGTAAGTTGAGGAGTGACTGTATAGGATTAGATTTGATTGGATTAAATCAATTTTCAAAAGTCAATCGCTTTAATTATGATCTTTTGCTTACCGATCGGGAGCTTTGAGATGTTATTGAATCGACGCGAGACGTTAGGGTGGAATGGATTGAAATCAGCGCCCGCTCTAAGGGGGGGGCAAGCCGGGCGGACGCCCGGGGCGCCAAATTTTAGGGGCGGCATTTTGGCTAGCACTCGAATAAAAAAAAAAAGAAATAATAACCAGAAAGAAAAAAATCAATGTCAACTTCCATTTAGTGGAAACGAAGCCTACAGATGAAATAAAAAGTTAAAAGTTGTGTTTTGAAGATGTCCTTGCGAGACTTCTAATACAAGTGACTGCATTTAGAATCCTAAAATAAATAATAAATAAATAACAGGCGCGACAATCCAACATTGGACTAAGGCCGCAGGATGTGTTAGTGACATCCTATTTCCAAGATCTTATCTGCTTTTTGTTGAGGTAATGAGATCAGTATCACGCTCAGCAGTGTTATTTATCCCCATAAATGGGTACTCGTTTAACATCTGAGTGAGATCATAGTCCGTCACAAGCTCGTGAGTTCGAAAAACACCATGATCCACGGTGAGATTCGAACTCATGACCCTGTGCACTGAAGGTGCGCGCACTAACCGCTCGACCAGCCAGACTACTACTACTACTACTACTACTACTACTACTACTACAATCCTAAAATGCAGAGTAAAAATTTCGTAAATTGTGCGTCTGTGATGATATCTCGCGCCCTACGTCCGTTCTACTTTACAACAAAAATTAGAGATGTATGTGCTAATTTCGGCCTCCATTTGAAAATTTAGTACCTCTCTTGACCGGCATTAAGGATTATATTTGAACCTTCTATACATGATCCTTTGTTCTTACTAAAGGGGAGGGCCACCTAATTTTTAAATAGAGGAAGAATTTATAGAACGTAATCTTATTATTGAATCGTCGCAATTTCATTTCCGGAAATAAGGTCTAAAACTTTAGTTTAGTCTATTGAATCGCAAGAGAGCACATTGCGGCAATTTAATTTCAATTCTCCCGATCTCCTCGTGGATGGATCTCCTTAGTTGATTCCAATCGCATCGATTCATTCATGACAAATTTCGAACAAAGTTGTTTGAGTTTCAGTAAGATGAGGGATGGAATCACAATACACATTACCAGAGCCGCAGTAGCAATACTTCCTAAAGGTTTGTGTTCGTAGAGACGACTCATGGGATGATCGCTCAGCGATCTTAGTTTAACATCCGATTCCGAGCCCTATTTACATATTTTTTGAATGAGGCGACATTCCGTTTATCAACTATGGCCTAAAGGAATAGCAAATATACGCATAAAATGCTAAGAACCGATAGTTTAAGTGCGATGGCTGAGCGATCATCGCATGAGTCTTCTCTATGAACACAAACCTTAATTGTTTTTTTTTCGGATATGCCTAATTCCCCCTATTTATCTAGCTTTGACCTTCTTCTTTATAAAAACTCCCAGTATGGGCGTAGGCTGGATTTCCCCAAGACATAAACATTAAACATCATACCCTTAGCCCGGAATTTGTATAGGGGGTCGAATGTATATAATTAAACTTTATGACAACAAAAATATAAAAAAAAGGGTTAACAATTTGAGAAAGGTAAATCCAAAGCGACCTTTGTCTTTTTAACTATAAATGGCGTCTGCATGGGTTTTACTTCTGAATACATGACCTTTGTCACAAAATTTATCCCTTTCAGACGAAATGTCTCACGAACTTTCCCCAAAGAAAAGTTCGTGTGACGTATCCTTTATTCTAACAGCTAAACATGGCGGACAGCAATGACTCTATAAGGTAAGCCTAGAAGTCAACACGGATAATATGGGCTTTTTTTCTTGAATGAGGTTGGTTGGGCAACATGATCGCAAAACATAGGTAGTTAGTTTCAAAAGTCTATGTCAAGCAAACGCGGATAGGATATGGATGTTAGTGACACCTACATGTGGGTGTTCAAGTTTCGGATATCAAATGCCTAAAACTGCAGTCTGAACAGAACAGAATTGTGCGGATGATAGACTTTTCAAATCCCTGTCTCTGAATAAACGAGATCACCAGACTGAAATCTTTCCTAAAATTGCGATTGAGATCAGATGCCAACAGAATGAGGTATTACAGCAGTAAGACAAAAATGTAGGGAGAGGGAGGTTCAAGCGCCCCTCCTGCCTTGCCTCCTCAAGATGTCGCATTTATGAAAATAAACCACGGACGTTCAAACACTGAAGAAATCCAGCTAATTGAAGTATATCGGATGCACCAGGATGTTATGGAAAGCTATTTATATATTTCAAAGGCATTCTTGTCCTGGGCGGCGTAAGTGCTAGAGCGGGCGGTGTTGAAATATAAAAAGGAAAGGCTGAACCGACATTCTGTAAGGCGACAGTTGACTGGCGATAGTCATTTTCGTCATTTTGGAATCATCTAAGGCGACAGTCGCCCAATGTATCTTATATGGCCGTCATTTTCAAGGCGACAGTCACTTTTATGAAAAATTCACCATAAGTTCAATACGAACTCTTGTTAAACCAACAATTGTGTACCAATAACACAATGTGACACGGCATAACCAATAATTAACGCTGAAACCTTTCTTCAAAAAGTAAATGCCATCTAAATTAACAAAGCGACAGTGCAATGAAAATGATAGGTGTCGTCCTTTGGAACCATGTAACGTCATCACTTTGTATACGGCGACAGATGGTTTTTGTGCTCGCTGTGCTTCGTGTGACAGAGACAGATATATGTATGTGCTTTTGCATTATAGATACTTTAGGGTCATCCGACACCATGCATTGGAAACGTACATATGGTACGTATGGACGAGTTCCCAAAATGGACTTATATTGTCGTCCATCGTACGATGGATTCCATGGTATATGAAAAGCGTCACAGCCCTTATACACCTGCAACTTGGTTGCCAACCTAAGTTGGCAACACGCAAAAAAACCAGAAATTAAGTGATTTCATGTTGCAGGTTGCAGTACCAGGTTGCAAGAACGTGAATGGCGTGGTTGCCTGCAACCTAGGTTGGCAACCAAGTTGCAGATGTATTTGGCCTGTAAGGAATTTCTTTATGTTTTTGAGTGTATGCAATGTATCTAGATGTGTGTGTGTGTGTGTGTGTGTGTGACTATGGTCATGTTTGGTTCGTTGGTGTGTGCTTTATTTGATGACAGATTGTAGAAGTAAAGCTATCTTTAGGAGCGAAAATAATGAGTGCATTCAGCGAACAAAATTGAAAAGCCTTCACGCGCAATGAGAATCTAATTGGAAGAGCACTTTTCTGCTACATTTTTCGTTCGATGAATGCACTCATATTTTTTGGATATGAACATTCATCGGTAATTTTGACGAAGAATGACCGTTACAGCCACAAAATGAAGAATAGCCACCGATTTATATGAAAAACACACACAACACCAAAAAGATCATATGGCACCTGAAGACGTCAGGGTGGATAGTGGATTGGTAGTGTGTCTTTGGTGAAGAGCTTTGAACTTTGAGCGAAACATTATTGGTTATTGGATATGTCGACAAGTTAGCGAAACAACTTTTGAAAATTGACTCGGCGTGCGCCTTTGCAGTAATTTCGGGGATCGGGGGATCTGTCGAAATGAAAATGTATGTCTCTAGGAAGAGCGTGTATGAAGATATTTGTTCGATGCGTTAGCGGTATTTCCACAATATTGTTCATATATTATGTAGAACTACACATAACAGTTGCATGTTACCACTTTTTTTATTGGTACTGATTGGCTAAGAAAGTGGATTTAAATCAAATCAGTCCAGAGAAATCGAAAAAAATTACAAATGAACTATTACCCCGCAGTTATCCTTTTCCTGCCATGCAGCTTATTTTTTTTTCATATGATTTTTAGTTAATTTTAAATATTTTTTTTTCAAACGGCGATTGTCTGGAGTTTATAAATTAGTAGTTCTAAAATGAAAAAAAAAATGAAACGGGAAAAAAACTAAAAGTCAACATCTAACAAGCAACTGACAATTGCCCACACGAAAATATTATCTTCCTTCGACAGGGTAAAATCTATACAATGCCCACGCCCTGTCAAGAAAAATCGTAATTTACTAACATTTACTCTAATGTAAATACAATTAATCCTCACTAAATATTTCAGTATTCTAGACTATCGCTAATGGCGACAGTTATGGGCGATTATCGCCTTAGATGATCCCAAAAAAAACCTCTGTCGCTTTTCGACCTCTGGGTAGTAGTAGCTATCTCTTTCATACACACGTAACAACCCATTAATAAATTGTCGCCCAACGAGACCATCACTTTCGATTATCGTCATTGGCGATGGCGATTATCCCCTTACAGAATGTACCCTCTGATTTTTGCTTGCTTGAATTTCAAGGGTTGGGAATGACTTGAAATATTTAATTTAGAATCAATTGACTGGTATTTAAGGCGTAGACGAGACATTTTTATATTTTGGACCATACATAGCTTTTGCCTATATACGTGATAAAAAAATTAATTTTGTTCAAACTATTGTTTCAGCAGATTGAATCAAATAAGTCAAAAGTTCAAATATATTTGTATAGGTATGAAAATGTAATTGCAAATATCTTGTTTAAATAAAGTATGTAGATAAATCAAGTGTCTCGAATAAATTGTTAATTGTACATATGTATATTTATTATTGTCTTTGGTAGCAAACCTCTTACCGAAACTCGATAATTTTTTTTTCTTTTATGTTCAGCACTTTGAATAGTTTTTACCTCCTTGATCTCTCTCGGATCAAGAACATTAAAATACATTTCATTGGACAATCAATTAAATACTTTTAGGAACCTTCTGAAACGCAAAACCTTCTTTCGCCTACCAGCTACCACAGCTAAAAACCTCAACCTAATCGCTCGACCACACCCACTTTCTTGTCTGCGTTTCTATATGTCTAATATGTATCTGCTCGTAACTCGATTATGTTGGGATAAATCAAATTAGTTTTTGCAGCCTTTAGGTTCAATCGAATGTATACAAAATACAATCGACACTTGACACGCGAAAATTAACCATGCTTGAATGCTGTTGTCTTTTTTGTGTTTCGATTCATATCACAATTACAGTGACCGATACCGATTATGTATACCTACTAGAGAATGTTCAAGTATCTCTGGGTGTTAATCGATATGGCATGGTAGTCAAAGAGTCAAGATCAGCCCGAGTGCGACCTATGTATGTACAGTAGAGCGTCGATTATCCGAACATTCGATTAACCGAACCGAGGACTTGGAGAAATCTATCGCATCAAATGAAAAATCAAGTGGCTGAAGGAAGCTACTTCTATTATTAGCATTACTGAATTAAATACTTCGAATTTCTTATTTTTGATAATTTCTAGTTGTTTTGCACATTTTTAGTTTGTATCGCTGGAATTAGCATTTGAACAAATTATCGAATATTTATATGAAATATCGATTAACCAAGTTTTTAGACATTAGATCGGTTAATCGACGCTCTACTGTACTTGGTAAATTTTCTCAGTAGAGTTACGATTAAGTTGATACCAGTACAAAAAGCCAACATGGTACTTATTTTTTTTTACTTAATATTTGCCGGTATTTTGATAGATAAAAGAATAAACCAAAGCATTTGGCAGTTTTTTTCTTCAATAGCAATTTAAGGTAGTATTTACCTTTCGGCTTTTGAGGTAATTTGTTTTTATTGTACAAGAACAGATTGGAATTGGATCGTTAATTTTCTAGTTATAGTTGGTCGTGAAATGATTATTTCATATTATTTCTGTAGGCCGATTGTTGAGTTCAAGAGTGTATGGCACTTGACGTTTAAAAATAAAATAAGCTTGCCAGGTTGGTCGACTCAAAGAGTGCCCAGGGTTCCAACCAGGGTATAAGTATTTGGCTGACAAAAAATCTAGTGTATCTAATTGCGTACAAATTGTTTGAACGCATATACAAAACGGCAAATTGACGTGTGTAATTGCTGACAAATGAATGGAATTATAATTTGGTATATGAAAAACGAAATGGCCAGAATTTTGTTCCTAGCCTAAATGTGGGTTCAAGAATTGAAGAGGTTTGAATTTGATTATCGCAATGATATGGTATCTTCATTGTTTTGAAATTTATACCATTATAGGAATACCCCGATTTACGGCAGGGTTGCGTTCCAGAAAAAAACGACGTAAGTCGAAACGACTTAAATCGAGTTACCAAAACAAACATCAAAATGCAATATTTCATTCTATGTAGTATTTTGTTTAGTAGTAGTATTATATATTTTCAAGTATTCATGTATGATAAAAAATATAAAGTTTATATTATTTTTGAAAAATATGATGTGATATTCTTTTGGACTGCACCACGTTTTTTTTCTGAATATAATTCCTTGTACGGGAACGCAGCATTATCAATGTTTCGGTTAAATTGTTCATTCCTCTCTTTATTTGGATCCACACCGAAAATCGCCTTTGCTTTATTAAGATATTCGAGGCCTTCTGCTAAATTTTTAACCGATAAATCATTACTGGTGGTGTCTGCAGGAGAGTTCTCAATATCTGCTCCATCCGCTTTATCTTCAGGGTCTTGAATAATATGCAAAAGCTCTTCGGATGACAGTTCTTGGTCATGGGATTCGAGTAGCTCCATTAAATCATTGTTCTCAACATCGAAACCTATATTATGCGCTAATCCCAATATTTCAGAGTGAATATCGGGTAAGTTTGTAACCTCCTCGCGTGAGCATCTAACGCATTCCGGCCAAAGTTTTTTCCAAGCTCCGTTCATATTCGAAGGCTTTACCTCGTTCCAAGACTCATTAATGTGTTCAACTGCATGCATAATATTATAATTACGCCAGAAATTTCGTAGGGTTAAGTTGTTAATATTTTCACGATCTTCTTTATCTATTTCGTTGACAAGTTTTTGAAATGTCCTTCTCAAATAATATGCCTTAAAAGTGGCGATTACCCCCTGATCCATTGGTTGTAATAACGAGGTGGTATTCGGGGGCAAAAATAGAACTTTAATATTCGGTTCTATCTCGTCCAAGTACACAGGATGTGAAGGTGCATTATCGATAATTAGCAGGGCTTTATATGATAAATTATTTTTCTCGCAATAATTTTTCACAGCAGGACAAAAGTGGTTTTTGAACCAATCATTAAATATGGCGCCAGTCATCCACGACTTCTTATTTGATCGCCAAATTACCGGCATCTTGTATCTTTATTTACATTTTTCATGGCCCTTGGGGTTTCGGACGCATATATTAGGAGGGGCTTCAATTTGAAGTCACCGTATGCATTTCCTCCAAGTAACAGTGTTAATCGGTCTTTCGATGCCTTGAAGCCTGGCGCTGTTGCCTCATCGGTTGATACGAATGTCCGAGAAAGCATTCTTTTCCAAAAAAGGCCTGTCTCGTCGACGTTGAAAACCTATAATGATAAAATAGTAAATGCTAAAACGAGCAAAACTTTATAAGATATAATAGCCACACCTGTTGAGCAACATATCCTCCTTCCAAAAGCACTTTTGATAAAATCGGCGAAAATTGTTCGGCAGCAACTCCATCTGCGCTGGCAGCCTCTCCAGTCAATTTAATGTTGTGTAATCCGCTTCGCTTCTTGAAGCGATCAAACCAACCACGGCTCGCATTGAACGATTCGTTAGACCCTCCACCATTTTTGTCTAGCAAAAAATCAAATAAACTCCTTGCTTTCTGTTGAATGAGTAGAGTGCTAAGAGGAACGTTTTTTTGATTCATATCTTCGACCCAAAGAGTTAGCAGTTTTTCCATTTCCTCCATATTTGAGCTTCGGGATTTAGTAATCACGGCACTATTCCTTGAAAGACCCGACTGAACACTTGACCGAATTTTATCGGCATTTTTCATTATTGTTTGCACTGTTGTTCTTTGCAAATTCAAATTGCGCCCGACGGAAGAAACTTTTTCGCCAGAGTCTATTCTCTTAAGTACCTCTAGTTTAGTGTTTAAAGTTAGCGCTTTTCTCGATTTTTTGGGGTTTGTACCCTTATCACTAGCACTTCGTTTTTCACTCATTTTTGGAAAGTGTTAAATGAAAACTGTTGACGATTTGAAACCACAAATTAAACTCAATCAAAATGCACACAAAAAACACAGACGGTAGACTACGAGTGAAGCCAACAGAACCTTCACTTTGTAATTTTTCTTAGAATTCCATTAAAAGGGGAACCACACTGGATAAAGACAATACAGTGTAATTCCCCTTTTAAAATATTGTTTCCGTATTGTAATAAAGATTTCTACACCATTTTTTTTTTTAAGCGACGTAACTGCGAAGCAAGCTAGTCGTAAATTGAGTTATAGGGTGGTAGTTTTTAAACGACGTAAGTGCGAAACGACTTAAATCGAAGCGACTTAAATCGGGGTATTCCTGTATTTAGCTTGACCGAAGTAGTAACCACATAAAGGTTGATGGATTGAACCAAAGATTCATTCTTTTAAGATTTTTTTATCTTTATTTTTGATTATTTTGACCATATGTAAAATAAATAGTCATAATACTATGCAAAGCTTGGCATCCAATTTTTTTTTAACTTCATACACCGTGTCAAAGTGACAAGCCATTTTGTTGCAGCATTTTACAAAACTATCAGAAAATGAATTCTGTGGTCTGATATTATGGCAGCCATTTAAATCAATTTTTAACTTGCATTCTAAAAATATTCTTTCGTCACAAATTAAGTGAAGTTTAATTTTAGCTACCCCTCGTAGTTCTGCGGTGGACTTACATATAAACGACACAACTTACCAAATCGTCAAAAATGTACGCACAAGTCAATTGGCTTACATGAAAGAAGGCAAAAAAATACCATGAAACGTGCGTAACATGTCAGATAATAATCAAGGATTTAAATCAAGGTTCGATGATTAAATTAAAAAAATGTTAAATGTCACCAGATGGTCGTCAGTAACGTCGTTCTGTAGGATGTTACAAAATGTAGGAATTTGGGTTCAAATCCCAGTGCGACCAAGAGACGCAGTGTGACCCGATCAAGCCGCTATGCTCCACTAGACATTACGGAATCCAGAGGAGAGAAAACCACACCAATTGTCCTTTGAACGAAAATTAAAAAAAAATCAGAAATATTCATCATGGAAACTGTCCATACATTACGAGCAGTAAAACTTAAATCTGTAGTGCCTAGATGTACACATCAAAGTATTTTCTTTAAACATGGTCAGAATAAAAGAAAACAGCTGGTTCGATTAGTAGTAGCCGTTTACGTAAGGTAAAAGCCTCTTCAGATGTAGGAAATATATGTACCCAAATATTCCAACTAAGACACTTAAGGCAGGTGTACTCTTCAAAAATAGTAATCATCATTATCTGAATAAAATATGAAATTCGCAGGGTTGAACGAGGCCGGTGGCGGCAGTGCTTCTCAATATTTAGAAAAGAAAGTAATATTTAGATTGAAAAGGTGTTTATCAAATTAATTAACTATCAGCCCGGAAACTACGAATTTTTAAATTTTCTTATTTCATCAAGTAGTCTGGCTGGTCTAGCGGTTAGTGCGCGCACCTTCTGTGCACAGGGTCATGAGTTCGAATCTCACCGTGGATCATGGTGTTTTTCGAACTCACGAGCTTGTGACGGACTATGATCTCACTCAGATGTTAAACGAGTACCCATTTATGGGGATAAATAACACTGCTGAGCGTGATGCTGATCTCATTACCTCAACAAAAAGCAGATAAGATCTTGGAAATGGGATGTCACTAACACATCCTGCGGCCTTAGTCCAATGTTGGATTGTCGCGCCTGTTATTTTTATTTCATCACAACACATTTATAATCTGTTAATTGCTCGAAATATTATTTGTTGTCCCTATGGACATTTCCCCCGAAAAAAATCCTGGGAAATAAATTCTATACAATTCCCATTAACAAATGTTAAATGATCTTTACAACGCATAATCTTGACTTTTTCAGGGATCATATGACCATTGTTTTTAAACAACACTCGTTTTTAAGTTCCCTTTTCCAAAAGCATAAGTTTCAACCCTGCTTAAATTTCTCGCCGTTATGCTGTAGTTCGGATTGAACCAGCTATTATAACGGCATCAAAAATTGCCACGTTAGCACTATCAATTTATTGCTTTCTTATTTACGAGTAGTTTTAAGCCCAGTCCGTTACGTATATTTTTTTATTGAAATTAGATCCCGTTGGTCAGTCTTTTCCTGTAGTATTTCGTTCCAGGCTTAATTTTGGATTCGTCCGTGTATCACCAGCAGATTCCAGGTAGGTATAGATTGTCATTTTCGAATTCCGTACGGCATGAAGAGTGACACCACCTATCAACGTTTTATGAGTAAGGTCAAGAGATGGAGCGGGGTACTGAAACAAACTGTCCCACCACAATTCGAGCAGAATTTGTGAATGTCCGGTACAACACATGAAAATATAACTTAGGCCCAATCAAAAACCGGATATAAGTTGGGATAATATCGTTTGCTGAAATCACCGCAAACTCATATTTTTATAAAGTCTGCAACGAAATTAATTGCTGAAAATTCATTTTTTTCTTTTTTTTCTTTTCTTGTTTCTTAGCCTGGGAGGAGGTTGCGTCGTTGCACCACTGATTATACATTCCTAAATTTGACTCTACTAGACCCTACATAAAAACATCTTTGTCGAAAGCAAAACGGCAGCATATTGCCGAACTCAATGTTTATGGCCGGTTTCCATGCGAAAATTGCATAGATGCCGAATTTGCTATTTCTAACTTGGTACACAGCAAAAATTCGGAGTGATCTTCACTCCGAATCGGTGTCGAATTGTGTCCATCCGAATCGGATAATATTGGCATAAAACTCGAAGCAAGATATTGCTAAAGACTCCGAACGAATGTAATGGCTTTACTATAAAAAGTGGTTTGATTTTATCCTTTTGGTGTAATAATTTGAACTCAAAAGAATACTTTCAATCACACCAAAAGGATTAAGATAAAAAAACACAATTTTCACAGGGAAGAAACATGTAACTCATAAATGAGATTTGTATAACCTCTCTATAGGAGGTCATTTACCTATTTACGCTTTAAAATACATAATAAATGTATCAACCTACCGTGGGAATCGATCCCGGGATCCTATGATTTGTAGACGAACGCCCTACCTACTAAGCCAACCAAACTAAATGACGAAGTTTGTAATTTATACAACATGTCACATCGCTCTACCACCAAACTCACTCCGATCGGTGGATACAAAATGCCAAAATCGAATGAAATTAGCCCCAGCATAATAACTTGATTGAGCATGTTACGGTAATGATCCGATAGGTAATACAGATACAGAATACCAAATTGTAAATGTGTAATTTTGAAGATATTTACTCCGAAATAATTTTGCGTTTTTATCCTATCGGATTCTCTTGATAGAATACCCCGCATATTTTTTGCTGTGTAGATTCAAGGATCTGGAGCAGAGCGAAGCGAAAAACTAGAACGAGGAGCGGTTTTTTTCCAGGACCTTCCAAGCCACCTTTCTTTGCTTGAGAATATCCCAATAAGCAAAAGCTTACCAGCTTGCCAATCGCAATCTTGTATTTTCCTCACAATTTTTATACCCTTCGCTGGTATAGTGAAAGGGTATATTAACTTAGTCATGAAGTTTGTAACACAGCGCGTTTTCCTCGGCCTATTAAAGCCTATGTTTGAATCGCTAAAATCGGACCATGGGGTAATGGGGCTGCCATACAAACCCAACCCCCCAAATTGGGTTTTTTATTTGTGCACCAATTTCAACCAAACCTCAGAAAAATGTGAAGCCAAAAAAAACATTTGTAAGAATGGATGCAATTGAGCCGTGGGATCGTGGGGATGCCAAACAAACTCATGTCTGCCCGTCTGTCTGTCCATGTATCTGTCTCTTCGCACGATAACTCCCGAAATAATGAACGTAGCGTTTTGAAATTTTGGTCAAATGCTTGTTTTGACAAAATCTTGGACGGTATTGAAAATGGGCCAAATCGGACTAAGGGTACCCCTACTTCCCATACAAATTACCCTTCCTTGAAATTTTGATCAATGTCTAATTCGGACATATACTTTAAGTTGATGAAAAGTTGAGTAGGTCCGGCTACCCCTACCTCCCCTACAAAGTTATATTCAGCCATATATTTTGCTATAATGTCGCGAAGAACTTCAAAGCAGCAAATGGTAGCTGTTGGATGCCTTGATAAGATGTTAAAAATGTTCCAGGTCCGACTCATCTATATCCTCCTTCTCCTACAAAAAACATGAAAATAAAAATTTTGGGTTTTGCATGTCTTCTAGGTCTGTACATGGGTATAGAGTATACACTCTTCGTGCTACTCGCACGATTAGAACTCGGTCTCGTTGTATGTTTGAATCGCTAAAATCGGACCATGGGATCATGCGGCTGCCATACAAACCCAAACCTTCCAATTTGGTTTTCTAAGAAAAACTTTTTTATTTGTGTACAAATTTCAACCAAACCTCATAAAAATGTATTTTTATTGATGCAACAAAACATATGTAAAAATGGACGGAAAGGGAACAAGGGGTCATGGGGCTGGCGTACAAACGCAACCCCCCTTTTTGGTTCTTAGAAGGAATATTTGTGAACTCCTGGACCATGAACCAGCGTAACTGGTACAACCATGAGTTGTATCAGCTGTATGATGAGCTACATGTGTCGAAAATTGTGAAATTGCAGCGACTGCAATGGGCGGGACATGTACAAAGGATGAACGACGATCGCATGCCCAACAAGGTGTTGAACGCGCAACGAGTGGACGGAGCCAGATTGCGTGGACGACCGAGAGCCCGACGGAAGCATTCTGTATGTGAGGACGCCTACCAGATGCTAGGCTTTCGAAACTGGAGGATAAGGTCGCGTGACCGCGACAATTGGAGGTCTTCAATTCAGGCGGCCAAGGCCCGACGTCGGGCTATCGTGCCATAAAGAAGAAGAAGACCCTTTTTGGATGGGAAAGTTGGCTTTGATTGTGGCGAAAATATCATTCCTCAAACAAAAAGAAAACCGTTGAACGGTAAGGTTGACTTGACCTGGTCGCCTAAATATAAGTGCTCCAAAAACAAAGCGCTGCCCATCCGTGGCCCCCGGACGTTGGTTCTAAGCAAGACCATTTCTTGGACGGTAAGGTTGATCCGGTTTGGCCACCAAAGTACAATTCATATAAAAACGAAACGTTGACTATCCGTAGCTAACAGACGGTAGTTCTAAGCCAGACCCTTTGTTGAACGCGGTGCGATTGGCATGACTTAGCCGGCGACATATTACTTTCAGACACTGAATTTTCAGGCGGATCATTTCAGATGTAAGCAGTGGCGGCTCGCCAATATGTGCACATGTGCACGTGCACCCCCAGATAAAACAACGATATCAACTCATCATTTGCTGAATATCTTCGCAAAATAAAACACTTCACAAAATATAAAAAACCTGAGACGCACGCGAAATACGTATTCTCCAACATCTAGCATCCATCCATAAAGCACTCTCGGTGTGGTGCACAGAGTCATATCTCATATCACATCAACTACAACTGGTGCACTCGCTCCAAAATCAGATATGTGAAGAGTTCCCGGGGCAAGGGGAAACTGCAAAATTTACACTGGAGTTTGTGCACAGATAGGCTGTGCACAACACTTAGTGATGATGAATTTAGGGTGAGAATTCGTAGTGTGTGTCGTGTGTATATGGAAGAAAATCTAGATCTTTGTTTGCTGGCATGTATAAGATGCAAAATACAGGATGAAACCTGGTTTCGGGAATTGGCTTTTCTCGTAAAATCTTGAAGACGGAGCAAACTAATTATTATTTTTTTTTAATTTGTGTGAATGAATTTGGAACTTAATTACGTATCACAATTTTATTGGCTATTGTAAATCGTTCAAAGGTTTTTTAGGGCCTGTTAGAAATCCACATAATCAAAAGTGAATTTGTTCTTTTGTTAATGTTTGTTTTTAGTTTTTTAATGAGTGAAGCCTTCTTATGGTTCATGGATGACTTTGTTTTCGCTTTGTTTCCGTTTTTTTTTTCGGTGGCAATAGTTCTACCGAACACATACGTCACGCCTCGCCTCTGCGAAAGGCTAATAAAGCCGAAAACGAAAGGTTCAAACACTTGAACACTTAAGCCCCTATTTACATATTTTTTAAGAATTGGTTGCTCTTGTTTGTTGTATATGAGTAGTGAACCCCCAGTTCCGAAGGTCACGAGCCGCCACTGGATGTAAGAAAAGATGATTCCATAGGCCGAACAGAACTGTCCAAAATTTTTGGAGAATTGTAAAGAGTGATCCACATAGACTTTTTTCCAAAATCGAAGAACTCTTACAATGTTGCAGTTTTTACTTATAATTGGATTCAACTATAGATAAGCCATTTTAAATGCAGCAAACCACAATAAAAAAAGGCAGCAAAGCCTTAACTGTATCCCAATTTTTACGGTGACGGTGGCGTCTCCAGGCCTAAAATGGGAAACCTCCTAAACTTATTTTAAGCAAATTAATAAAAACAACTCACCAAGATCGAGAGACAAATATTACAATTGACGACTTACCTGGAATAAAAAGAAAATAAGAAAATTAAAATCAATTTAAACGTGGAAAAGTGTCTTGAAATTGGACTCACAATTTCCCCTATTCTATGGGTATATCCCGCATATTACAGTAATTTAATTCACAATACATAATTGTAATTGGTAAAGCCTAAATTCGACTGCAATAATTTTCCGTCCAGATGTTAAATGAATTCAGTCAATACTTCTCCATAGTGTTCCTTGAAAACTAAAACAATCATCAGATAAACTGTCAATTTTTCGATCGTCAGATGGATTGGATGGTCTATATGTGACTATTACATACAATTTTAACGATTCGACAATACATTTTGTTTTGGCAATTTTCGTGCAATCAACCATATGATTGATTTTCAGATGTGATTGTTCGTTTTTAATCAACGCAGAAAATATTTATATATCAAATTATTTTTATTGAAGGGCTAATAAAGTTTTTGCTAATGAAGCATTTTTTTTTTAATTTAAGTGAAAACAATTTTTCATACCATCTGCTCTACAAAACGCTCATTCTTAAGTGTATGTGCTGCAAGATCGTCAGATATTTTCATTGTAATCGATCGTTAGGAAACTGGACGATTGGTGACACTTACCTACATATTACTGAATTTCTCATCAAAATGATTGTCAATATGGTTAAATTTATATTTCACCCAATTTCCAAACAATACAACCACCCTCAAAAAACCTATAAATTCACTATCAATTACCATCGTCGAATGAATTGCACTACAAATCGTATCGATTCTGCCTCCCTGGTGGAACAAACAAAGGAAGTTTCGAAAATTTTCCTTAACAGCTTTGACGACACAACGACATGTACTTGTCTTTTGCTCAGTACAGTCCAGTAAATTCTTCTTCAAAGGCAATTTTTCACCTTGTGTAAAAAGAACACTAATTGGAGTGACATTGCAGTATACACACGAAATCGATGAACAGCTGGTCGCCCTGGTCGCGACCGTTGACAAACCAATAAACTAAAATACAGATTAGCCATTAGCCTGTATAGATTACTGGGACCTGGGAGAGTCGTGTCACTCATTGTTCTGCATAGTCATGTAAAAATATATCTAACAACGAACTAACGCCACCGCACATTGTTCAGGGTACATACAACATGCAGATCAGATCTCGTGCGCAATTCAGTTTAGTCACTAAGCTCTAAAAGCCGAAGAAAAATTATGTTCCTAAGAAAATCATAAAATCTATACACTTGTCAGCCAGCAAGTTAGATTTAACAGCAGAAACAAGCGAAATTGGGTTTTGGTCGGAGTAAATTTTGCGGAGGAAGGATGGATCCTTTCGCGAAACATATGTTGCACATCTGTGCGTTTGTTTATAATGTAAATTTAGCCAAAAGACTATAGAGACCGTAAAATTTGTTTAGTGAAGAGTGAACGTGAAAATTGTGCAGCCTGAAAATCTGCTTCAAGTTTTACCACTGTATCTGTGAAGAGAAAAACGAAACGAAGGAAAATGTGCTGATGCTGTGATCTTTTATTGGAAGTTAATTTAACCGCGAAAAATTATTGTCGTCGTTCTGAAACACAAAAGCTAAAGGCGATATTGTTATAGTTTCTTTTCTAAAATAGTCATATGCATAAAATTGCATAGACAAATGGGCTGACATGATGCTAGATCGAGAAAAGACGTATATAGAGATTGTATTGTCTTGTCTGCAGGGAGATGCTTTCGAAATTAAGATAAATAAATTTTCAATTAAATTTTGCGAGTGTACTACAAAAACAAGCACATCTATAAATTAGCAGGCATTCACTAATCCTGCGGCATTGTAGTAACGAAGACATTTGG
Source organism: Microchrysa polita (assembly GCA_949715475.1). Classification (NCBI taxonomy): domain Eukaryota; kingdom Metazoa; phylum Arthropoda; class Insecta; order Diptera; family Stratiomyidae; genus Microchrysa; species Microchrysa polita. Next base: position 19,428,019 of record OX454419.1, on the reverse strand, counting down.
TTGGGTATCAGTACTGTCCTATATCATTTCCTTGCACTATCATGCAATCATCGCATAAATGTCATCCACGAGTTTGCACAATTATTTCCGATTATGATATCAAAATGATTAGTTAGCTCCACTAACGTGACATTTAATCGTAATTTACCAGAGAAAAACAAACCGAACTGTCTCGGGCTAATCATTACACATACACACGTATATCCGCCGACTGGATCCCTGAAGGCTCTCCAATCTGTAAGGTTCATCTATAGTACGAGCACATTCACAGTCGATAAATTTGTCCATAGCCAACGGTGTCAATTAATCTTTTCGAATCATCTCGCGTTTATATCGGCGCATAAGCGCGACGCGAGCGCGTGGATTCATATCAGAATACGATAAATTCTCGTAGATTAGTATGTTAGATTTGCACACTCGTAATGAACGTTCTAAGATGTTATTTATTGGCTGTTTAGATACAAATATCTAGAGGTGAAATAGGAGATATGAATTGCAATAATTGAGATGGTATGGAAGAGATGTGTGTGATATGAGGGCAGTACATCATCAATGAGAATGTGGTGATTTGTTGAATGTTTTGAATTTTATGCATTTCCGGAGGATATACTGTACTTGATCTATGCGTTAGAAAGCAGGAAGAATATTGATTTGATTTTATCCAACAAGTCTAAAGATTCTATATTTTATTAAACCCTTTCTAGTTTTTTTTCCATTCTATCATGTCTAGAAAATTTACTGAAAAAAATCAAATAATTCTGCCTATGGTGCCTTATCTTTTTAAATTTAAATGAATCCTTACAAAAAGCCAACGATTCTTTCGATCGTTACAGGTGTGTATGTGTCTGTAAATAAAAAACCGTATCTATATAAATTTTTATTTTATCTTAATTTAGAAAGCTTTACAGCATCTTCATCTTTTCTCGCAATTTATTATATGTAGATAAAAGATAAAAGAAGCTTTTACTTATCTTCGAATCATTTACATATTCGAAAATATGTGTTTTTTTTCATCTTCATAAGCTTTCAGATTTTATCTTTCGAAAAAAATAATCTTCGGCATCGTTGCCTACCTTTAGGGGTATTTACAATTTAGATAAAAAGATACAATGCATATTCGATCAGGGTTACCAGATATAACTAAAAAATTGATCACGATCAGCAATATAGTTTGATTTTGTATACATATTTGGGCTTGGATATCGGTCGAACGCGCCGGCACATCTTTGATCTTCGTTGGACTATTCTATTCTATAATTCCATTATTAGGTAATAACAAACTCAACCCATTATAATTATTATTTCACAGAGTAACTGTGTATCTTCCTATACAGACACGACAGAATTCTTCTTCCTCTTGACTGGGAAAATATATTCGCAAATTTATTAACCAAACAAAAGACCTTCACATAATTAGAAAGAATATGTATGTACGAGCCAGAATTTGGCAAAAGATACATTCTTTTTGAGAGGCGTGCTCGGTGACACCCACCAGTATCAATTAGTAGGTTTGATTGACGCCTATGGCGGCTATTGTTAAATCTTCCGTATTGGGTTGATAATAGTTTTATATGGAAAGTCAAAGTCATGGAGGAATGTTTGCGATTTTTTTTTTTTTGGGGAAGTCGTCGTTGTGATGTCGAGAAGGAAGTAACTGTTAAACGAAAATTGAGAAGACCAAGAACTCTGAATCCTAAGGTTGAAGAAACCACTTTAGTAACATTGAGACAAAATATACTTAAAATTGTGCTAAAATAGTATGAACTGAATGGTCAATGATTCCTGCATACAAACATGGAACATGTTTATTTATGTAAATACGTATCATAGTTGCTTGTGTAAAATAGATTTCCACGCCAAGATTTAGTATCGGATGCTTACATTTTTAGTATGTAAGATAGTTCGAGTTCCCTCCCCGAACATATGTATACATTTTTGTCCACTCTAAGAAAAGTGTTTTATATCCAACAAGCTGGCCTTGCGAACTTCGTATCGCCATATCTACAGGTATACCGTCAGGGGAGCACCTAGCCGTTACGGCCTTATCTCCCGGTCCTTTCGGAGGTTTGGACCTTCGTTGTTTTACTGACAAGGTCTTATTGTCAGATGGGGATTTCTTCATCCAGTGAATGCACTCACCTTCAGACACCCAACCCCGGGGGTGCATCACGAGCTCGATGTCTCGGGTCGGGCAACAACCTACAGCCACCTCGAGTCCAACGCTTTTTTATTTATTTTATGGTCCCCTGGGCACACCCATCCCCGAGTTACACTATTCGCTAACGACTTCTCTTTAGCAGGTGTGATCCTCCTTCGGCACCCTTTTGGTTAAGCCTCACGTACAATTCAGATGTGCATCTCCCATCCGGGCGGCCCCTTCAGTTTACTAGTCAGCAATGCGATTCGGGCCGTGTGGTCATCAATCCACAAACTAGTCAGAAATAGGCGCGAAGGCATCTTCTACCCAGGCCATTCTCCCTGACTAGCCCCTTCGAGGCTCGGGTTTTGCGAAGCCGCCAGCTCCGAGGCTCACACGATTAACCGTAATGGTGAACCTACCCCCCCCCCACTAGGCAACACCCATCCCCAAGTTACACTATTCGCTAACGACTTCTCTTTAGCAGGTGTGATCCTCCTTCGGCACCCTTTTGGTTAGGCCTCACGTACAATGTATTTCCCAGGCTCGTTGAACCTGTGACTACGAGCCTGTGCAGACTCGTAGCGCTGCTTTTCACATCCGGGCGGCCCCTTCATTTTACTAGTCACTGTGGTCATCAATCCACAATCTAGTCAGAAATAGGCGCGAAGGCATCTTTCACCCAGGCCATTCTCCCTGACTAGCCCCTTGAGGATCGGGTTATGCGAAGCCGCCAGCTCCGAGGCTCACACGATTAACCGTAATGGTGAACCCCCCCCCTAAGGAACACCGTTTACGTGATCGGCCTTTAGTGACTTCTTTCCCGTAAGTTGTGGGATGAGGTAGGTCACGCCAAGAGCCACCCGTATACAGGGTGTCCGGAAACTGCCGCATAAACGCACCGGATTATGATTCCTCAGTTGATTTCCAGCAAAAAAGTTTTACGGAACATACCCCCTCAGCTTATCCCTTTAGCTGCCACAGGCATTTGAAGATTTTTGAAAAAATCATTTTCTTGCACGTCTTAAAGCCTAATATCTCCAAAGCTAGACCAGCTAGAATAGTGAAATAAAATCACTAAACCACACTAAAATCGGATAAGAGGTTTGGTTTTTACACAGCTTCAAAGTCAAATTTGCGTGATTTTACCCAAAAACAATCTTTTTTTCAATCTCAATTTTCTCCAACTTCTGCCAAGGTGAGGTGCTTGTACGATTCTTTTAAAAATTGGCGCATAGTCTTACGATCATATCTTTCTTACATCATTTTGATCTAGCTCCATTACTTCGAACAGGTTTTATACGTTAAGTGTAGAAAACTAGGTTTAATTTTAGCTCGAATTCAATACAATTCAATTCACACTGCCCCTAAAGATCTGCAATTGGTAAAATCTATTCAAAGTATGTCGAAATCGAGCCAAAATTAACCCTATTTTTCTGCACTTAAGGTACTAAACCTGTTAGAAATAATGGAGCTAGAATAAAATGATGTAAGAAAGATATGATCGTAAGACTATGCGCCAATTTTTAAAAGAATCGTACAAGCACCTCACCTTAGTTGGAGAAAATTGAGATGGAAAAAATGATTGTTTTTGGGTAAAATCACGCAAATTTGACTTTGAAGCTCTGTAAAAACCAAACCTCTTATCCGATTTTTGTGTGGTTTCATTTTACAGGTAAATTTGTTGGCTGTAATAATCATTTTATTTCACTATTCTAGCTGGTCTAGCGGTGGAGATATTAGGCTTTAAGTCGTGCAAGAAAATGATTTTTTCAAAAATCTTCAAATGCCTGTGGCAGCTAAAGGGTTAAACTGAGGGGGTATGTTCCGTAAAACTTTTTTGCTTCAGTCGAAGTACCCTTTTTTAGGGTTTTTTAGAAATTTTTTTTTCAAAAAAACCCTTATGAAATCGATTTTGTCCGTCCGTCCGTCTGTTCACTAAATAACTCGCAAACGGCTCAACCGATTGTCATGAGATTTGGTAGGAATCTGTAGAATGGTTACAGTCTTTGGCACAAATAGCTTAGAAGCTGGTAGGAAGAAGATAATAGGGTGTCCCGAACATTTAAAAAAAGGCGATTTTTTTAGTTTTTATCGGAGATTGACGTAAGGGTATTTAAATCAAAGACGAGTACATTTCATATCAGTTAAAATTTTCCAGTTTCGAGTAAAGGTAAAAAAGTTATTGGCGTTTAAAGTTAAACTTCCTTTTCGACTTCCGTTCCTTTTCTCGGATAAGGCCGCGCATTCACAAAGAAAATCATGGACACTCTCGGGAACGGGATATATCTAGTATAGGCCATATCATCCTCGTCGTAGCACAAGTACATCCGCAGGCCCATCTCGCGTTGGTCCTACGTTTAGAAGCGGTTTCAATTATTATCGATGCACAGACGGCAATAGGTTTTTTTATCTTCCCGCGGTCGCTTCAAAAATACTTGCTAACGCATTCCGGGGCAAGTCGTCTGCGCAGCAATTTCCGGCAAAGCCATTGTGACCCGACTCATGCGTCCGTCTTGGAACCGTAGGTTTTGGCTGGCTTAATCGCTACCCCGCTGAGGTTTGACCAGTCTGTTAGGATAGCCAGGGCGTTCTCCAAAAGTTCGGTATGTGTGTCAGGAAACTTGCCTCTAACGGCGATAGCAATATCATCAACATAATCGATTATTTTGCATCCGATTCTTTCCAAATTTAAGAGCAATTGATAATCGCAACATTCAAAAGTAGAGGAGACAGAATACCTCCCTGTTGATTGCTCCTGCAAACATATCTACCAGCAGAAGACGAACTCAGCCTACTATGAAGGCGCATTCGGAAGCTTATTCACAAGGGAAAAAATCGAATCTTTAACTTGTTGGCTCATGAGAGCAATGCTCTGGGTTTAATATTGTTAAAGGCTCCCTCAATGTCAAGGAACCCCACGATAGTATATTCCTTATGATGAATAGATGTTTCAATATAACTAACCACGAGTGTAACGAGTGTATAGAGCTGTATCAACCGATCGCCCTTTCCAATATGCATGTTTGACATGGATATTAGATTAGCTGGGGAGACCGTTCGTATATGAGCATCAATTAGTCGTTCTAATAATTTAAGCATAGTCGCTGAAAGGCTAATGGGGCGGAGGTCCTTTGGACTCGCATTCGAACTTCTACCCGTTTTAGGAATAAAAGTAATTCTCACCTCTCTCGAGCTGTGAGGAATGTGTACCAACTTTAGGCACGCTGTACGTATGCGCTCTAAGGATAAGTGATGTCTGCGCATTGTTGCAGGTCCGCAGGAATAATGCCATCAGGCCCAGGCGATTTAAAGGGCTCAAAGCTATTCAAAGCTGCTTATGGCCCACATAACCTTCTCATGACTGAGTATGGATGGCGTGCGACATGGCTCTATGCGAATGGCCTGTAGATCAGGTAAAGCAGCGTTTGAACTACCACGGAAATGAGTGTCAAACAGACATTCGATGGTTTCAATGCCCGACGACGTCCAAGAACCGGCTTCCTTTTGAAGAAAGCTTGGAATAGATGGGTTAAACGCCAAAATTTTCCTGAATCTAGATGTTTCGGAAGACCCTTCAATGTTTCTCCAGGCACGCTAAGCTCCTCTTAACTTTTTTTTTTTGAAAGAGCTAAGATGCCTTTTATATGAGTTCCAATCCGATTCAAGCCTTAGCTCCATTGAAACTTCTTCTACATGCAGGTCTTAACTCGGAGATCTTAGAGCTCCATCAAGCAGGTTTTTTCTTGCTTGCATGTGCTTGGTGCCCAGGAAGCAGTTATCGCAGTTTTTATAACATCAGTGAAGAAGTTTACCATACTTCTCAGATCTTGTCCATTGTTTGGAATATTTAAAAGGCAAGGTAACCCTGCGAGCAGAGTCCCGAAACCTCTGCCAGTTAGTCCTCCTCCAGTTTAGGATAACTGGAGATACCTCAGGGCGCGCAGAAAAACTGAACTGTAGATACCGGTGATCGGATAAAGAATGTTCCGCCGATCCCCAGTCGTTTATTAATTGAAAGACATCGTCCGATGAGAAATTGGTGTCCAACACCTCCTGCCTGTTTTTTTTTAACAAAAGTAGGCTCGCACTCTACATTGCAAATCAGCAGATATTCAAGAAGTAATTCACCTCGGTTGTTGGTGTCCGAGCTGCCCCAGACTACATTATGCGCATTCGAATCGCATCCCAGGATTACACTAGTACCAGAAGACGTTGCCAACGCAACGACTTCCTTCAAGTTTGGGGAAAGCAGAGTGCCGTCATATGGCATATATTCCGAAGCAACCCAAAGCACCTTATCCTGCAATTCTATACAGACTAAGACAAAATCCTTGTCGCTTTATTTAGGCACCAGGAACGCCTTGATGGTTTTCCTAATAAGAATACAGGATCGCGGTATGCCTTGTCCTGTAACGTAAAAAATGTTATATCACTTCAGACCATTAACCAGGGTTCTTGAATAAGCACGATATCGTCTAAACCCTACGATAGACGACATATAAGAGCAGCTGATGCTGCCTTTGCGTAGTGAAGATTAATCTGAAGGAACTTCACCATTACACCTTTTCAATCATCGTAATGTTCCCCTCTTCATTCGTATCAGATCCGATATCGTGACTTGTTGGGGATGGTTGAGACGCAGTGTCGAGGGCAGCCAGAGCTGAGCATAGAGAGACGCAATCGTCCACAGACTCAGAATTTCCCACAGGGGGACCTTCAGGAACGGCATCAGCAGCCCGTTCATCGTAGGCGGGCACCGGATTGCAGGCCTTTTTAATATTGCCCTTGTAAGTCCTGAGCCTTAGCTTAATGAAGCCAAAAATCACAACTCCGCCCGAGCCTGGGATGGCTTATTGGTGAGCAAAATCGAACTTCTGCGATTGTTGACAGCGTCCTCCAAATTAATGATTTGCCAATCGTCTGTAGGGATCCCTGGATTGCACATTTGAATAATGCTCAGGATATGGTCTTTATCAAACACAAAAGATGGCAGCCACATACGAGCACGCGGGCGTGTGGGGATATCCTGTTTGGCCACCACCTCCAGCTTAGGACCAGTCCATAGTTCGCCTGCCTTGCCAATAGCGAATTTGAACATGGAGGCCGATCTCTGATCGGCGAATCTCACGAGCTTCACGCGACCTTGATACCAGAGAAGAGAACTTTGTCAAAATGTTGCTTGTTTGGTTATTGGTCTACACATCTCAGGAGGTTTCCAGCTATTTCAGGTTAAAACCAATCTATTAGGGGGGTCCAATCTACTGAACTGCGCCAATCCGATCAAGAAATACTATTGACAAAAGTAGGCGCAAATGATATAGTCAAAAGCATTCAGCAGAAGAGGGCGGAGTGGAGCGTATGGGAAAAAATTATCTGCATTTAAAATGTTCGATTAGTTAATTTTCCTTCAACTCTCATTCTTCCATCTAAGGTGGAAGTCCTTCAGGAGGCGAACGGGGGAAGAATTTACTGAAATACGAGTATGCTAAGCCGGCCAAAAGATATATGCAAAAACTGGGGAAAATTAATTGCTAATTTTTGAAATGTTTCACTTCTACTATAATGTAAGCAAAGGTCATTGAAGGGGTGAGGAGGTAGGTGGGGAATTACGATAATTCCATCAACAGATATACACAAAATATGGAGCAAATAAACGACCTTCACAATTTTTCTCCTGGTTAATGATGACGATGTTTCAATAAGTATTTTGCTATTAAGCGTGTAAGTCATTCAGCTGCTTATGAAAGCGGAAGACATTCAGCCAAGACATGGAATTCACTAAACTCCGCTAATCTGTTCAGAAGTATGGTAATGTTATGGTATGTTTTTGCTCATTGTCATTTTCTGCATATTTCAATTTTGCTCATTGTGAATTTTTCGAAGTCTTAATACGTATTCCGCTGTTTGGGGTGCAGACCAATTCGGAACAGAAAATTTTCGAAAAACACGATCAAAAACACGGAGAGAAACTGTGAAAACAAACGCATTGTGAATTGCTGCTCATTTCCGCATTTTACAACGCTATTATGCGTAAAGTTTAATCAAACAAATAGCGATGGAAACGATCATGGAAGTCGGTTCAGCCGTTCCGTGAGTTATAAATGAGGTAACTGACAAAACTTTCTTTTATACCATTTCTCAGTCAAGTTCATAACCGAAATATCAAATTCGTAACTATCGACAACCAAATTTATATCTTCCTATTATCGAAGATAGATAGTTGTATATTTTTATTGAAATTCAAAAGGTTCAGGGCTCAAATATGCATTTACAGTTACGATTTAAGCTCTTGACCGAGAAATGGCATATATGGCTAAAAAGGATCATTGTGAATTTTATGCATATTTCAATAGTTATTCTGGTGCCTTTAAATAAGTTGCGGCAAATTTACTCAAAACCTCGAATTTATTCAGAAAAACAACAGTTTTCAAAATTTTGCTCGTTATGCCTTTTTGACATGTTTCAATAATTATTCTGACTATATACCAATCTGGAGTCGGGCAATTCGTTCAAGAACCACAGAAAGAAAGACGTGAAAAAGAACTACCTTCATCATTTTGCTCATTGTGAATGTGCCGAATGTTTCAATATCCGTAGTTGTCCTGTTACTCCGGTTAGACACCGGTGGGACAAATTTACTGAAATCCGCTGATACATTCAAGAAATACAGGCTGAAATAGCAGAAAAAACTATTCATTGTGACTTTTTGCCCATTGTGAATGTTTCAATAATTTTTCTGCTATTCCGGCAGGAGCCTAACGCAAAAACCCTCAAATCAGACCAGCCGTTCTGGCGTTGAAAATGGTGTAACTAACACCAAAATATAGATTCGGAGTGGAGACCAATCCGGTGGAGCAACAGTTATAAGATTTGCTAGTCTTGTTCAATAGTTGTTGTGCTATGTGTGCTTTTTCAATAGAGTTGTTGTGCGGCATGGGGGGCAAATACGGTGAAGCAAATTTACTGAAATCCCCTAATCCGCTCAAAGTGCACAAGGGTAGGAAAAAAGCTGCCTTCATTTTATTTGCATGATTTGAAAGAAAGGGTGAGGGTGAAGAAAAATCCAAGAGGAAACTTTACAAAAATACAACAATCCGTGCGGCAAATTTACTGAAATCACCTTATTTGCTAAAGATATTAAGACAAAAGTACATATGCGACTACACTTGCGCCACTAGGAGTTAGGGTAATCAAGAGATACATATGCGCAAAATAGCTGATTTCAAAATTTGCTCATTTTCTGCAAGTAGGTAGCTTTTTAACTATTTGTTGTAGGGACCATTCCTATGGTGGTAACTTACCAAAATCCACTAAAACATTCCAAAAGATCAAAAAAGCAGCTGCCTTAAACATTTTTCCCATTCTGAAATTTATTATTTTGTTATTTGAAGTAGAGATCGATTCGGCGTAACGAATTTAACGGTATCCGTTGTCCGTTCAGGAGATAAATGCAAAATCCGCTATTACGTTCAAGAAATATAGACAAAAATATGTGAAAAAAAAAACTCATTGCGAATTTTTGCTCATTGTGAATTTTCTGAATATTGTTATGGTTATACTGCTATTTCCGTCGGAGCAGAATACGTTCAAGAAATACAGGCAGAAGTGGGCAAAAAAGAATATATTGTTAATGTATGCTCATTGTGAATATTTTTCGCATGTTTTAATAATTCTGCTTTTCCGGCCTAAAATCATGGAAGTCGGTTTAGCCGTTCTTGAGTTATAAATGGTGTAACTGACACGACTTTCTTTTATATACAGGGTCTCCTGGAACTACCGCATAAACGCACCGAAAAATGATTCCTCACGTGATTTCCAGCGCAAAAAACTGCAAGGAACATACTCCCAATTCTTAACCCTTTAGCTGCCACAAGCGTTTAAAGATTTTTGTAAAAAAAAAAACTCTTATACGACCTAAGCCCCAATATCTCCAAAACTAAACTAGATGTAATAGCGAAATAAGATGACTATCACAGCCTATAAAACAAAACTAACCGCACTTAAATCGGATAAGTGGTTTGGTTTTACAGGGCTTCAAAGTCAAATTTATGTGATTTTACCCGAAAACATTTTTTTTTTCGATCTCAACTTTTTCCAACTTCTACCAAAGTAAGATGCTTGTACGACTCTTAAAAAAACTTAAAAACTTTTATAAAAATCATAAAAAAAATGTTTGCTTGAAAAACGAAAGACTTGAGCGAGAAACCTGAAAATCTTAAATTTTCATATTAATATTTTCATTTGCTGCAGAAACAATTTGTAATGCACAAGAATGATTTTTTTCATTTTTTTACTCCGAGATTAGTGAGTATAATCAAAAAAAATAGAGCAAAGGTTGTTCTGAGCAGAGGAATTTGGTATAGGGAATTTGCATAATTCCTCTAACTGAATTGATCTATTTTCAGTTCTTGTCACTTTTTTATTTAAAATTTGCAATCCCCCAAATCTTTACTACTAAAAAAAAACAAAAACCACATAACCACTCAAACCTCTATGCCATCTTATCAAATTCCTCTAATGGTGATTTACGGTTCAACGATCAACTTCTCAATGTACTCGTATTTTGCTATAATTAATTACATTGCTTGTACATATACTCCATATCATTGATTAAAATAAATTAACTATTAGTCAAAACATATTTCAAATGGCCCGTGTCTTTGCCGATCATTTGCCTGTTCGACGCCATACGCGGGCCGGGGACTCGAAATTCGAAAATACACAACGAAACTTGACTTGCTCCGCATTTGATTGATGACTACACATTGACCATTAAAAAGATATTACACAAACTTCCATACAGACTATATGCGATGAACAAATCTACATTTATGCTTTTTATACGAGAGCCTATCGCAAAAATCTTTTTGCGTAAAAATTTATTATAAATTTAATTTGAAATTGCCATTTTGTTTCGGTACGTGATTGTATGTATATATGACCGGGACATGTCTAATATGGTTTTTTGCTACTAGTAAAAGAGTGCTCGAGCTCGTTATCAATTTGCCGGCAAAAGACAACGACAAGTATGGTTCAAAACATCGCATTTATAGCCGTGACCTTGAAAGAAGTTAAGGTTTTGTGTTTGTATGTATTTTTTAAGAGCCGGCTTTTCGGGATTTTTTTTGGAACAATATCCGAGAAGTATACGTAGTGCCTGTTTAAAGCCCGAAACCATAAATTTCAAGTAACAAGAATTTTTTTCGTTTCTTAGTTTTTGAGTACCATGTCACGATAAATGGAACTGGACGCCAAATCGCCGCGGTTTTTTTTTCACGCGCACAGAAAATTCAAATATTTGCTCATGATTGAATTATATGAAAATTATGACAAGGCAAGATCAATACGCATAGATGAGAATCACAACAAAATTAATGCGATTGGCGTTGATAATTGAAAATGATCCAACGATAATGAGTATGAAGTCCACAAAAAAATCTTTTCCGGAAACAAAAAACTATGAAGACATTATGATTGTGGCGAAAATAAGAAGAGAGGGCGAGACATCGAATTGCTGATCATGATAAATATGTCCTTGATGTAATTAAATGTACATCGACATGGATGGATGGATGGAACATATTGTGGTGATGTTATTGCTCTATTCTTTATTTTATAGATTGCTTAACCAATTTGTACGGGCGTCAAGATTTATGTCATAGATCTATATTTATTTTCGAGTAGAGTATTTGTCTTGCCCACAGGCAATAGGTTTCGAGTGATTAGATCTTATGTAATACGCCACGGTATTCATTTCAAAGTATGTAGATGACTCTTGAGATTCGAGTATACGTGGTACATGTTGACCCAGAAAAATAAGAATATCACGTTACCGCCGAAAACCGCAAACAAATTTTATTTCAGAAGAATTTAATTCTTTATACGTGATATGGAAGAGTGCGAAGTGAATGTATGAGGCTGTAGAGCTTTGATAATTTTTTTCTTTTATGAGTGACTTTATTGTGATTGAATGGATATGTTTCGTATCACAAACAATTCTGACGATGATGGTAGAAGTCAAACCAATTGACCTTTTAGTATGGTTGTTAAAATATTTTCTTACCGTATTTTGAAATTCAAAATTTAAAAAAATACATACATACATACATACATACAGAGGGCGCCCGCAATACGAGGGTTTTTTAGTTTTTGGATACATACATAATGAATAATTTTGCATATATATTTTATAGCTAACAAATAAGAATTATGCACAATATTAATGAAATGCTTCTTGCAAATCTATTTTTCGATTGGTAGTAAACGCGTTCCATTTTTAGTTAGACCAATCCAAAAATTGATTTACTATTTTTCATGGCTACACATATTAACTGAATTTATTAGCTGTCACTCCGTTACCATTACTCCAAACTGAAAAAAATAACTGATATGAAATGTACCCATCGAGTTCTTTGATTTGAGTATCCATACGTCCATTTTTATTTATTTATTTATAAACGGACAATCTGTCCTTGATATACATATTTATATAAAAGTGGTAGACTTATAAAACTAAAATAGAAATAAAATAAAATAATTAAACTAAAATTCAAATACAATAACAAATTAAGTAATAAATTGCTAAGTTTATCAAGATTATGTAAGATTTCATTAAGTATTCATTTAAATAGACTGATCCAGAAATACGTGGAAAATATAATTGTAAAATGTACGTATGTTATTCAAACAAATTAAATATGAATTGTTTTAATATTGAACGACTAGTATTAAATAGGTCAAGGTGACTGGTTACTAGGTTCCCAACAGATTTTAAACGTTCCAAAGGTGAGTTGGCATTAAAGTTACTTCTGTAAGTGTTTAAATGGAAAAGTTCGTGATGTCTAGTATATCTTTGTGGAGTATTGAATGAGAATTCCTGCAATATATCTGCTGCTTCTATAAAACCATTAATTACATTAAATAAGAAATTAGCATCAAAGAAATATCGACGGGTTTCTAGCGTATTTATTTTCAGTAGGGATTGTAACTCAGCATAATTAATTGTTTCGAGAGACAAACCGAGTTTCTTTGACACATATCTTAAGAATAAGTGTTGTACCGTTTCTATAGTATGGGTATGTGTTTTATAAAACGGGCTCCATAATACTGTGAGATATTCGAGTTTACTCCTTACTAAAGAAATGTATAATGTTTTTATTGAATTGATGTTATTAAATTCATAAGTATTTCTTACGACAAATCCCAACATTCTACGAGCTTCTTCAGAAATGAGATTGATATGCCGTGTAAAATTTAAATTTGACTCAAACATTATGCCAAGGTCTTTGACAAAGTTCACATTTTCAAGTGGAATATTGTTTATATTGTATACATTTTCAAAAGAAAAATTACTTCGATGAAATACAATAGATTTACACTTGGATAAATTTAATTCTAACTTGTTCAAACAACAATAAGTATAAAATCTGTCTAAATTGGATTGAAGGATAATGATGTCATCCACAGAACCAATTGATTTGAAGATTTTGCAATCATCTGCAAAAAGTAGGAATTCAATCTCGGAAAAAAACATATTAATATCATTGATATATAACAGAAACAGTAGTGGACCTAAGTGCGATCCTTGAGGAACACCGGAAGTTGGGGAAAATGGATTTGAGAAATGATTTTCAATATTTACGATTAAATATCGATCTCTAATGTAATCATTTATCCAATTCAATAAAGGTCCATTGAAACCAAACTTATGTATTTTTTTAACAAGAAGATCAAAATTAATCTTATCAAAAGCTTTCACAAAATCTGTGTATATGGAATGTACTTCTAAGGAGTTCGAAAATGATTTATGTATATAATTTTCATAAGATAAGAGGTTTGTTGCAGTCGATTTTCCAAGGCAGAAACCATGTTGATTGGGTATAATCAACGGACGCACTAGAGGAGTTATATAATCAGTAATGATACTTTCGAACAGTTTTGGAATACATGACATTATACATATTGGTCTGTAGTTATGAATATCATCTTTAAACCCTGATTTGAAGATAGGTACAACATAACTTGATTTCCATTGCTTAGGAAAATTCCCCAATGAAAGTGATAAATTAAAGAGGTATTGAAGAGGCTCTACTAAATTCACGGCACAATTCTTAAGAAATATTGCAGGAATACCATCGGGACCCGGACTTATTGATGTGTCAAGTCCAGAAAGTTTATTAAAAAGACACTCCGTGCTGATCGAATAATTTGACAAACAAAATGAGTTATTCAAAAAAGGTGGATCATAGAAACAGTTATCAGTGGAGTAAACTCTCGAAAAATGTTCGGCAAAAAGATTAGAAATTTCATTTAAATCAGAGCTACTTTTATCATCTAGAAACATAGTACCCAGTAAACCTCCATCTGATTTCCTCGAATAAATAATAATAAGATAAAAACTAAAAAACAAAAGGTTTTTCAAATCTCCGGGACACCCTGTTAGCTTTGTCTTACCAACGTCGAAGTATTTCGTGCTAAGGACTGTTACGATTCGACACATTTCATTACGATCGATTAAGCCGTTCGCAAGTTATTTCGTGAACACATTTTGAAATGTCCGGGACACCCTGTTATCTTTGCCATACAAACTATTAAGTATTTCGTGCCAAAGACTGTTACCATTCTACACATACCTACCAAATTTCATGACGATCGGTTAAGCCTTTCGCAAGTTATTTAGTGAACAAATTTTCAAATGTCCGGGACACCCTGTTATCATTGCACTACCAACTATTAAGTATTTCGCGCTAAAGACTGTTACCATTCTACACATTCCTACCAAATTTCATGACGATCGGTTAAGCCGCTCGCGAGTTATTTAGTGAACAGACGGACGGACAAAATCGATTTCATAAGGGTTTTTTGGAAAAATCTAAAAAACCCTAAAAAGAGCTCACCAGACAGCCTTTTTTCCGGTTGGACCGGGGCTGTAAAATCTTCGACAGAAGTAAGCAGGCCCATTTCATGCGGTTGCTTCCCAGCATGATTCGCCCGACTTGGACGCGCATGCGTACTAAAACACAGCCCAAGGCCTCGCCCGAACTAGTGGGTGGACGACGCGGTACGGGAACTCAGGCCAATTCGACCCATTGTACTCTTCCGTTGCGCTTAGGCGCTGTTTTGTCTGCGATTGATGCAGGATTTCGCGAAGCGTAGCACATTCCTAAGAGTTAGTGGGAACGCCTCGCTCTTATCGATGAAGTAATCACCAAGATACCTCATCCTTGACATTGAAAAGGCAGGGCAGCTGCATATGAAACGCAATGCTGTTTCTCTTCTTCCTCATACTGGCCACACATAGCCTTACTTTTGTGTAGGTGGTAATTATTTAGAGAGCAATGACTTGTCACTAGATCTGTGAGAGTCTTTATGCCCCTTTTCCTGAGATTAAAAAGGAAGAACGCCACGTGTCGCATAGGTGTGGCGATGAAGTCTTTAGTCTCTCGGCAGGAATCTATGTTCTCCCAGATTGCGGCATGGATCACAGACGACTCCCTTTTAAGGGTAAGCTTGATCACGGATGATGGTATGCCGAAAGCTGGCTCCGGACTCAGCATATGTGAGCTAGAGCCTTGTCGGGCGAGTTCATCTGCCATCTCGTTCCCAATGATGTTTGAGTGTCCGGGCACCCACAACAGCTGTAGCCCGTTTAGTCTCCCCAGCCTTAGAAGCGCTTGATGACAATTCCATACCAGCTGGCTTGATATTTCTGAAGAGTCCAGCGCCTTTAAGGCAGCTTGGCTGTCAGAGCAGATTCGAATGTTGCGGCCGCGCCATTTGTGCCTCGTACATTCATGGGTTGCCACTATTATGGCGTAAATTTCTACTTGAAAAATCGATGGGATGGTCTCAAGAGACTGATACAGCTCAATTCTTGGTTGAGCCGAGAATATCCCTAAACCAGCCATGCCATCCATCACTGATCCATCAGTGTAGATAATGATGTCATCTTCAACGAAGTCATAGTGGCCTTCAAAGGACGATTCTTCTCTGTCAGTGGGGATTACTTGGTATGTCTTATCGAAGACGTATTTTGAAATTATTCTGTCCGAAGGCATCAGCGCCTGAGGATGTTTTTGAAGTGATTTCAATATTGAAGCATGACAGTTGAATGTTGTTATCTTCCAGGTGCCTATGTTTACAAGACGATAAGCGTCGACCATTGCCCTCTTCTTCACTTACACATGAAGTGGTGATAAGTTCAGGAGGTCCTTCAGTGCCATGGACGGCGCGGTTTTCATTGCCCCAGTGATGCATACGCAGCCCCGTCTCTGCAAATGCGTCAGCAGCTTCTTGCTGATGCCAACTCTGACTCTAGGCCACCAAACAATGCACGCAATAGCAGGATGGGTAATATGATGGAAGTATACATCCAGTGTACCCGTTGTGGTGAAAGCCCCTAAGACTTGCCTATTGCACTTCTGCAGCACCAGAGCAGCCTGCAGACTTAAGCCTTACGCCATCTGTCGATTAGCGCCGTAGTGTCCATTGCATTCGGTTACAGATTGTGTCCACAAATTTGCTTTTGAATATTATAGCCAGGTCGTCTGAATAAGCTTCCGCAAAAACTCTGTTATTATCTAAAGTCCGGAGCTGAGTGTCCATCACAAGGAGCCACATCAGAGGAGAGAGAACTCCGCCCTGAGGGCACCCTCTGGTACACCCTGCTTCGATGGTTTTTGATCCAACTGTTATAAGGATATTCCTTGAAATGAGCATGTTACCCATGCATAGTAGCAAAGGGTCGATTCCGTACTCGTTTGCCGCATCACAGATGCTGGTAAATGAAGCGTTGTTGAACGCCCCTTGGAGGTCGATGAATGCAACCAGTGCAAATTCTTTCTCAGACAAACTCTTCTCGAGCTCAGTGACAAGTTCATGAAGTGCAGTTTCTGTCGATTTATCTTCCTCATAAGCATGTGGCCTGGTGTTCAGCGGCCGTCTGGGAAGGCATACATCCAGTGGCGTGCACTCCATACTTGCAAAAAGGCACTGCCTACCCTAGTGAGATTATTAAAAAAAGAAAAATAAGTTTCCCAAAAATGTTTCCCAATGTAAAGTTCAACATACTATTAAACTTGTGCATCACTGTAATGCTACGCATTCATTGATAAAGTTACGGCGAATTCTGCACCTCCCCCAAGCTTTCAAATCGCCAGAACAGGCACAATCGCTTCTGCCTTCAATATACGCATACAATGACACGCAAAGCTGTGTACGGATAGACAATTTACATACACATGGCAATTGGACTGCAGCATAAACTATATGGAAAGTAAGCATGCTTTTCGCCTCAACTATTTCTCTGTTCTCTCAGTACATATAGGTACATAATATGGGAGCATACCACACTCAATTGTGCGGCGAATCTCTTCTCTATTCTGTATCTTGATTTTCACAGAGGAAATTTTGTAGCAGCAATGAAGTAGAGACCAAACCAACATCAACGAGAATTGGTTGATTGGCTGAAACTAAAAGAGAGTGAAGGAGACTTTTCTCCGACAAATTTAGGGGAGCATGGGAATTCGCTTGTATTTTATTTTACAGGAAATACATGGAATGGAATAAATTGGAATACGTATTATGTACATATTTGTATGTTTTTGGGTTGCAACGCAACTTTAACGCTCTTTTCTGTAGTGTTGTGTATTATTAAAATTAACAAAAATAACATTCGCCAAACAGGATTCGAAAGTTGGTAGGTATTCACAAAAGTCACCGTACATTTTTTTAACGTTCTGGACGAAAATAAATCTGCATTTAATACCGAGTTGAAAAGGTGTCATCAAATAATGGTATTGTTTTGTTTTTTTTTTTCAAAGTTATTGGACTGTCTACCCTACATGGAAACGCTGTGCACGCCACTGCATACATCCCTAATATACCAGTCTACCAGTCTCTCGAGCCTCTTTAGGAGCAACGATGTCAGACTGATAGGCCAAAAACCCTTAGCTTCAGCATAGGAGAATTTACCTAGCTTAGGGATACACACCACCTTCATGTTCCGCCAGGTTGTTGGAATGTAGGCATACACTAGACATGTCCTATATACGAGGGTGGTTCAAATATGATCGAGACGAACGCTGTAGATGGCGCGCATGTATGGATTCTCAAACTATTGAACTTCTCCAGGATTACGCGCGTCCTCATACCGCGCATCTTACGCTCGATACAATATCGGAATTGGGGTGGGAGGTACTGCAGCACTCCCCCTACAGTCCGGATTTATTACCCTGCGATTACCATATGTTTGCACCTCTGAAAGAAACCGTCGGAGGTCAAAAAATTCAACACCGACGATGAGGCAGAGGAGTTTTTGCGCACATGGATGTCCGAGTTGTCCAAGGAATTTGTCGATACCGGCATCAAAAAGCTTCCGGAGAGGTGGAAAATATGTGTAACTAGTGAGGGGAGTACCTAGAAAAACTGTAAATTTTTGTAATTTTTTTCTATAATAAATAAACGTGTCAGAGCATTTGTCTCGATCATATTTGAACCGCCCTCGTATATTCCTTAAATGTAGGCCAAGCAATTCCCTCTATCAGGAGAGCAGGAAAAATCCCGCCAGGTCCTGAGGATTTGTAGCTGTCGAACGAGTTTAGTGCCCACTTAACCCGTTCTAACGTAACTATATTCTGTAGAGCGGAGACCAGTCTCTTGGGTGGGAACTGTTAATGGTTTCCCTTCGAGTTTCGCTCTGTCTGCTTCCTGGAAAGTCCAGGTGATGTAGAAGATTTAGGGTTTAGTCTTCTTCCAGTAGCCTTAGATTGCCCAGCATTTGACTACTATCTTTAACGAGGATCCGCTTAAGTTTGGCCGTGGAGTTGGTTTCTTCACAGAAGCGTCTCCACGATGATCCTTTTGCGGATGTTAAGTCCTTTTTGAGGATTCTTTGGGTCTGTTGGTAATTAGTCCAATCCGTGGACAAATTTGTCTTCAGAGCCCTATTAAGGAGTTTCCTTGAAGCCCTTCTCTTTTGCGCCAAGTTCGGACAAGCTTATTGGAATGGCTGCGCCGATAGCAAACATTCTTACCCGCATTATAGTAGTCAAAATTTTGACAGTTTCATAAAGAATTCACGAATCTGCCAAAACGACTAGATACATGTGACACTAATAATGCGTTTAAGCGTTTTGAAAAAAAAAATTATAAATTTTGAAAAATGAAAAAATTCAAAATTTTGAAAATGTTTCCGAATATAAAAATGGGTTAGATACGTTATAGACAGTCACGAAACCCCCGAACCAAAATCCTCAAATAGTAAAAAAAAAAACCGAAATAAAAAGACCCAAAATAAAAATCCCAAACCAAAATCCACAAACCATAATCATTAATTAAAATCCCCAAACTCAATTTTCCAAATTTTTCCAAATGTCAAAAAATGGATTAAAAACAAATTCAAAAAACCGAAATCAAAATGTTCCAAATGAAAATCCTTAAAACTAGAATCCCTAAACGAAAATCCTTAAATCAACATCCCCATTTGGGGATTGCACCCCCCCCCCCCCCAAATCGGGATTTTCATTACATTAATAACACGTTTAAGCATTTTTAAAAAAATTATATATTTTTACCATAGAAAATTGAAAAATTTCAAAATTTGAAGAAAATGGGTTGCACAACCAGTCACAAAATCCTCAAAACCAAAATACCCAAAATAAAAATCCCAAACCAATATAATTAATTAAAATTCCCAAACCAAATTTCTGAAATTTTTTGTTAATATGAAAAAATGGGTTTTAAACGATATCCCCAGCCATCAAATCCCCCCGCAAATAAAAAAAACCGAAAATAAAATCCTCAAAATTAGAATCCCCAAACACAAGTCCCTAAATCAATATCCCATTTGGGGATTGCACCCCCTCCTCCCCTAAATGGGGGTTTTCCTTAGACTATTTGTGGATGATAAATGGTAGACGGCAAATAATAGACGGCAAATGGTTGATGGACCGTAGATGGTAAATGGGGTATGGTAAATGGCAAATGGTAGATGTATGATAGGTGGTAAATGATTGATGGGAGAGGGTAAACCGTTATATTTAGTGACTAGAAATTTGGGGTTTTGGTTTTTTGGATAATTTGTGATCGGGAATTTCGTATGCTACCCAAAATAAAAATATTATTCAAATCAAATGTTTTTGTAGGAAGTAGCCTTTTGGCTGTTGTACGCAATCTCAGCGTTTTGAAAGTGGTTTTATTAATTTCAGTTCCATTCAAGAAATTAATCGACGTCATTCTTCCAATATCCAAATTAGTCGAAATTCGACCCTCTATGCCAACGCCTTGAAAAAAGCCACTTCATTGACAATGAAATCGAATACACACTCCTCTCATCATCACGCACCAATCATTAGCAAAAAATTAACAATATATCAAAACATTTAAGATTCGAACAATCACTGTTAACTGATCAGCCGAAAATTTGCCAATTACATGTCGGCCCGATACCGTTAGGCTGAACGATCTTCAAGGCGTACGTAAATATTCTTTTTATTGTGCAATCATTCTCGACCAAATGGCCACATGTTCGCATCCACACACCTCCATCATGACCAATCTTTGCCGCGCCCTATATCATCCTCACCCAGAGCATCATCATCAACAACAATGTGTTGTGTAATGCAATTACGACTCTAACGTTTGTTCTTTTCATATTTTCAACTTTATTGTTCCTATTCTATTGTATCGCGGAACCTCCTTTTGGATCATTATTACATCAGGTGAATTTCAGATGTTCTTCATCAGAAGGTAGTGATCAAATCACAAAAACCATGATCGCAGAATTGCCAAAAAAGAAAATCATTTCAATAGAAATAGTGTAATACAAGTATTAGAATTACCGATCAGAGAAGAAAACAAAATCATACAAAAAGTCAATTTGTTCATTGAAATTTGAGAAGACACAGTTAACAGCCATTAGTGTCTGCAAAGATTCGCGATTCGCAGATAAAACAAAAAGTTGTGCATAAAATCTGTTTTTCTACGTATTCGCACAAAAACATCGCAAACTTATACGTATTTATCTGCTATTCAAGATTCTCAAGAAAAAACCCTAAGTACCTACTCGTACTTCAGACAAAAATCTATTTAAGAGTTCTAACACTTTAAACTATAGTACGAGTAATAGATTCTTGTATCCAGTATCTATTTTCCCATTTATTTTGATTTTATTTAATTTGTTGAAGAACGATGATGATAGTGAAATGACCAACACGATATGAGACGACTCGACTCTTGAGGTACTTAAAAACTTTACGCTGTAAATGATAATGTGTGAATTTCGACAAGTGATTGCAATTTGCAAGGAAGTTTTTATTTTATTTGCATTGTTGAATGGGTGATCTACGAGTATCTCTTCGAGAATATTGCTGAAGAAGAAGATTCTTGCACGTACCTATAAAGATAGAACGGAACAAATGAAATCATGTTACATACAATGTTTCTAGACTTCTTTTCTTTTGTTTTTTATTTTTTTGTGTAACACGATTTCGGTTGTTATGTGTCTTTTTTATTTTTCACATATAGGAAACTTGACCCGTTGGACTCTTGACGATGATGATGGTGATTTGCCCATACAAAACGGTATTCTAACCGTTTTTGTGGCAAATTGTTTTCTTTTTTTTTTCAATACACAGCACATTTTATCTACGATATAAAATGGCAGAAGATTAATTGCACATGTTATACGACACAAAATTACACTTGAAAACAATTGAACATTTTCGGGATAATGGTACTTATATGGGTGATCGTCATGTGAACAGTTAGGTAGAGTATGAATTTGCATGGTGATCAATGTAAAGTACACGATTGGAGTGAGGTCAGTGATAGTATTGTTAAGTGCATAGAAATTATGGAATGATGGCAGAATTTAAAAATATA
Source organism: Microchrysa polita (assembly GCA_949715475.1). Classification (NCBI taxonomy): domain Eukaryota; kingdom Metazoa; phylum Arthropoda; class Insecta; order Diptera; family Stratiomyidae; genus Microchrysa; species Microchrysa polita. Next base: position 19,405,998 of record OX454419.1, on the reverse strand, counting down.
AAAGTAATCGCAAATATTTTAGAAACAAAACATTCATTCGTGCTACCTAAATTTTACTGTATGTAGGCGCGCACAGAGGATTTACGGGGCCCGGGGCATATAAATAAAAGTGGCCCCTTTGAGAAAAAGAACATTTGTCCTTGGAAACTCTATAAATGTTGTTCCTACTACAGGATGCCAGGACGCTGGTACCTGAGAGAGCAGCGTTAGGGTAGATAGATAGGGCGCTCGTCTTCGAATCATAGGTTCGCGGGATCGAATCTCATTGTAGGCGCAGGTAATTTTCTATACTTAAACATCACTAACACCTATAGATGTCAATGCTGCGCTGCGTGAGCATTTAAAAAAAAAAATTGACGAAAACATTAATTTAATAAACGTTACAAAAAGAACGCTATTCTCAATGGAAGAATGCAAAGAGTCAAAGTAGCTTTTAGCAAAGTTATTTTAAGTACGATGTTCTTAATTTTAGTAGAAAAACGGTAACTGTTTCAAAATACTTGGTTTAAAATCGATCCACACTTTTTAGTCATCAGTCGCAGTCACAGTAATTTCTCATACAAATTGACAGATTGTCAGTCAATCAATTAACTTGTATGGAAAGTGACTGTGACTGATGACTGATAAGTGTGGATCGACCTTCAAGAGTGTTTTCGATTGATTCACTCTACTTTTTTTCTCAGTGTAGGGGGCCCACTCAAGAAGTTGGCGGGAGGGCCCAGAGTGCAGTTGTTCCGTCACTGCTGATGGCATTGCAAAAATCGAAATTCTTGTGTCTTCATAAACGTTACTAAGTCCGAGTGTGCACTGATCCATAGGAGAACAAAAGTCTAAAACCAAACCAGTAGAAAACGTTGAGAAATTTTGCTAGTTCGAAAGCATAGTTACAGATAAGACTACAATGAAAGAGACTTGAATAAATAAAAGTTTATGGAAACTAAATAAGAAATAGTCATTTAAAGGGGATCCATCGTTTTCAGTTTCTTGGTTAACACTTTCTCTATAAAACACACATAGTTCGAGGACACTCAGATTTTAAGAGAATACCGATTAATTAGATAAATTTCGGCAGAGTGTGCTGTTGATCTCAACACCTAAAATATATCAATATCAGTGCCAATTTTAGATTTAGCAATTTTAATTGAAAAAAGTAGGTGAAGGGAAATCCTTTAAGGTCCTAGAAATGCTTTGAATAACGCAAAACAAGATAAATAGAGATTTAAATAAAATTTATCTGACATCAATTCGTGTAATAATTTTGCAGACGTATGCGCACTACGAGACCAGTGTCCCTGCGGGGGCCTCTCAAAAGCGGGCCCGGGGCAAATTGCCCCTTCGGCCCCACCCTCTGTGCGCGCCTGACTGTATGTAATATTTTTTTAAAAATTGGTGGGTTAGAATGTTATTGAAATCAAAGGATAAGGTCAAAGGATGAGAACAAGAGCATTGCCAAAATTTTGATTTTCTGCTGGACGGGGGAGGAATTTACTGAAGAGCTCGGAAAAAAGAACTGCTAATTTTTCGTATTTTCCATGAGCTTTTCTCCGGTGTTTTAGGTTGTTATAATTTACTGAAGTACGATAATTCGATCAGAGGTACACAAAAGATGTTGAAAATAAACTGCTTTCACAATTTTTCCCCTGGCCAATTTTGCAGATGTTTTAATGCGTATTTTGCTGTCGAACGTGTAAATCATTCAATCAATCTGGAGGTTCCAATTTACGAAAATATGTGAAAAATACCTGACCTTATAATGTTCCTTCTTGCCAATTTTGTCCATGTAATCCGCTTATCCGTTCAGGAAATAAATGCAAAAATGTGTAAAAAAGAACTGTCTCTATAATTTTGTTCATTGTGAATTTGGTGCTTATTTCAAATGCGTTATTCGGGATGGAGTCTAAACCTTCTGCTTGCTTACTTCTTACAGCCCTGCATTGGTCTGCAGTGTAGGCACGTTGCCCGTTCTGGCGGTAAAGTCTCAGCCTATTTCTATAGGCACCTTCTATCTTGGATCGTGTCATCGCTGAGACCAAAGCGTTGTTGTTGCTTTCTCATTTGATGTTGGAGTCCAATCCCGTGGTGGAAATTTACTCAGATCCGTGAATTAGTTCAGGAGATATAGACAATAGTATTTGAAAAAAAAACTGTGTTTATAATTTTGCTTATTGTGAATGTTTTGCATATTTTTGGTTATTCTGGTTGTAGACAAATCCGGTGGCATAAATTTACCGAAATCATGCAATTCGTTGAAGAAATACAGAACAAAAATATGTGAGAAAGGACTGTCTTCATAATTTTGCTTATTGTGAATTTCAATAGTTATTCTGCTATTTGGGAATATCTTCGAAAATCTGCTAACAAGTTGAAGCAATTCAGACAGAAGTCTCTGAAAATGAACTCATTGTGAATTGTGAGGCAGGGCAATTCCAAACAAAAATCATAAAAATATTAACCCCTTACCGACCTCTGTTCCTACAGCAGCATGACTTAGTTTTTTTTTAAGAAATGGGAAAAGTCACTTTGATCAAAATTTTCTCCCCATTTTTTTCGAAATTTCTGTACTTCAAATCGTATTTGGCCCAGCAAATTTACTTAAATCACCTACCTTTACCTAATCACCTAAAAGAGCTCTCTTCAAAATTTTCCTCATCTGTTCAGTTGATTCTGCACATTTCAGTAGGTAGTTGTTCAGCTATTTTAGGTGAAAACGAAATCAAGGGGAACATTTACATTTAATAAATTATTCTGGTGTTTTGGGGTAGAGAACAATTGGTCGGGAAAATTTATTGAAATAATAAGTTTATTCGCTGCCTGGAACATTTTTCCCATTGTGAATTTTAAAATTTTGTTATTTTGCGTAGAGACTAATGCGGCGTAGCAAATTTACCGGCAACCGCTTATCCGTTCAGGAGATAAATACAAATTATGTGAAAAAGAACTGTCTTCATAATTTTGTACATTGTGAATTTTGAACAAGTTTTGATAATTATCCACTATCTGAAGAGCAGTAACCCCCAGGTAGGATCACTACAGTATCATAGGTTTTCCACTTTGTAGTGTAGTAACTAGTTGATTTCAGATTGCAACGTGTGGTGGAGAATTTTTTTTTGTTTCTTATATTTTTTGGGGTGCTGAGCTCGAATCCGGAGCTTCCCACTAAAATTTCGTTACGCAACAGGGTCAAAACCGCGAAAAACCCGCAATTTTCGGAGTTTTCCCGTTCTTTTGTTTATAACTCCGAAAGTGTCCATTTCTCCCAAAACATGTCCATGAAAGTATTAGAGAAAACATAATTGCGGGTCTAACGCGCCATTAATCATTAAAATGTGTTAAGCGGTATTGCTACAATTGATAGTCATTTTTTTTGGCGTTTTCGCCATTTTGACCCTGTTTTGCAACGAAATTTCGGTGGGAAGTTACGGATTCAGGTTCAGCACCCCAAAATACATGATGCACAAGAAAAATGCAACTTTTGCGACCAAAAATGAAAAACCGTTCAATCTCAAAATTTTATTCATATGGAACTATCTTAAAAATGGCAAATTTAAATTCTCAATTGTAGTAATACCGCTCAACGGATCTATAATATTTATGTCTCCTTATACGCGCAATTATGTGCTATCTAACATATTCATGGAGAGTTTTGCAGAAATAAATATTTTCAGAGTTAGGGTTTTAGGGTTTTTTTTCGCGATTTTGATCCTGTTCCGCAACGAAATGTTGGTGGGAAGCTTCTGATTCGTGCTCAGCACCCCAAACATAAGAAACAAAAAAAAAGTTTGTCTCCACCACATTTTGCAATCTGCTGTTGGCAGAAAAAAACAATATTAGAGAGTTTAGCAACGTGTACGATTGACTGTGCTCCGCGGCCGTGATCGTTCGGTCGCCACTCTGTGATACATATAGATTTTCATACAGAAACGAGTTTCAAAACTCGGCATGGCCCGTCGCACGTTTATTATTCAGAAGAAGATAAGAAATGATCTTATCGCAGAATAATAAAGTACGTCAACAAAGAATTATTTATATTTGACGTTTTTAACGTTTGTGAAAGGGGATTCAGACTATCGACAAGATTTACTTAATCGTAGATTTAGCAAACAGTTGTACCATATTGTACTGCAATTTGAATAATGCAGGTACATTCTAGGATGCATTTTGAATTTAATGACCTAATATTTAATCTAGTAGGCGGGTCTTGACTACATGAATTTAGTGGATTTAGTAAATCCTGTCAGTAGTGTGAATTACCTTTAAGGCTTGCCAAAACTCTCAATTGAATAAGTGCAATGATTTGAAAAAGCCTAAGAGGGGATTCACACTATTCACAGGATTTACTAAAACCACTAGATTAATCGAGTCGAAACCTAGATTAAATTGTATGTCATTAAATTCGAAATGCATTCGTGCATTGTTCAAATTGCAGTACAATATGGTACAACTGTTAACTAAATCTAGGATTGTCGATAGTCTGAATCATATTGTTCAAAATTGCTAAATTCCCTAAATTAAAAAATATGTTGGTCCATAGTGATTTATGTTTGAGCTAAGTGGTCGCAGTAATTTGCGAGTTGGGATCCACTGCTCTAGAGGATGGCCCTATTGTGTTGTTCTGCTTTTTATTGCACTTACCGCTTTTGGCAACTTGACTAAAGAGGAGGCGAATTGCGTCTGTAATTAAAATGCAACCTTAAGTCAACGTTTCATAGCAGACAGGTCATCCGAATGGGAGTCGAAAAGGACTCCGATACCGGATACCGGGCACGCGCCGCTGCCTGTCAGGGGCGTCGAGACTGCAATCTGAGATACAGTCCTCAAAACTCAAGAAATAAAAATTAATTTTACATTCGAAAAATAATTTTCTTAACTCTTATAACTACTTGCACTATTAAAACGCAAATAAACTCCAGTCGTTGCTGTAATTAAGGTCCCGTTTAATTAAAGATACACTTCTTCGTGGGGGCGGAGAGCCAAGAAGCCGTTGAATATCTGCAGGGAAAATTTAGGGACTAGACTCCTGATACTTGTTGTAGTAGCCGGGAGTTTTCTCAGGGGTTTGACAGTGTGTGATTTCCCGTCAGGGTTAATATTGTTAGAAAATTCTTAAAATTTTCTCTGGAAAGGCAATCTACATACATATAACGACTTCTTTCACATTTTAACGAAAAATCGCATCTGCATGTGTTCAGCTTTTTAATCCTTTTAATCATATAAACTTTGTCACCAAATTTATGCTTTCCAGACAGAATGGTGTTAACATTCCTGAGGAAACTTCAACATTGCGGACATAGGCAAAAATTATAAATGACATATTTAAGCCATGAAATGATGAAACTCAGAAAGTATGAGTTTTGTATCTTTTCGGCGGCAAAACATTTCCTTGCCGGAAGGACCAGGAGCTGGTCGAAATGTACGCAAGTGGGGCGATTACAAATATCAAGAATCAAGCTGTGGATGACTCGCTGACCAGGAAACTAATATAGCCCTGATTATAGCAAGCGCAGAAAAAATCGTTCTCTGAAAATCAAAGTCGATGATTGTGACATAGCCTAGAAGCAAGTTGTAAGGTATTTGGACGCTGTGTTTGATTCGCAACTAAGCTTTGGGGAGCACGGTAAGTCTGTTAGGCGATTAGGCAACCACCTTAGCTTTTAAGGTGGACCATGTTACTTGTTCTCGGTTGGCACAGCAAGCTTGAAAGCTCCTATCATGTAAATCAGTGATTTCAACTTTAGCTTCATTTCAGATCTCGGCGATATTCGTTACTTTTATTCCGAGTATTTGGTACGTATCCGTAAAAAAAAAACCATGAAAAAACTGAACAATGATAAATTGATAGCTATTCCAAAAATGTTACGGTTTCTTATTGTTCAAACCAAAGGGCTTATCGAATAGGCGCGCCCATTGGAGGAATATTTCCCCAAGAAAACACGTGTACCTCTTTTTGGACGAGCATCCCAAAAATGTATGTTCTTGTTTTTGACCTTTGGAATCAGTGACTACAAAATTACCTTAGCATTTCTGCGCGCCGATTCGACGAGTAACGGGGATATCTTCCTGGAATATCCGACCCAGAATGATATTTGACTTGTTCCCCTAATCCATCGATACCAACAACAATTCATCATAAATCCAATACAAGCCCCATCTCAATGTCGGCCATAAGTCGTTTGCAGATACTAGACTGGATTTTTCTTTCCCTCATACAACCACCCGTGGGGCAAGCCCAACATTTTTCAACAGTATGATTTTCTGTGGGGGTAAAATTGTCGAACGCAAAAATATTGTTAAAAAAAATTTAGAGTTAAATTTTAAAAGACAATCGCAAATCACAAGGACAATCGAAATCAAAAGGTGAAGAAGATACCTTTCAAAGATAAATGACGCCTGTCCGATTTCGATACCGTAGCACGTCAGTGCTTTTCATATCCCCTGGCCTGCATATCCTACTTGCAATTTGAATGACATAATCCAATACATATATATCTGTCTTGTTTCAGCTTTCACTGTTCATTTTTTCTATTTTCGATCATTGACCAGTGCCCTCCCTGCCCCCCTCTGGCTACCACCGTATAATACGTTTCTTTGGGGGGAACGGTAATGTAAAATCAAAGGTAGTCTACAACAAATTTGTGTCTTCAATGGTACCTCAAAAAATGCAGAAAGTCCCCATTTAGGATCCCTAAAAAGAAGCTACGGTCGTCAAAGATTTTATATTATGAGATTATCGGGAGCGATTTTTATAAATACCTCTAAAACGGTATAAAGTAGTCTGTGAAGCTTTTTTGGCCACCAAAAATATATCCGAAAAGTCTTCATGGAAGCATGTAGGTCCTAATGGAGCTATAGCGGCTTAACCATTGCAATGAACGCATTTTCAAAAAAAAAATGTGAATGAAATATGTATTTATATTTATAACGGTAACCTTTAACGAGAGCTCATTTATGATGAAATTATTAGTATTACTGGCATCAAATAAAAAATGATAAAAATCTCCAATTGAATTGAATTGAATTGAAATATGTGTTCCCCTGAGGAGGCTATGCGCCTTCAAACATTAAAATGATCATGGTTTCGGAGAAAAATGTTTTATTTTGTTCTATAACGGTAACATTTACGGGATAGTCGTCGTATTTTAATTCAAACCTAAATCTAATGTTTTTTTCGGATAAGGATTTTTTCTTTTGGGGAAAAGGATTTATAAAAAAATCATTCACATTTGTTGCAGATTTATCTTGACGAATGGAGATTACAAGAAAACTATAAAACAGAAATCGTACCGCACCAATAGATGGCTCGACAAAATTTTGGCAATTTTAGAAAATTTAAGAAAAAAAAAGTCGCTGCTGAATTGTGGACTTGACCAGGGGAATGGGTATAAAGGCGTATATCGCTATCAACTTACTTCACCACACGTATGGGGATTTTACGGCAAAAACAAATATTTTGATTAGTGCTGTAAATACAGGGCTAGTAATCAAATTTCATCACATCGAAATACTACTACTTCCCCTTCTTCCATGGCCCTTTAGCGAAGCTAAATCATTTTCTGCTCTGATACCTAAAATGAATGGATCAAAACTAAACAATTCCTGGCATAATTTTTGCAATTCATTTAATTGGGTCTTCTTATTTGCAAAATGGAATGCAGTCCAATTTATTATTTCGAACAAAAATCTCGAAATAAAATTTAATTCAATACACGAAATTGCAATTTATATACCAGAGCGACCTTTTCAACGCCCTTTCCGAAAAATCACAGTGAATTCACTAAAAATCACAGTCGTTGCGATATAACCGCCCAAAGATACATTTTAACAAGACACAACACAGAACAGATTACACCATTCTGTACACGGCATAGTACAAAAGAGTACTCCACTTAATTTAAACTCTGCGCAATCAGAGTTCAATGTTTGGCTTAATTTCGCGGAGATACTTATTCTTAACATCCCATAGCCGTGATCTGATACCGCACTTAAAAAAAACCGCCAACCAAATCTGTATCGAATGAGCGAAAAAATAAAAACAGAAAATTGAATTTTCTCGACCTTATCGGCGACCTTTATATTACGAGTATTTCCACATGTATCCGTATGTTGAGGTTCTGCGACGATGTGTTTTGGCGGGCGCCTATCGGTGGCAATTTCCGCCACGAAATTGGCTACTGTATATTTTCAGAAAGGCTCCGGGCACAAAAAATCAATTCCACACATGTGTTGATGTGATTTTTAATTAGATCCAAGCCGTGAACCACCCATTGTTTGAATTTGATTCTATATGTGGATATTTGACACAAATGAAGCATATTGCGACACGCCTTCTTCTCGGCGGCCTTATGGTGTGGAGAATACATATTTTATGTGTATGCCGGTAGTGTTGGTGTATTTGGGAGACTAAAATTTAGTTTTACCAATATTTATGTTTGCTAGCGATAGCAATAACTTTGGTTTTGGAGAGAGGTCTCAATGAAAAACCTTGAAGGACCCAACTTTGTTGTAAGTGTGCAATCGGATGAAGCGCATTTAGGCTGAATGGCATTATTCAGAATTAGGTCCTAAGAAATTTATTGAAATCCCATTAGAGGAAAAACCAAGAAGCCAATCTTAGTATTTTCATACGTTTTCCAATAAATCCTCTATGTGTTTGATGATGTTTTTAGGTGCCTCAGGGAAAACCTCAGGCTACCACAATTTCAGTATAAAATATTCTAAATTGACCCCATTCTTAACTTTCATCGAGGCACCTAAAAAAAAACCCTAAAATAACCCCAGTCAATCTAGCCGGCAACACAAAATTGAACAATTCAAACAAGCGACAAAACCTACAAAATTGAAATCAAATTTACCTCAAACGACACATATGTGGTCCATAAATAAATTCGCACACCATACCGTTTGTCGTCCGCACCTTTATTTCCCCGGAGCCCAGAGGGCAAACCAAACACTCTACAGGAGTTCAGCCAAAATGGCAACAATATGTCACATCTGTCCACTGTCGTTGCCTAAAATATTAGCACACACACCTCCGTTCGATTGAATTGAAAATCAATATCAAGCAACATATAACGGTCTGAGCGCTCTGTAGACACTTCTTGTGGAAAGGTTCACTCTACATACATTTCGTTTGCTTGAGCTTTTTCTTAAGGACCACGCGAATGCGGCGAGGTGACGACGAACGCCATCGACTGAAGAAATTTTCCAGCTCAAAGGCGAAATCACGGTTAGTTTATGGCTCGCGCCATTCAGCGACCAACGACGACATTTGTATGTACATACCTCGTATGATATAACAACAAAAGCGCGACCAAAAAGATTGCGCAACAAAACGTGATCATTGGACAAAAATCTGTAACAGCAACCGAGCAAGCATAAAAGGAAGCAAAAAAGCAGGCAGTCAGCCATCGCAGGCTAATAGACGTTAGAGTTTGGAATTCTGCGATATTGTGCTCGGGCGATTTATGGATTTCGTTGTCGCCAGAGCCCGGTCGGGGCGGCGAGACGTCGAGGAAGTTTGGATTGAACTCAAACTCGCGGTTTCTGTTACACTGACATCGAATGCTCTTTATAATGACACCATAATAGTTTGTAGAATGGTATTGTCATGAGTTGCTGAGATTTAAAGATATTTGGAGTCGTTTTTTTTCTCTGGGATATTAAACACAAGTTGGCTGTGTGTTCAGATTGGTTTCGAAGGTTTTATTAGGTTTCGGTTGGTTCAGGCATAAAAAGCAGCAGATACGACAAAGACTGATCTTGTTGCGGGAGATTTATCAGCTGAAATTTGGAGCACGGGGTCAGAGTTGTGATATCGTGAAAAAAGGTCGAACTTTAGAGATGTCCTGAATTGAATTAATAGAGGTAAACTAGTTCTTTTAATCGCAGAATTTATAAGCTCATAGTCTTTCCAGTAATAAGACCACAAGCAACCAACAAGGTCTTCCACAACCCCGACTGTCAGGCCATGGATATAACCTTGGAGGCTCCTGGCATATTGGGAAGAGTTACTATACCGTTGGCTTTAGTTTCAATTATGCCAGAATGCCTTCGTAACCTTCCAGGGGCCTCCAAGGTATTATAGGGATAAATCAGCGACAGAATCGGAGGACATGGTGGTCCTTGAGAAGTTTCGAAGTTATCCTGAAGGTTTCCAAAAAAAAAATCTTCCGGGGACCTCCGAAATTTGCAATTATATGGATAAATCATCCATAGAACAGGAAACCTTGGAGGCCCCTGAGGTTCCTGGAAGGTTTCGAAGGTATCCTGGAGGTTTCCAACAAAATAAGCCACTAATTTCACCAGTATCACAACCCCTGACTCCCACAAATATCTCCTATCAAACTTATCAGATTTGCATGACAATTTTGACTATCTCAAACTCATTTTTCATGTTCGAAGAAAAATTGTTAAAGTCACTTCAACATCGTCGACCACAAGCTAGTCATAACACTACTTAGGACTTTCAATTACAACGTCGCTATACAGCGTTTACATGGTGGCCTCTTTGGTGATCTTTACAAGACACAAGCCAATATAGTGCGCTCCCTACGACAATCACTTCCCCGAAACCGAAATGCTGTAGTACACAACAAGACTCTCTATTTTTCATGTTATATGCATGTCGTAATCGGCGCATTGGTTTTCCAATTTAATGGCAATTTAAATGACGGGATGACGACGTCTACGACAACAATTGTCGCAGCACGGGGTACCTAACCTGACGGAGATATGTACCTAAAAACCTATGTCGAGATTTAGTCTCGCACGGAATACTTTGTGGCGTGTCCTGATCTTGGCTTTAGGAACCAGTCGAAAAAAATATGGGCGTCACGCTATGAACCTTTAGGCCCCAACCCAATCCTAAATAGATCACCGTCGACTTCGTCGTCTCCGGCGATCCGAGATGCGACAATACTGATAAATGTTGGCGTGATTTTTGTTGGCAAACTGAGCAAATAACAGGCTCGTGAATTATGGATTTAGTTCTGTGAGGTCGGTGATTTTTTTTCGGAAGGTTTATTGTTGTAGCTTTGAACAATTACAAGTCGCCAAAGTTCAGATGGAGCTCGTGGTTTGTGTTTTTGAATTATTAGGTGGCGCCCGAGCGCGTTGGTTGACATTGATCACGACGTTATGATTTGAGGAAATGTCAGGTGGTGGTCTTGCATGTAAATGACTTCATTAGTGATCGGGAAAAAAGATTGGATTGTGATGGAGTGTTGCGGAAGACAATTGCAAAGTAATCTTGAAGATTGATAAATTAATGGTGAGCCGAATTTTTCACTAATTTCATTAAATAAGAGTCAGAAAAGGGAACTGAGAACAGCTATGGTTTGGAGAATCTCGAAGTAGTTTGGAATCAAAATCCCCACGGTAAAAATCTTCAAAACAAAATTTCTAGAAAATCGCCAAATCAAAGTCGTAAATCGCAAAAGTCAGTCGGATACAAAATCCCTACATAGGTTATTTTCAAACCGAATTCCACAATAGCGGAATCCCTAAAAAATCTCTACATCAAAAATCTCTACAGCAAAAATTTCCAAAAAAAACCCTAAAAACTCTCAAGATCAAAGTCTCAAAAAAAAACCACAAAACTCAATTGAATACAAAATCCCCACAGAAATTATCTTCAATCCAAAATCCCCCCAAAAAAATCACTAAAGCATAAAGTTCCTAAAAATCCCCACAGAAAATATCTCCAAAACAAAAAAAAATCCATACAGAGAAAACCCTCAATCCAAAAAGTCGCTATATCAAAATCTCTAAAAAATCCGCACAGTAAAAACTCACCAAAATAAAATCCTCAAAAATTCGCAAAAGTTACTTGAATCCAAAATACTTACGGCGAAACCCTCTAAACCCTAAGCCCAAATCCCTACAAAGTCGCAAAAGTACCTCCAAACGGAAAACCCTAAAGAATCTCCAAATCAGAATCCTAAAAAAGTTCAAAGTCAGTTGGATACAAAGTCCCCACAGAAGTAATCTACAATCCAAATTCCTTAAAAAATTTCTAGAGCAGAATCAAAAAAAAAATTATTAAAAAAATCCCCAAAATAAAATCCCTAAAGAAATCGCCAAAATGTGAGTTGGACACAACTTCTCTATGGCAAAAATATCCAAAACAAAAATGCCTAAAAAATCGCAAAAGCGAATTAGATTTCAAATGCTGAAAGAGAAAATCTCCAAATTGATATCCCTAAACAAAAAAAAAAAAAAACAAATCGCAAATCCCCAAAAAAAATCCAAACTAAATTAAATAGAAAATTGCTAAACCAAACTCTTTCATAAAATCGTACAGCGAAAATCCCACAACCAAAATTTCTTTTAGTCCAATTTTCTGCAATTTTGATTGAAAAATTACGCAAGGCAAATGCTCTGCGATTGTTTGAAAAATCGCAAAAATTAGTTAAATGGGATCCAAATTCCCCAGGACAAAAATCTCCAAACTAGAATTGCTAAACGTATGTACTGAGTTCACCGAGCGAAAAACTTGCATATATGTCTCCCGTGAAAACGGTGCCGTGGAGACTTGCTTTTTATTCACTCATTGTAAGATAAATGTTCACTCGCGTTCTGATTGATTGTCGATGACATCTTTTCATTGTGAAATAAAGTGCAACTGCATTATTTTCGCTGGCGAAATGTCAAAAACCGGTGTGGAGACTTTCATGTGAAGTGAGTACAACCAAGCGAATTCGATTTCACGATCACCAAAATTTTGACAGTATTTGCATGGATTTCACGTGAACTGACTATGTTAGTACCTACTTTAAAGAATAATCAGTCTAAAATACCCACGGTAAAAATCTCCAAAACTATAAACCAAAGTCCATCAAAAATCGCAAAAGATAATTGGATACAAAATCTCCAAGGAAAATATCTCAGAACTAGAATTTCTAAAAATCTTCAAACCAGAAATCCTAAAAAACCGAATTGAAATCCTATGATAAACGCCAAAACAATATTCCCTACAAAATCGGTTAAAAAATCGCAAAGGTAAAAAAAATCCAAACCGAAATCCCCAAAACCCCAGATTGAAAAACACAAAACTAAAATCTTCCGATATACGAATTACCACCTCACAAAATCCCTAATTTCCTTCAAACCGTAATCCCTAAAGTCCATAAACCAAAAACCCCCAAAAAGAAACGCAAAAGTGAATAGTATACAAAATTCCCTTGATAAAAATCTGCTAACCAAACTCCCTAAAAAGCTCCAAAACAAAAACTACCTAAAAATTCGAACCGAAATCCCAACAAAACCTCCAAAGCTAAGTCCCTACAAAATCGGGTACAAAATCGCTAAGGCAAAAATATCCAAACGGAAATCTCAAAAACTCCATAGCGGAAATCTCCAGAAACATGAGCTTACCCTCACTAAATCGCCAAATTTAATCTAACAGCCGTGCTTTTAAAATGAGCCCTCTATGGCGATTTTTGAGTTTGGATTATGCTCAGAAACAGAACCATTAAAACCACACAATCTCTCACATCCTATCCCCAATCCTATTTTTTACCCCAATTGGGGTGATACTAAAATAAGCACTATTGTGACATTTTTTGGGTTTGTTTCTTAGATTTATTCAAGGTTCGTTCTTTAACGATTGATGAACAACCAAAAGCCTTACTTACCTTAATTTATTACTTATGGCAACTGACGATGCACGCATCTCTTGTCCGGCTATTGGCATTCGGGGCTTCAACGGTGGCGGTGATTTAACACTAACCGGTGGTGTGGACACTGCACTTTTGCCACTACTCGCCGGTGTGGGTGGTTTAGTCTCAACGGCGCCGGCGCCGGTCAAAACACTCGCGGGCGACGTCGGTGTCGGATACGAATTATGACTTCGTTTACGGACGGAGGCGCGCGGATCAATTGGTGGTGCACCTGAGGCACCACTAGGCGGCTTAGGACCTTTGGGCGATGTAGGACTCTCCAGTTTACCATTCAAAATCACCTTATGCGCTTTATGTGAATGTGCCATACTCGAGGCGGGGCGAGTTTGCATCAAATCCACCGAAGACGGTTTCTTAGGCACGACAGGCGGCGAAAGATTATCAAAAGTCGATGCCCGGTAGATGGCCTTCTGACTGGGCGATCCTGCGAAACTGTTTCGTCTACTCTGAACCGGTGGACGATGATCGCCGTCCGATGAGCTTTGACGCATGTGGCGTAGGATTTCCGGAGGCGGTGGTGGCAGTGGTTCGTCTTGATTTACAAAACCCCCCGAGTCGGGATCGATCGCCATTAGGGGTGGCGGTGGCAAGTCGGGACTGGGAATTCGAAGATTGGGATTTTTCGGTGGTCGTTCAGGTACCCAATCGTCTAGGGCGATTATCGGTCCCATGATCATAGCACCGTGTTGCAAGTCCTTGGCATAGTTTTGTCGTGCCTTTAAGTTCTTTTCGCGAAAAGCCACGTATTCGGATGCTGAACTGGTGCGTCGCACTGGCATTGAAACTCGAGCGCGTGGCGGAGGCGGAGGAGGTGGTGGCACTCCACAATCATTGAACGATAGTTTTTCTGGTGATGTCACTGTACCCAAACTGGGTTTCTCCTTGGCACGAATGAAACTTTCACGAAACTCCGTGTATTCCGAGGCAGACGAAGATCTTCGCAAAGGCATAAGAGACCGCGATCGTGGCGGAGGTGGTGGTGGGGCGCCCGGACTACACTCCTTATATGGCGAACTATCATCATGCATGGGAGAGCGCAAATGACTGTTATTGATAATTTGCTGAGCACTGGGTCCTTTCTGCGCGGAAAACCCAGACCCCGAACAATTATTGGGCAGTGAGCTGCGCATGAGTGGAACGTGATTGTCTCGCGATTGTGTGCAGGACAATTGAAGCGATTGCGGTCGACTGGGCTGCTGCTGGTTGGTGGGGTTGGACGGTGGCAGTGGTGGTGGATGTTGTTGTTGTGGACTCTTTTGCGAGGACGAATGTTGTTGTTGACGTTCGAAATAGGATTGAACGGCGTTCTTTTGGAAGGCTTTCAGAGCCGGATTGGGAACGCGATGAGTTTTACTCGGATCGATGAAAGTGTATTTCGGCGGATAGGCAGGCACGGGTGGTTGTTGCTGCTGTGATGGTTCTTGCTGGTGAGTGTGATGGTGATGACCGTTGGAGGTGACGGTAGTTGCGGTGGATGATGGCGGTAAGTGTTGTTGTTGTCGTTCAAAGTCACTGATACGATCGGCGACCGATTGCCAATTGTGTGATTGTGGTGATGGTGGCTGTAGTCTGTGAAAGAGATAAAAATATTTTTTTGTTGTAATTTTTTTTTAAATTAAATGATCTAAGAAAAAAACTAAAATAATTTCCTTTTTCTAGAAATATGAACGAAGAAACAGAGCACGATACCAATCTTTAAGTAGTTTTCAGAGAGGCGACTAGAGAGTTACAAGAAGATCACATGTCTGCAGCTGTAAATTGGAATAAGTTGCATGGACGATCAAAATGTGAGCGAATGAGATGAGGTCGAAGACTTTATTTGCTACACCACCTCTTAGCCCTATTATTATTTTAATATCTTCTGAAAAGTAATATGGTAGTGAGATCAAATTTCCATTTGCAACGAATCCCTAGAGTTTCCAGAAATCAGAACATGGCCATCAAATGTTCACGACCAAAGAGCACGACAAAGGAAACATTATGAATCTTGTCCTGCCCATTAATTAAGGTTGGCTGACGACAATTTTTCAAGTTTACTATTTAGAACAATATTTCACATCTCTTCAAACAATAAAATAAAAGATTTCCAGAAAACTGGCCCACCCATAGAAATCTTCTCACGAAAACCGCAGGTGGTACTATATTAAATCCACCTGCTTCGCGTCAAACTGCCGCCATCCGTGGTGGACGCAGATTGATCAGAGTCATTAATTATTATCAATTCAGATTTAAAAGTCACAACTATCTGAAAATGTTCAAATAAGATCGAATCGAGAATTGCTATTTAACAGTCGATAATATTCATAATGCTATTAGAATCATGTTACAATCTGATTTCAATTCGCATACATAATTAGCTAGTAATATTATGTTATGTACGAGATACAAAAAAATAAAAATCAACATGCATATAAATTGAAGGCGGATGCTAATTAACATAAGTTTCAGAGCTGATATTCGATATGATTTGATTTTATTTAATTTATCGTAAAATTTCAGGTGAATTATAATAGGCTTGGACCAAATTAATAGGGTAAAACAAATAAATTTTATTTAAATACTTTGATGGGTAGTTTTGCATACTGAAGCAACCCGACGAACTAGATTTCTCTTAGCTTTCTAATTCTAATAACTATTGAAACATGCGAAAAATTCACAATGAGCAAACATTCACAATGGGTTCTTTTTCGCCTACTTCTGCGTATATTTCTGGATCATATCAACGGATTTCAGTCATTTTGCTCCACAGGATTAGTATCTACATCAATTAACAGAACAACTATTGACACATATGAGAAATTCACAATGAGCAGAATTATGAAAACAGTTATTTTTCACATACGTCTTCCTGTGTTTCTTAAGCGAATTTCCAGTTTTCAGTTAGTTTACTCCACCAGATTGGCCCACACAAGGCTCAGCCGGAATAGCAGTATGTGTATACTTAGAAAATTCGCAATGAGCAACAATTCACAATGATATTTTTTCGCATAGTTTTGTCTTTAGTTTTTGAACGTCTATACCGCAAAGAAATCCAACCGAATAGGTATCCTCGACGAATAGAAACTATTGAAACGTGCAAAAAACTGACAATAAACAAAATTATAAAAAACAGTTCCCTTTCGTAGAGTTCTTAAACGATTCCACCGGATTTGGCTAAACCCAGAATGCTCTTAAAACATGCGAAAATTTCACAATGATCAAGTTGATGAAAACAGTTCTTTTTCAAATACTTTTGTCCATATCTCCCGAACGAATTCTCAGATTTGAGTAAATTTGCATCACCGCATAAATGGCAAAATAAGTATCGAAACATTTAGAAAATTCACAATGAACAAAATTATAAAGACAGTTCGTTTTCACATACGTTAGCATTTATTCCCTCAACAGATAAACGCATTTCGGTAAATTTATCACGGCGAATCGGTCTATGCTCTAAATAACAGAATAATCAGAATAATAAAATTCGCAAAGAGAGTAAGGTTCAAGGCAGCTGCTTTTCTGATCCTTTGGCGACCATTTTAGAATGGTTTGGTAGATTTTGTTAAAGTTACACCACCAGATTGGTCTCTACACGGAATAGTTATGGTAATTGCAAAAACTGTTAAATGAGCAAATTTTGAAGGTAGCTTTTTTGCACATTTGTACCTATATGTATCATTTGGCTATACCTATGTATCTCCTTAGGTAATAAGGTAATTTCAGAAAATTTCCCACACCGGATAGGTGTCCATCCAAACCACCAGAATAACTATCGAAATATGCATAAAATTCATATTGACCAGCTGGCCATTTTTTTAAACGGTTAGTGTATTTTTGTAAGTTTTCCCCTTGGCTTTTTCTTCCCCCGAAAATCGAAAAGCTAAACAATGTGAAGGTTGTTCCATTTCCCCAGCTTTTGCGTATATTTTTTGATTGGCTTAATATATTTCAGGAAATTTCACCCCCGCGCCTCTTCATCCTGAAGGACTTTCGACCTCTGATGCAAAAATAAGTATTGAACGAAAATTGATGAAGAGAACAGACAGATCATTTCCTACCATGCGCTTCACTCCGCCCTCTCCTGTGCTGAATGAAGGTGATCCTCACTGGCATAATTCACTTGCGACTAATTTTGTCAATACCTCTTGATCGAATTTACGTAGTTCGGTTCGGTTTGGTTTTCACCTGGAATAACTGAAAAGCTACTGAAATTTGCAGACACCCCTGAACGGATAACCAAATGAGTAAAATTGCGACAAAGCTCTTTTTCAACCTTTGGCCTTAGCCTTGTGGTTTCAGTATAAATTTGTACTCCAACTCCTCCAAACAAAATTTGAAAGCAACTGATTTCCCAATTTTTGGCGACATCTCTTGAACGGAATAGCGGATTTTCGCCTCATGATTGGAATATTCCGTTAATAGCTGAATAACCATTCAAAGATGTAGAAAATTTACAATAAGTGCAGTTTATTGAATTCGCCCTGCCAAATTAGTCCCCAATATCACCTGAACGAATTATGAGGATTTCAGTGAATTCGCTCCACCTTATTGCTCTCTCAGCCCTGAATACCGTTGTATTGCAACATGCAATTCACAATGAGCGACGTTATGAAGACAATTCATTCTCACATTCTCTTGCCTATTTCACCTGAATCGATCAGCGAAAATCGGTAAAGCAAACAAACCAAGAGAAATAAATCACCTAAACCGCTTACATCACCCTTGAATATCAAAATTTTGTGTAATGTTTTGGAAATCTGATGTGCAACGGACTCGAATGCCTACACGAAAGAATACGGAAAACAGCTGTTAAAATTTTGTTTTTGAAATCGCACCATCATGCCGACACGAAACTTTAGCTACGCCTTTCTGAGTTCTCTGATTTTGCGAATATCCAAAATAAACCAAACAATAATGGAACATGGGCTGGGATATTTATACCACCATGGTCATTGAGGGCTATATATTTTAAGCAAATAACGGTAAATATTTGTATTGTAAGGAAGAATTTGTGCGACAAATTTGATTATGCATTTAGGTTTAGTCATTGAAGAGCCGCACTAAATGAGCCAAAGAGCCCCATGTGGCTCGCGTGACTCACTTTTTCAGGCGAAAGAAGCCAATTATTAAACACATACAGGGTGGCCCACGTAAAAGTATACAATTTGAACATAGCATTATTATTTATTAATTTTTATGGAAATATACTAGAAATGTGGAAGAGTTTTTGTTTGCACTATGCAACGATAAAGGAATGCAAGCAAAACTCAAGATGTCTTAAGGAAAAGTATTTTTTTTGTATTTTTATGTTTGAGCATATTAAAGGAAAATTTAAAAGTTTAAGCTATGTTCGGAAGATTATTTCTTTGAGGTGACGGTCGCTACTTCCTTCGCAAAGCCGAGCGCTTTCCAGCGTATGCTCCATTACTTTTCGCAATATCTCTAACTGTATAGCACTGAACTCCGATCGAATATTTTCTTCTGGTGTCGCAATGGTTCTGGACTTATTACCATAAGCAGGCAGATGTTAAGTCTGGACGTCGAGTAGGTCAGTTTATTGATGCTCCTCTTGAAACTATTCTTGTCTCGAACAGTTCAGATTAAATGTTCAATGTGGCTTGAGCGGTGTGACAAGGTGCTCCGTTTTGCTGAAACCGTATGAGCAAAGAGGCGGATCCAAGTGGTCAACATTTCTCGACAACGCTCTCCATTAACTCTCAGTGCTTCGTCGCTCGCATTTTCAAAAAAAAAGACCGGTTCGACTATCTCCTGTTATGTGATCCCGCATAAAACAGTACATTTTTCCGAATGTAAACCTCGCTGATGCAATTATATGTGCTAATGTCTCCCCAATTGTGCTAATTTCCCCTCAAACTGACTTTATTAATTAAACAATTGGACAATTGTGTTATTGAATGAATCACACTTGGGAAAATTCATTTATTCATTAATATCCGAAAACGAGGTCTTGCGTAAGAAGAACTAGCCTGCTGTTTAAGGTCAACAGACTGTCAACAAATCTTATTTATTTTAGAAAAAAGTTGGGGTTTATTTAATCAGCTCGTATACTTTTGCTTGAAGCACCCTGTAAAATTTGCAATGAAAGGATACAATAGTCCAGTGCTATTCAAAATGAGTCAAAACTAAATTTTAATTTTAATATAATTAAAAAAATCCAAACCCAAAACCAAATTGGTGAATCAACACTTCATGGGAAAGTGGAAGCTGCAAGGATTCGGAGAGAATCGTTTGGTGGAATAGGTTCCAGCTATGATCAGTGAAAAAAAAAGTTTCAGTGTTTCCTCCTGTTTTATTTTTTTTAGTATAGAGGCCATGATGTTTTCACCTACATATATACGACTAGGTGGAGTAAAGGCTGCTGAAGTACAGTCGGGTAAGGCGTAATGGCTCCCATTATTAGGAACTGACGAGTTTTTGGGTATTAGTGAACTCATCATAGAAAACTCGAAGAAGGTGTATCGTGAAATTTTATTTTCTCTTCCATCCTAGTTAATTTTTACGTAAATTGGCTGCTTAGTTGCTGCTATTGCTAAAATAAAACTGTAATGCACGACTTAGAAAAGATGGGAAACCACCGCAATAAATGTTCCTCGCAATGCTTGTAGTTCCAATTAGTATGTTAGCTTCGGCTAGAGCAACGAACGGGCAACAATTTCTTCCTCTTATTCGAAATTGGCTGCTACAAAAGAGTATTTCATTTGGCACCAGTACAGACGATTCTATCTCTGAATTGGCGGAACACGGGTTTGGGTCCGATTGTGATCACTGACTCACCTTGCTGAGTTACTTATTAAAAATTACCGACAATTGGGACAATCACAATGATGTTCCTATTGCGTTTATGAAAATCCTCCTAGGCCAATTGGTTCAACGGTGCAAATCGTCCCAAACCTAGCTGTTGTTACAATGGCCAAGTACTGTCAAATACACCATCGATTTTAGAGAAAGTTCGTATGGACGTGGAAATAGGCTTCAATTCAACAATGTAAGAAGAAAAAATACCGGCGTACAGAGGGCTGCGCCCGCAATACGAGGGTTTTTTAGAATTTTTGATGCATAGTGAATATTTTTTGTACATATATTTTATAAGCAGTAGATAAGAATTGTGCACAGCATTAATGGAATGCTTCCTGTAAATCTATTTTTGGATTGGTCTAATTAAAGGTGGAACAGAATGAAAGGCTAGCGCCTTTCATTCTGGAACGCGTTTACTGTTTACCCAGTTTGTATAAAAGTAGGTACTCCAAGGCAAATCTACAGGCATTTTTCGATTTAAGATTTCTGATGGCCTTTGAGCAAAAAGAAACTCTGGCAAACGTAAGGCCGGCTTGGCTTTATATATGAACTGAATTATTGGCTGTAAAACTACTGTTAATCTTTTTTTAATCAAGGAAAAGCAACTTATATGAAATGATTCCATTGTGTCCCCTGACATAAGAGCCCATGCAAGCTTTCCTATGAGTATTTAACAAGTATACTTTTGCAGCTATTCAGGGACACCCTGTTAACTTGGTCCTACAAACTTCAAAAATATTTGTGGCAAACACTATTACCATTCTATGCATATCCATCAAATTTCATGTTCATTGTTTCTTCAAGTTGTAAGATGTGCATTGAACAAATGCTTAAAAGGCTTCCCTTGCATTGTGAAAGGCCCTTACTAAATACTAACTTGGCTATATTTCCGGTTTGGATACAGATATTCGAATGAAAATTCGTAGACATATTCCTTATGTAATTTTCTAAAAATCCCTAGCAGAATTTTCATATTTGGAAACCTAAAAGTGGCTACACACGATCAAGCTCAAAT
Organism: Microchrysa polita; assembly: GCA_949715475.1. Classification (NCBI taxonomy): domain Eukaryota; kingdom Metazoa; phylum Arthropoda; class Insecta; order Diptera; family Stratiomyidae; genus Microchrysa; species Microchrysa polita. Next base: position 19,384,512 of record OX454419.1, on the reverse strand, counting down.
TTTACAAATTTACTGTTATTTACTTTTCCTTAGCAAAAGTCAACAGTCTTAATATTTAACGTATATAAAGTCATACTGACCAATCTTTGTGCAAAGCTTCATATCGATCCCTATAACGGTTTAGAAAAACGGAGGTCGAAAAGGAAGTTCAACTTTGAACGCCAATAACTTGTTCACCGTTACTCGAAACTGGAAAATTTTAACTGATGTGAGATGTACTCGTTTAGTTCTTTGATTTAAATACCCATATGTCAATCTCCGATAAAAACTAAAAAAGTCGAACGTTCGGGACACCCTGTTATCTTCTTCCTAGCAACTTCTAAGGTATATGTGCCAAAGACTGTAACCATTCTACACATTCCTACCAAATTTCATGACAATCGGTTGAGCCGTTCGCGAGTTATTTAGTGAACAGACGGACGGACAGACGGACAGACAAAATCGATTTCATAAGGGTTTTTTGAAACAAAAAATTCTAAAAAACCCTAAAAAGCAATTCTTGCATATATAATTGACAGGATCTACGAGGTTTAGCTATACCGCAAACCAGCTTAAATTTTTCCCAGATTTTCAATGCAAGTAAACATAATTTACATCGAAATATTATTCATTCCAGGAACGTAGTCAGGGGAGGGGTCCAGGGGGTCCGGACCCCTCCCGAATTGATTTTAATTGGCTTTGAAATTTCAATGACCTGACTTTTTTTCCTTTTTTAACGGGAGGAATGTAAATGTCTTTTTTGGACTAAATAACGGAATTCGCATACCTATACAAAAACTTAATCAAGAGTTAAAATAAAGCTCATATACGAAAGTGCAGTAAGTTTGTGCTTCTGATCCCATCTTGCTGAAACTCTCAAGAGCAATTATTTGTTTGTTCCTGTGAGGGTATTTGATCATCCGATGCTTTACCTTACCAACTGCCCAAGAGCCCTTCGATACTTGCACAGGAAGGAGGCCTTGGACGTTGTAGAAATGGAACTGTCTCAGTGGCAATCCTACGTAGGGGTTCGGGGGACTCAAACCCTTTCCTAAATTAGTTAGTGATACAGTGCTGAAGAATTTGATCTAGGAAGTTACTAACCTATTAATTAAATACGAACACCAGAGCTGGTTTCAAGGTCGAGGGGATTTTGGGTAGGTGTCATGGTTTTTGCAATCGTTTTGATAATTTGTTATCCACCGGGTAGGGTTTGTATCACCAGATTGATACCCACTTTACGAGCGACTAGGAAAGCACCACATTGGAACATGACTGAAGAAAGCATAGGTTTTGTAGAAAATAAGACCTTGTACATCTAATCCTCTAAGGAAATTGTAATTAAGAAATAAAGTTTCGATTTGCACCCGTGTTAAAAGTTTGAAAGAAAATTGAAAATTTGCATTCGCACCTAGGGGAGCCCACGGCCACGTAAGGTATTGATATTAATTTCCCAGGGCAACGTGAATCGGGTTTAATCGAAAGCCCCTCCTGAAATATTTTTCTGCGTAGGCCCCTGCAATTTCTGTTTCTGTTGGGCAATTAAGTTTAGTCCTCTGCATGAAATAAAATTTATTGGGGCATGTGCTGCAACGGGCCATGACGATGTTATGCCGATGTGCTCTTTAACCGATAGTAAGTGAATACAGCTCTTGATACATGCTTCAATAATGCCGACTACGTCTCTTTGCGAACGAGGTTGCGTGGATGACCGATAGCTCGTTGGAAAGACTCAGTAGATGAGGACGCCCAGCAGATGTTGGGCGGCCAAAGCCCGACGGCTATCGTGCCACATAGACGTATGCAGAGCGGATGGATTTCTTACACTAGCTCTCCGGGGCCATTTCGCATTTAGTTTTGATTTAAGTCTTTAGCTCACTACTTAAAAACAAACTTCCAGCCTTGTGTGCCTCTGTAAGCAAAACAAAACCACTCAAATATTGAATGAACCACGAGGCTCTGGCTTTTCTGTACTATCGGATAGTTATGGCAAAAAAGCAATACTTGTTTCCACAATCAACAATCAATCAACGAAAAACAAAATTCTGGACCCCTCCCGAAACAAAATCCTGGCTACGTCCCTGCATTCTATCAGATAAACACAAATAAAGTACATTGGATGGAAGTATTAGCCTGATCTGCATTGAAAGCGACAAACCAAAAGTACAAGAACATGTCGAACACACATTCTGATATCATTTTCAGTGAAACTGATCTCCCACAATCTGCGTTCTCAATCTCAACCCAATAGACCAAAAACAAGGTCAATCTTCACTTTAGAGGTGCGTACACAACCATCTTGTAAACTTCAACCAAATGGGGGTGAAACCCTAGAAAATCAACAATAACGTCCATTCACTTACTTCATTGGCGTCATCGACTGTTGCGACGACGAATTGTTGCTTTGCAATTGCGGTTGACCTGACGACGACGATGATGATGTTGTCTGCTGTTGTTGCTGGTGATGATGCTGATAGTCTGTGCCAGTTGTTGTAATGTTACCATTAATTGGCTCCGTGCTAGTACTTAGTGGAAACAATCTATGATTGTTACGATTCGATGATGATGATGATGATGTTGCGGCCACAACTGGTGAAGTTGATGATGATCCTCCATTTGCCGTCGTGGCTACTGTGGTCGCAGTTGCGGTTGATGTCACTACTACGCCCAACGGTGCTGAAGACGTTGTTGGCGAACTTGATGACGACGACGACGACAATGATCCCAACGAAGGAGCCGATCCACCAAGGCTAGATGAAGTCGATATGCTCGAAGGGCTCGGATAATGATGAGTTGAACTGCCACCGATATGCTGATGATGTTGATGCGACGACGGATGATGATGATGGTGATGCGAATGCGGATGCAAATGATGCGAATTGTTGCTGTTGGTTTTATGGTGTAGGGCTGCGGAGAGATAGTGCTGATGTTGTGAGGCGTATTGTTTAGGGCAAGTTAGAAGATTTGTTGGATCCGTGCCCGATACGCTCATTTGATCATCGTTCATGTACAGAACACTTTCGCTATTGTGCCGTTTGGGCGTTAAAACACGCGAACTGTGAACGATCAGTTGTGAGGTGGATGAAACTGAAAGGGAAAAAAGAAAAAAGAAAAATATTAATAAAGTTATATTAGAATGTAATTGTTTTAATTATAATGTGATAATTGAGAAATTGTTACCATAAATTATTTAAACTATAGAATGAATGATTGAAAACACAAATAGTACTCGATTAAACAAAAACTAGTGACATCATTCTTGATGTAGATGGTTGAACATTTTTAAAAGTTTCATCAATTTAAAACGAAAAACAAATACGCAAAGATCCGTACAGTTGAACATCAATTCAGTAAAGATGAAAAAAAGTCGTAAAATCATTTTTTTAATATCAGAAGTTCTGTCCAACAACCCGCAAAAATCCCTAAATCTCTTGCAGTAAAATATTAAAAGAACAAAACAAATAAAACAACATAATCGTGAAAATTGTGCACACAAAAATGGTAAATTTTTATGTAGCCCGGTTGTGTTTTAAGTGAATAGTTGAAGAGACGTTCCTTGATACGGCGACGATGATAGGGATTTCCAAAGTAATTTTCAAGGGTTTTTTGGTCTAAATTGTACTTTTCATAATTTTCTTCAATTCAAATTGTCAACAATGAATTATACCATTTGTCGAATATTTAATAATTAACATTTGGGTATCGAAGGTATCTAACTAATTTCCTGTACGGACGATTGCACCGTACTCACCACGGGGAATGATTTAAATGGCATGTGTGCTCGACTGAATGACTATATTGAGAAACTGGTGGAGTTTTTCAGTATCCGCAACTGTAGTGTTTACAGCGGTGGCTGTATAACTTCCTTGTATAAACGCACCCATTGACGGGACTTGAAATAAACTGTCACTCTTGAGTTGACCTCAGCAGCAACAAGTTGTGTTTCATTTATTGACCAAACCGGTATCTTATATTGGCGACGAGGATAATCCAGCAAAATCGCATCATGGAAAACGTAACAGGTAAAGAAACGATTCAGAAGTGGATAGTGAAGAAATTGTAATGTTGGACTCACGGATAAAACAGAGTTCAATCTCGTTTGTTTTGACCTAAAACAATTGCATCAGAATTAAATTTCGGTGGAATGGAACTACGTCAGAATTGAATTTCGATGGAATGGAATTGATAAATTCCGACAGAATTTAATTTCGCCAGAATTTAATTTCGAACCGGAGTGGAGAATTGAATTTCGACCACAACAAAAGTGAAATATTGAAGAAAGTGCGATCGCAAACAATCGCATCGCATGGTCACGTCGTCCGAACAGGAATGTGCGTGTTCGTTCAAGAACGGAGTGAACTTCCTAGTTTTGTTTTGGCACGGGGCGGTGACAATGCGATGCGCAAGTGATCGAATGCAAAAAAAAAAAAAATACAATGAAATTTTATTCGTATGATAAATGAACTAAATGTGCGATACTAAAGAGTATTTAATATTACAGGAACAAAGATTCCGCTTGCCCATGGACCGCCGCAATTTGAATTTAGAACGGATGGAGGAAACTCCGAGGTCGACTGGTTGAATTGGGTACGAGGTTTTGAAATTTATGCACGCGCAAATAAAATCGAAGATGACGAGGATAAGCGCGACTGGATGCTACATTTTGCTGGCCAGAAACTGCAAGATATTTATCATCAGTTGCCGGAAAAATTAGAACAACACGATCGCCGTTGTGGGCCGTTGTCCGGGGGATATGTGTTGTGTCAACAGAAGGAATACGACAAGGCTGTTGAAAAAATTCGAGCATTTTTTGGGCCAAAAGTAAATTTGAGCTATGAGCGGCATTTGTTCCGGAATTTACGACAGAAGGAAAATGAACGCATTGACATGTTTGTAATTCGACTACGCTCGCAAGCTGAACGATGCAACTTCGGCAACCAATGCGATGACAATATCAAAGACCAAATAACCATTGGTTGTAAAGCAGACGCATTGAGGCGAAAGATCTTGGAACACTGCGAAATGAGCCTCGATGATGTATTGAATGTTGCTCGAATCAAGGAGAACGTATTGGTCCAACAAAGGATTTTCGAAGCCGAGAAATGTGAAACACAAATGCAATCGACGGAAGTGTGCAAGATTGAAGCCAATGGCATGGTTAAGCGTAATATAAGCGAATACCACAACAGAAAGATGGAATGCAGCCGGTGCGGGTCAAAGAACCATAAAAGTAGCGACAAGACTTGTCCGGCGATCGGAAAGGATTGCAATAAATGCGGTGGGAAAAACCATTTCTCACGGAAATGCAGGCCACGCACCGGTGTCAAACGACAAAATGATAAATATATCGACCCGAAACAAGCACCACCTCACAAACGTCAGAATGAGGAAAAGGATACGGTGATGGTGATTAACCAAGATCACAATGAATACGAAGATGTATTTTACTTTGAAACGCCCAGCGCACAAAACAAGGTTTGGTGCAAAATTGGCGGGATAGATATAAATGTTATCGTTGATTCCGGTAGCAAATATAATATTGTGGACCGCGACTCATGGATTGAACTGAAGAGCAAGGGAATCGATACAATCGTTCGACGGAAAGAAGCAGACCGCAGTTTCAGTGCTTACGGGGGAAACCGTCTAAAGACGCTAGGGATGTTCGAAGCAATTATCAAAACGCCACATAGAAGTCTACAAGCAAAATTTTATGTAGTTGATGAGAATGGGAAATTTCTGATTGGCAGTGAGACTGCATTCGCGCTAAATATTTTGAAAATCGGAAACACTGTCAACACTGTCGAAGATAACATCACTGAGCTTGGTAAAATCAAGGGTATCGTCATCGAAATTCCAATAAAAGCGGATGCCAAACCAGTTGCACAGCCATATAGACACATCCCGATTCCATTAGAAAAAAAAGTCGACGAGATGATCGATAAAATGCTTAAACAAGGCATAATCGAAAAGGTAAGCGGCGTGTCGAAATGGATATCGCCAATGGTGGTGGTGCCGAAAGCTTCGGGTGGTCTACGAATGTGTTTAGATATGCGCCGGGCGAACGAGTCTGTGGAGCGAGAGAAACATCCGTTGCCAACTATGGGAAGTTTGATGCCGCAGTTACGAAATGCGAAGGTTTTTTCAAAACTTGATGTTCAACAAGCTTACCACCAGGTAGAATTGCATCCCAATTCAAGAGAGATAACTACATTTATCACAAAGAAGGGTTTATTCCGATACACACGTTTAATGTTCGGAATAAATTGTGCGCCTGAAATTTTTCAGAAAATTATGGAGCAAATTCTAAGCGGATGCGATGGTTGTTTAATATACATAGACGACATAGTCGTCCATGGCTCGACGGAAAAGGAACACGGCGAGAGACTCAACAAGGTATTGAATCGGTTACAGAAATTCAACGTTACACTCAACCAAGACAAATGCACTTACGGTGCAGATGTCATTCATTTCCTGGGTCATAGGCTATCGGCGGCAGGAGTTCAGCCAACGGAAGACAAGGTAGCGGCAATAAAACAATTTCGCGCACCAGAAAATGCTGAGGAAGTTCGCAGTTTCCTTGGACTGGTTAACTATGTAGGTAGATTCATACCAAATTTGGCAACCACAACTGAACCACTGAGACAGCTGTTAAAAAAGGAGTCTGGTTTTGAATGGACACCACATCACCAGAAAGCATTTGATCATCTGAAGAGCCATCTGTCGAGTTCTAAATGCTTGGGCTACTACAACGTTGACGACAGAACGATGGTTGTGGCCGACGCAAGCCCAGTTGGTCTCGGCTGTGTACTAATCCAGTTTAACGCAAATACGCCGAGAATTATCACATACGGAAATAGAAGTCTAACAGATGTAGAGCGTCGATACTGTCAGACTGAAAAAGAAGCTTTATCATTGGTATGGGCAGTGGAACATTTACATTATTACTTGTATGGTCGCGGCACATTCGAACTAGTTACTGATCACCGTGCGCTAGAAACAATCTTCGGTGTGAAATCCAAGCCGTGCGCACGAATAGAAAGATGGGTTCTGCGATTACAATCATACAAATACAAGGTGGTTTATAAATCAGGGAGAAGTAATATCGCAGATCCACTTTCGCGATTGATACCAAGCCACGCCATGCAAGGAACGCAACCGAACAGAAATGACGAATACATCAACTGGCTTTTGTCGTATACGGAACCGAAAGCGTTGAAACTCAAAGAAATCGAAGTCAGTTCATTGAAGTGTAAAGCGATTCAGGCCATGAAAAGAGCGCTTGATGATGATGACTGGCCGGAAATCACAGCACCGTTTAAGGCGTTTAAGACAGAGATGAGTTTCGCAGGTGAAATATTACTCCGAGGTACGCGTATTATGATGCCGAATGATCTACGGGAACGCGCAATGCAGCTAGCACATGAAGGTCATCCTGGGATTGTTGTTATGAAGCGTCGTTTGAGAAGCAAAGTCTGGTGGCCAGGAATGGATGCCGATATAGAAGCGTTTGTGAAGAGATGCCATGGTTGTACCTTGGTCAGTGCGCCAGGGGCCCCAGAACCAATGATTCGCACGCAACTGCCATCTGGGCCATGGCAACATCTCGCAATTGATTTCCTCGGACCGCTCCCATCAAATCACTATCTGTTAGTCATTGTTGATTATTACAGTAGATATATTGAAGTTGAGATAATGCTGAAGATCGATGCGATTGAAACAATCAGACGGTTAGAGACCGTGTTCGGACGGTTTGGATTGCCGTTGTCACTGCAAGCTGATAATGGTTCACAATTCACCAGTCAAGAATTCATGCGGTTTTGCGAAATCAACAACATACACCTTCGCCATACAATACCTTATTGGCCGCACCAAAATGGTGAAGTAGAACGGCAAAATCGTTCCTTACTGAAAAGGCTGACCATTAGTCAACTGGAGAAAGGTAATTGGCGGGAGGATTTAAACAAATATTTATTAATGTACAGATCAACATTCAACATTCAACATTCACATTCAACAACATTAAAATCGCCAGCTGAACTTATGTTCAACCGAATCATAAGAGACAAAATTCCGTCAATGCAACAACCAATGGAAATGAGCGATGAGGAAGTTCGCGATCGTGACAAGACAATGAAAGAAAAAGGAAAGCAGTATGCTGATAAGAAGCGGCAGGCTAAACCAAGCCAAATAAAAGAAGGGGATAAAGTGCTGCTGAAGCGGCAAGAGAAAGGAAACAAGCTCTCGACGCAATTTGGACCCGAAACGTACACAGTGGTAGCGAAGCAAGGAGCTGAAGTGGTAATTCAGAATGATGACACAGGCGTACAGTACCGACGAAGCTCAGCTCATGTAAAACGGTTAGAAACTTCTATTGCAGGAAACGCCCAACCAGCAGTTGATCAGTCGGGACTACTTGAGCCACCAACTGACCATCGCCAACTCTCTAGAAGTTTGTCACAACCACCAGCAGCTGAGCCAGGGGATGACGAAGTTATTGCAGGCAAGCGAAGGCGAACAACAACAACCAAGTTCAACCAATACATGATGTCGATTCGGAAGTAACACCATAATCGCGTGGATCAATAACATCTATAACAATAATATATATTATAAAAAAAGGAAAAGTGGATGTAGTGTTTACAGCGGTGGCTGTATAACTTCCTTGTATAAACGCACCCATTGACGGGACTTGAAATAAACTGTCACTCTTGAGTTGACCTCAGCAGCAACAAGTTGTGTTTCATTTATTGACCAAACCGGTATCTTATAGCAACCACGTCATCTCGCAGTCTAAATGCACTGCAATACTTCTCACCACCTAGACGCAGTCATTTTCGGAGGAGCTCAGGATCCGTACTGGTAAGCATGCTGACGAAATTGTTCCTACTGTTACCAACCCCAAATCCCGCAAGGGGGTCGGTGTCCTCGTGACACTGGCCTTTGGTGAGTTGCGTCACCATACGTACCTGAGCAGCGCAGGGAGGCCCCTGGAATGGTTTATAATACGCCATGGCGTGGATCTGTACAAAGACCTTTGGGCGATGACGTTCCCGAGCCCCCTAGTCATGTATGGGTGACACAGCATGGCTGACTTTTTCCCTATTCCTTCGAAAAGTCAGCCATACGAGCTCACACGACGCAGTGCTTCCTCGTAGGGGATAAAAACACATTATAAGCATACGTGTCCAGTCTCGGAGCTGGCGGCTTCGCATAACCGAGGCCACGAAGGAGCTAGTTAGGGAGAATGGCCTATGCGCCTATACCTAGCTGGTTTGTGGATTGATGACCACACGGCCTGAGTCAAATTGCTGCCTAGTCAGCGGATGGGGCCACTCAAAAGCGAACGGGTCAGCGCTACGAGTCTGCTTTAAGCAGACGAGTAGTAAACAGGCATAACGATCCTGCGGCTGGCAACCCGAATTCGTTAGGTCTACCGAAAGGAGGCCAAGGGAAAGATCCTACCTGCTATTGAGAAATCTTTAGCGAATAGTGTAGCTCGGAGATGGGCGTGCCCAGGGGACCATGGTCCTTACCCATCTTGGCGTTGGTCTCGAGTGGGTTTGTGGTGTTAGACAAGTCGACCAGCTAGAGTCGCATCCCAAGGTGGGGTTCCAAAGGTAGGCATCCTTGCGGAGATCACCCTTTGTCGCCCCGCAAGGGAGGGAGGTTATGGCCACCAGGCTCAGGTACTCCTAATGACAAGTACGTGGTAGACGTAGGACGGATGTTACCAACCCCAAAATCTTTGTGTCTATCTAGACACCATGATGAAGTCTGGGGATCCTAGATCCGCTATCGAGCGACTTTTCTTCTTAACGATATTAGCGCCACCTGGTGACCATATTCGGTACATTGGTTTGTATCTTAGGTGATATTATCACAACCATGGAACTTTGACGTAAACGACGATTAATCTCCTCTCGAATGAGTTCATACATGAGCATCACCACGTTATCAGTCCATGGTTGAAAATCAGATGACACGGAATGTGTGGCTTTTCACTTAGCCGCGGCATCATCCACAAATGACGCTACTATCGCGAGAGCTCAAAGCGTAAATAGCCTCGAGAGGATCACCCAAACCACCATCTCATGGACAATACTCCCCCTCCACGACATGCCAGGAGTGGAATCAGAGATCTCGAGAGATACAAACAGGAACCTCCCGATATGTTTTATGACACAGCATACCATGCGGCCATCGCATTTATTCACACAACCGTTATGTGAATCGGGAGATTAAGCATGAATAAAGTCCTCTCAGCGCCCCCACCACCTATATCACCTGAGAATACTATAGGCTCCCGAGAGCCACACGAGCGACACTAGCCCAGCTTAGGTCGGGTTTTTGTTCGCGCCTGATGTGGACCACCTGTTCCGATGCTCCGCTGCACCCACTAACCCCACTTCGAGGGCGCTATGGGACAACCCTATTGCAGCTGCTACGTTCTTGTCGCTTGAGACAATAGGCGAGAACGACTACGAAACATTGAATACTTCCACAGACATGCACAGCGGTTCACGCTTTCCTGCACTGCTACTACAACAACATTTGGGTTTGTCAAAATCTCGTCAAATTTTGAGTAATTGTGGAAATAAATATCAAAAACTAACAGGAACACTTGCCTACTAATTCTATTCAATTTTTTCAGTTTCTATGAGCTTGATGGGCAAGGTTGAAATTTCCAGAAATTGAAATGCGCATACACTAACAAAATGAATTAAAAATTTGGCTCCGATATCTGGGTAAACTTAAAAATTATAGGCTCACGATAAAACTGTTTGACAAATACAACTATCAAATTTGACAAATCGAAACGTCAATCTTTCAAATTTGACAATTCTAAATAAACTGTCAAATTAACGTGTTGGATTATTAGACGTATGCAAAATGCAAGTTAAGCCAAAAACGTTCAACCAGATTTTGGGACACTCTTTAATAGGTTTGAGCGTGTTCCATACCTAAAATTCTATTGCTAGGCGCGGATAGATGGATGGATTAGGCGCTATGATGGGTTGGGCTGGTTACGCCCAATACTGCAGCCGGTATTCCCCATTAGAGCGAAAGAGTTTCAGGTTATCAGCTCTGTACTTCGTAAAAGGCTTAGAAGAAAGCTAGCCATGTTTACTTTGGGTACGCCTATTCTAATGATTTGAGCCCCAACGAAGGTTTGTCTCCTGCTCATACGAGCAGGGCACTCGAAAATAACGTACGAGGCTGATTCGTCGTCTTCGTTACAGAGGCGGCATAGTGGGCCTTGTGTGTAGATCCCGATTGTATGTAGATGTTTTCGCAGGGTACAGTGACCGGTTATGAGGCCTGTCACTGCCCTAAGGTTCTTTTTGCTGAGGCTTAGGACTTCGGCACAGCTGGTTGGCCAGATGGTTCTCAGCATACGCTTGCTGTGTCTGAGCCCTTCAGCGAGACTCCATAGATTTTATAATTTTCCTTCAGTCCACTGTTGGGCAAAGGTTTTAGCAGTGGATTTACTAATTTCGATTGCAGGTTCGGGAGCAGAGAAGTAGTTCAGATCCCTCTCTTGCAAGGGTATCCGCTTTCTGGTTGCCTTCGATCCCCTTATGTCATGTTACCTATTTCAAAGTTACGCTGTTTTGAGTAGCTAGGTTTTTGAGGTTCTGTTGGGATTCCCAAACCAATTTTGAGGTTGATTTGGGACTGGCAATAGCCTTTATGGCAGTCTTGTCTGTATAACCCTTTCGAGTACTCTCCCCTACTGCAAGGCTTATGGCTATAAGTTCTGCCTAGAAGACAGTTGCGTGATGACCTAGGGGTTTGTAGATACAGTTGTTGGTTTTAGTATAAACTCCTGAACCTGTTCCTTCGTCTGTCTTTGGACACATCTGTGTACCACACTGTATGCTATCTCAGATGGTTGTCGGTCCATTTGCTCTAGTCTTCCCTGATTATAGAGGTTTGGATGTTGGAGTCGAAGGTATACATGACCGGGGCACAATCGCTGCCCATATCTAGGATAGAGTTTGCAATGATTTCTGTGATCCGACAGTGTTCTACCTTTAGTGGTGTCCACATGTTCGATGATTGTAGTCTGTACGCTGCCATTCTTGCCTCTTTTGTGATTGTGAGGTCTAGTGGTGCGCAGGCCAGTCTTTGTACTGATGTCAACTTCGCTGCAGCTGTTTTTTGCTTGGTTTTAGTCCACCAGACTATCGAGCCATTGGTAAGATGGGGTTTGACCATGGCTTTGTAAGTCCAGTGTATCATTCGTGGTTTTAACCTTCACGTTTTCTCTATTGCTTTTTGACATTTTTACATAAATTCGAGTTTTGGGTGCCATTCAAGGTTCAACGGAAGTTGGGCTAGGTGGTACCCTGTGAGTGTTGGGTGCCATTCAAGGTTCAACAGAGGTTGGGCTTGGGTTCAATTCACGTTCAACTTTCGTTCAACTTTTGTTGAACGACCCAAAAACATGAAAATGTCCCACTGAGTTGCGGACTTGTACGCAAGCTGTTTTTTGGTTGCATATAGAGTCTGTTTACCTTTTGTAATTGTGTTTTGCAGTTGCTTCTTCCACGTGAGTCTGTTATCAAGGGAAACTCCCAGATATTTTTCTTCAGTGATAAACTGCAATAATTGATGATTAAATCAGGTTGGTGCATTTAGCCCTTCCAAATTGTGTTTGCAACTTTATTAGTGTTGTTTTGGCGGGAATGACCAATAGACCTACCCTCCTGCGCCAAACCTCCACTAAAGTTATGGCTTGTTGCATAAGCTCGGAAAGCACCCCTGGAATTTTTCCCCTGATCAGGATGCTGATATCATCGGCATATCCTTGGGTATAGAAACCAGTGTTATTTAGCTGGACCAGTAAGCTGTCGAACACAAGGTTCCACAAGAGGGTTGATAGAATACCCCCAGTAGGCATCATTTGATGACAGCTGTATACATGATTTCACTGAATAGGTTTGCTTGACTAAAGGCTGTGTACAAAAGATTCAAAGGAAGTATTGTCGAAGATGTGTGTCCAAGAAGTCTGCGAGCCCTATCTCTTTGCTTGGGACCACACTAGTCCCAATCTTTCCAACTAAATGGTGTAGTACTGATTCTCACGATTTCCCTGTCTAATGAGCATGTTGTGATGTGGAGCTAGAGTCGTAAGGTCTCGCTGAAGCAGGGCTGCATAGGCACCGTCTGGCCCCGGTGATTTGTAAGGTTCGAAAGAGTTGACCGCCCATTCCACCCTATTGTATCTTACTATTTGGTTCTCAAGCAACCAGTCGTTTTTGTTTGCCCTGAAATTCAGGGAGTTGTCATTCAACTGGCTAGGCTAGGCAAAGTCTTATGTCACCTAAGATTCAAAATTAACATGGCCTGTGAATGACTTACAGCACCCTTCTATCCATTGACGTCAAAGTAGAAACAAGTAGGCCGAAATAAATCTATTCACGTCAAACATCCAACAGACTTACTTCAATCGTCTTATCTTATCGCTCCACTTTAAATTTCCCTAAAAGCCCTTTTCAATTCTATATACGCGCAACGGACGTGTATCTGATAGCAAACACCATAGTATCAACTAGACGAGTAGTACAATCCGGCTAGATTATTTCTACAGTTGTGTCTTTTGCAAATTTGCATGTTTTGTGGTAAGTAACTATTATTGTTGTTTCTTGTATGCACGATGTTGTGCGTTACGTACTTACATTTTCAAGGTCCACTGCAGTCTGGCGGAATCGCTATAAGATTTGTATAATGGGCTTGGTCAGCTTACTATAGATTTTAATGTCGCGGCTTTAGCACGAGCCATACAATCTCGCGCGGTTATTTTATGTCTACGTAAAGTGTATATTATTGTTTTCAATTGCATATTGCTTAAAAGTATGCATATGTGCATATACGAATTCGTGCTGTAAGGCTTTAAGATTAAGCTCCGTGCGGTTATCGCCAACTGGGCTATGGATTGTGTGGACATTGGAACAAATAGTAAGACCTGGCGACCAGTTGGTTTATTCTTTTTATTTTCAGAGATATGTGTATCTAATTTCCTTTTACGACGCCATCGTTTATCAGGCAATCAAGCGCAACATACCTGTATAGCGAATACAGCGTAGAGATAATGTTGTAACACCCACATTCACTTTATTTTTATTTATTTTTTTGTTCTGATTTTAATTGCAGTGATTGTAGGAAATTAATTTAGGTCTTTTTAATAAGACCAAATGGACTGGAGTGTGAGTTATTAGATAATTTGAAATAATTTTTGCAGATAAATCGTCGGTTTGTACTGAGTTTTTGTAAAATGGGTTTAATGAGTTTAACCTTCGTCTAAATGCAGTATTTTCGTTTTTATGCACACGTCAGTTAAAAAAATAAAATCAATAAATCAATCAATAAGTCTGTACTGAAATTTACTTTCTGTCTCGCAGCAAATTGGTGGAGCTGTGCTTCATTTGACACAAGTAGATATCTATATGATGCGGCGGCAGTACAACATTGAACCATTGATCTGATAGCTATTTGGCCAGAGGGTGTGATCAGCAACACGCTCTGCCGGGTTTTTTTATTACCACCAGTGAGACCTCATTTAACCCTTCTGTCGGCACCTACTACAATATGCATATTATATACCCAATAGGTCTGGCTGGACCTACTGAGAAAACATTTTTATTTTTTAGAAAAGGTGAAATTTTTATCGGTAGAATCATTCTATCAATTCCTTACTGCCATTTTTAAACAATAGAAGTATTAAAATCATTTTGTAGATACACTAGCAACGTTTTTAAGTGGACATATTTTGAGGTGATATTATTATAAACATGTTTTTCCCTTATTTTCATATCTTTTTGCTTCTCTATTTTCATGGCATATATCTAGTAGAAAATTTGTTCGCATTTTTCAATATCAATATCTTTGAGCAAATATTTGGCGCTTTGTTAGTAGATTTTACCTCGATATTAGTCTGCAGATTTAGGGAAGTAGGTTGAAAGAAATAGGGAATTTCCAAGCACAAAAATTATTTCATTCTAAATTTTTCGTAAATTTCTTGATCGAATCTATTTAGAAAGACGTGCGTAAGTCTCTCATACTTAGTCCTAATAATTACAAAGGGAAAAAACTGGTTTGAATTTCCTTGAATCAAATCTCAGTTGATTAGGTGATGTTATAAAACGTGATGAAATTAGGCATACTTATTTTCCGAGCTTCACGGCTTTTCAAAGAAAAATCTCAGAAATTTTTATCGTTTATAGTACAAATTGAATTTTAATGACATTCTTACATCATAAATAAGAGGATTTTAAGAGAATTTCATATTTGCACCTTTTACCTCAAGAGAAGAATGGGGGGAAAAACTGTAGGTCTGGCCAGACCTATTGGGTATCAAAAAGCACTATAAATTTAAAATCATCAAAAACATACTCAAAACTTCAACCGATTGTTTCAAATTTTTGCAAAATGCTTCTAAACATATTATTCTAGGATATCATGAAATATGAAGTCGCTACGATTTCATCTTCTATACTTTTATGACCAAAATATAGTGCCAAAGGTCTGGCCAGACCTTTGTGCCGACAGAAGGGTTAACATTTAACTGAGATCATAAATATTCCGTCATATTAGTCTCGATTTCGAGAACCACAATAAACTGTACTCATCTACACATAGTTTTTAACCGCGGTAGCCTCCTTGTCAACCAGACAACTCAAACTCACGACGCACGATGATGAATTACATTGAAATTTCGAGTTATATTGTTTAATATTAATAAAATACTCAACTCCAACTCCAGGTTACGTTTAGTCCTATAGTCTTATCAAATCATTTGAATTTCTTCTACCCGACAAACCAAGCTTCGTTAATAGCCAAAACTGACAGCATTCCATTATAGAACCAGTAAATCGACCAATTCAAGCATAAACTGTCTCTCTAATCTTCAATTACCTAATCTGACACGTCTTCGACTCGATCCTCCTGATCAGACAGAGTCATTTCCCGATTGAATAAAAAATATATGCAAAACGAAAGACTTGAGCCAGAAACCTGGCAATCATGCTTAAAATGCATGGGGCTAATTCCTCTTCATTTGCATTTAACTTGTAGGCTCACATACCGCTCTGAATGCAGACAAACCGGATGATATGATTGCAAATCGGAATTCATCTTCCAGAGCACAAACCATCTATCTATAGTCAAAATCGTTTCATTTCATTTCCCGTATACTTAAGGACATGAAATCGTGTACATAATATCTTAAACGTGATTTCGGAAGGATAGGAAGATTTAGATAAAAACTTAAAAATAGTCGCCAGCATGGCAACGAACTTGAAAATTTTTTTTTCGCGTTTCTGCATCTCATGACTTGAGTGCGTGTATATCGATGGTGCTTGGAATTTCAACGGACCAGCCCAAACACGCCCACAGTGAAGTCGCACTGTTTTGACAAGATGCGAGACGCAACGTAACGCAATGGCAAACAAGACGTTGTTTCAGGAAGTGTGTACGCATATAGGTTTGACACATGGTCAGCGCAAAAATTTTGTGATGAATTTGTTCTTGCAGTTCATTCATCTTGTGCTTTTGTCAATGTTGATATTGCCGTTGATATTAATTTATTCGACATGCTATGCGTTTGGATATAAAGTAGAGATAAATAAAACTGGTTTGGAAATAATAAATTATGTCGCTAAGGTAGAAGTTCTTGAATCAATTTTTAAAAAAAGTGGAATGTGCTGACAGTTTTCATGGTTTTTGATTTTACATGTGTTTGATTTAAAAATTGCAGAACCTGCAAATTTTTCTGTCCTTTTTTACAAGAAGACAAACAGTTAGGCGGCAGTAAGCAGGTCCATTTAGAGGATTTCCCTACAAACCAGCTAAGGAGTTATTGTCAGCGCCCGTTTTTAAGGGCGGCTTTTTGGCTAAAAAAATAGGAAAAATGCAATGTCATCTTCGATTTAGTGGAAACCATGGAAACTACAGATGAAATAAAAAGGAGCAAAATAAAATAAGGAATAAGGTTTTGTTTAAGTAAAAAAGCACATCAATTGCTTCGCTAAGAACGCGTTTATTTTTAAATTTATCAACTGAATCATTAATTCTCTTTTGAAAGTTGTGTTTTGAGGATGAACAGTCCTTGCTAGGCTTTGAAGAGCCCAAAATTGATACGAAGTACTGCAGTGAGATTTGCCTAAATTTTTTATGTGCACATAATGTTTAATTTTAATTAGTTAATTAAGTTCTTCTTTCAAAAAACTTATTTGAGAATGATGCTCTAATTTCGTCCTTCAAATCAACATTTAGTTTCTCTTCTTTTCATTAGAATTAAGGATTTGCTTGAATGATCCCTAATTTTTGTCAAAGAATAAGGCTTCTGATTTTAAAATAAAGGACTAAACTATAGCACGTAATTTTATTATTGCAAATACATATTACGCCAGGAAATTTGAACAAAAATTTGGCCAAACTTCGGAAAAATTGAGGGAAAGCTGGATTTTTGCATGAGCCTTCCTTTCGAGGTCCTAAACGAGACCCTAAAAGTCCCCGTCTCTACGAGTGCCGCTACAGAGGGTAAAAGACCCTCGTAAACAAGTTTTTCTGAATATCTCGATAACGGTAGCATATACAAAAAAGTCGAGTATGGCAAATTTGAAGCTCTTGTGCTTTTTCAATAAACGATGGAAATACCGAATACGTTCGGGCACTCCTAACGGTGCCAGGAGGTCTAACGGTATTTTTAACAATAATCATAAAATCTCTATAACGGTAACTCGTACTAAAAGCTTTTGTATGGAAAATATGTAGTCTATGTAGTTTTCAATCAAACGGTCAAATATAGTATCAATACGTGCAGCATTAAGGGCGCTATGGGGGTTCAAACCTTAAAAAAATGTGTTTTTTGGGGTTTTTCGTGAATGGTGCTAAGACGGGGAGTATACTTTATGGTCTTCTCGGAGAAATTTGTAGCTTCTGTGGCTGTTAGTAAGACGCCAAAAGTCCCAAAAGATGGGAGCCCCCTAACGAAGTTATGCGAGTCCAAAAATTCAATCAAGCAGAATATCTCTATAACGGTAACGTGCACGGAAAACTGTTTTATGGCGAATTTGTAGCTTATACAACGCTTAACTAAATATCCGAATTTCAGATCGATGCGTGCAATAGTAAGGGCGCTCTGATGGTCAGAACCGTACAATAACGGTACTTTTCGGTTTTTCGTGAATATCTTCATAACGGGAACGCATTCGGGAGGGAGGCCTATACTAATTTGTTGCTTCTGTAACCTCAACTTAAAATGCCAAAACAGCTCATCTATGCGGGCACCCCCAGCGAAGCTATGAGGGGTCAAAGTTAAACAACAAACCGCTTCTCGGAAATCTTTTAATAACGGTTACCTCTTGAGAACCAATCTGAAATAAATTTGTAGATCATGTGGCTGTTAGTAAGGGGCCAAAAGTCCCCAACGTTGGAAGCCCCCCTAGGGAAGCTATGAGGGTCCAAATACCGAAAAATGCAGTTTTTTGGGAATATCTCTATAACGGTCATGTGCACCGAAAACTGTTATATGGCGAGTTTGTAGCTTATACAACGCTTATTTAAATATCCAAATTTCAGATTGATGCCTGCAATACTAAGGGCGCTAT
The DNA here is from genome assembly GCA_949715475.1 of Microchrysa polita. Lineage (NCBI taxonomy): Eukaryota > Metazoa > Arthropoda > Insecta > Diptera > Stratiomyidae > Microchrysa > Microchrysa polita. The sequence goes on along the minus strand of OX454419.1, from coordinate 19,365,919 downwards.
GAGAGTCCGAAACGCACAATATTGGTATTTTTCGTTATTTTCGTGAATTGCTTTATAACGGGAACGCATTGGGGATGGAAGCCTATAATAATTTGTTGCTTCTGGAACTTCAAACTAATATGCCAAAACAACTCATTTATCCGAAAACCCCCAAGGAAGTTATGAGGGGTCAAAGTTAAACAAAAAGCCGCTTCTCAGAAAATTTTTAATAACGGTAACCTCTAGAGGGATACCGTCTGAGGCAAACTTGTAGCTCGTGTGGCTGTTAGTATGACCTCAAAAGTCCCCAACGATGGGAGCCCCCCTAGCAAAGTTATGAGTGGCCAAACATCCACTTAAGCAGTTTTTTGGAAATATATCTATAACGGTAATGTGCACCGAAAACTGTTTTATGGCGAATTTGTAGCTTATACAACGCTTAATTAAATATCTGAATTTCTGATTGATGCGCGCAAAGCTAAAGGCGCTTTGAGTTTCCGAACCATAAAATTTCGATATTTTTCGTTATTTTCCTGAAAATCGCTGTAACGGTATACGTATACCGGAAGCATTCTGTAAAAATTTTTGTTTGTATGGCTCCAAATAAAATGCTTCAGCAATATGAATGCTCCTGAGGCAACCATACGTGCACACATACACTACATACTTCATACTACACATACCTTCCTCAAAAATTAGTAAGTTTAAACATTATAATGCACGTATGGTTGCCTCAGACGCATTCAAATCAGTGAAGCATTTTATTTGGAACCATAAAAACAACAAATTTTTACAGACTGCCTCCGTTATACGTTACCGTTACAGCAAATTTCAGGAAAATAACCAAAAATACGGAAATTTTATGGTTCGGACCCTCATAGCGCCCTTAGCGTTGCGCGCATCAATCTGCAATTCGAATATTTAATTAAGCGTTGTATAAGCTACAAATTCGCTATATAACAGTTTTCGGTGCACATTACCGTTATAGAGATATTCCCAAAACACTGCTTATTTGGATGTTTGGCCACTCATAACTTTGCTAGGGGGGCTCCCATTGTTGGGGACTTGAGGTCATACTAACAGCCACATGAGCTACAAAGTTTTGTAAGATTGGTTCTCTCAAGAGGCTACCGTTTTTAAAAAAATTCCGAGAAGCGTTTTTTTTTTGTTTAACTTTGACCCCTCATAGCTTCATTGGAGTGCTCGCATAGATGAGTTGTTTTGGCATTTGAAGTTGAGGTTACAGAAGCAACAAATTGGTATAGGGTTCCCTCCCGAATGCGTTCCCGTTATGAATAAATTCACGAAAAACCGAAAAATACCGTTATTGTACGGTTCAGACCCTCATAGCGCCCTTAGTATTGCACGCATCGATCTGAAATTCGGATATTTAGTTAAGCTTACTAAAAATGTTTTCAAGACATCCTCCTCGCGTTTTTTTTTACAACATTCCATTTTTACAATGTGGACAATGCTTCCTTGACGTAAAAAGCTTTTCTTTAAAAATAACATATTGGTATATTGTGTGAATACAGCAACTTAAGCTGTGGTAAATGTATTTTTTTAATTTTGTATTTCGATCCCCATGATTTCTCAACAGAATCCTGAACGCCTCTATGAAAAAATTTACATACTATAAAACCAACAATTATTTTTAAACCTCCATAGATTCACATTTTGCACATTCTTAAGATTCATTTTCCTGAATACTCGTTTATCCCTTCATAACATTGATCCAATCGAACAGATGCCAATCAAAAGGCATGCGGAACACTATTCGCATTGGCGCCAGATCAGCTTATGCTAAGCTCTTAAATGGATTGATGTGATGACGATATTTATCCTGACTGTAGTATTTAGAGCTATTGCTGGGCTGCTACTGCCGCTATTGGAACTTTTCTTCATCACAAGATAGGTTTTTGTTTTCTTAACAAATTCCGTGACATACATACAGGCACGAGAGGCAGTATGGCGAATACTTAAGTAGCTACTATAAGGATTCAACCATATGGTGATGAGATGATCAACTCAACATCATTCTGATGATGCTTCTGTTGTAAGCCATATAGCATTTCTCCCGTGTCCCGTGCAATGTCATTTTGCATTACAAAAGATGAATTCAAAAATGGTGTTATGTGCACTCAGCTGTTTTCTATTCTCGCTGCTATTTATCTTGGATTTGCATAAACTCATTTGAAGAGCACGGATGATTGATTCAATGAGTAGAAAATGATGGGTGTTTGTCCTATTAAGGACGGCGAAATTCTAAAAGCAAATCATCAATTTGAAATATTGACTTGTGAATTCTTAGGGAATGCAGGGGATCATTCTAAGCAAATTTCATTTCTCTTCTCGCTTTTTCCATTTTCAGTATCCTTTTTTTCAGTCCTATGGTTACGAAAATCTAACTCTAAGGACATTTTTGAGATAAAATACACTTTTGGAATTTGAAATTTTAGGATTTTAGGAATTTAGGAATTCAGGTACATATTTAGGAATTTGGGAATTTAGTAATTTCGGAATTTCTGAATTTCGGAACTTACGAATTTAAGAATTTAGGAATTTCGGAATTTCGGAGTTTCGGAATTTAGGAGCTTAGGAATTTCGGAATTTCGGAATTTAAGAATTTAGGTATTTAGGAGCTTAGGAATTTAGGAATTTCGGGATTTCGGAATTTCGGAGTTTCGAAATTTAGGAGCTTAGGAATTTCGGAATTTCGTCATTTCGGAATTTCGTGATTTCGGAATTTAGGAAATTAGGAATTTAGGAGTAGGAATTTAGGAATTTCGCAATTTGAGAATTTAAGAATTTCGGAATTTAAGAATTTAGGAATTTCGGGATTTCGGAATTTGGGAATTTCGGAATTTCGGAACTTACGAGTTTAAGAATTTAGAAATTTGAGAATTTAGGAATTTAAGAATTTAAGAATTTAAGAATTTAAGAATTTAAGAATTTAAGAATTTAAGAATTTAAGAATTTAAGAATTTAAGAATTTAAGAATTTAAGAATTTAAGAATTTAAGAATTTAAGAATTTAAGAATTTAAGAATTTAAGAATTTAAGAATTTAAGAATTTAAGAATTTAGGAATTTAGGAATTTAGAAATTTGGGAATTTCGGAATTTAGGAGCTTAGGAATTTTAGAATTTCGGAATTTAGGAATTTGGGAATTTCGGAATTTCGGGATTTAGGAATTTGGGAATTTAGGAATTTAGGAATTCAGGAATTTAGGAATTTAGGAATTTAAGAATTTAGGAATTTAGGAATTTAGGAATTTCGGAATTTATGAATTTATGAATTTATGAATTTAAGAATTTAGGAATTTAGGAATTTAGGAATTTAGGAATTTAGGAATTTAGGAATATAGGAATTTAGGAATTTAGGAATATAGGAATTTAGGAATATAGGAATTTAGGAAACTAGGAATTTAGGAATTTAGAATTTAGGAATTTAGGAATTTAGGAATTTAGGAATTTAGGAATTTAGGAATTTAGGAATTTAGGAATGTAGGAATTTAGGAATTTAGGAATTTAGGAATTTGGGAATTTAGGAATTTAGGAATTCAGGAATTTAGGAATTTAGGAATTTAAGAATTTAAGAATTTAGGAATTTAGGAATTTAGGAATTTAGGAATTTCGGAATTTAGGAATTTCGGAATTTATGAATTTATGAATTTATGAATTTAAGAATTTAGGAATTTAGGAATTTAGGAATTTAGGAATTTAGGAATTTAGGAAACTGGGAATTTAGGAAACTAGGAATTTAGGAATTTAGGAATTTAGGAATTTAGAATTTAAGAATTTAGGAATTTAGGAATTTAGGAATTTCGGAATTTCGGAATTTCGGAATTTCGGAATTTCGGAATTTCGGAATTTCGGAATTTCGGAATTTCGGAATTTCGGAATTTCGGAATTTCGGAATTTCGGAATTTCGGAATTTCGGAATTTCGGAATTTCGGAATTTCGGAATTTCGGAATTTCGGAATTTCGGAATTTCGGAATTTCGGAATTTCGGAATTTCGGAATTTCGGAATTTCGGAATTTCGGAATTTCGGAATTTCGGAATTTCGGAATTTCGGAATTTCGGAATTTCGGAATTTCGGAATTTCGGAATTTCGGAATTTAGGAATTTAGGAATTTAGGAATTTAGGAATTTAGGAATTTAGGAATTTAGGAATTTAGGAATTTAGGAATTTAGGAATTTAGGAATTTAGGAATTTAGGAATTTAGGAATTTAGGAATTTAGGAATATAGGAATTTAGGAATTTAGGAATTTAGGAATTTTGAATTTTGAATTTTGAATTTTGAATTTTGAATTTTGAATTTTGAATTTTGAATTTTGAATTTTGAATTTTGAATTTTGAATTTTGAATTTTGAATTTTGAATTTTGAATTTTGAATTTTGAATTTTGAATTTTGAATTTTGAATTTTGAATTTTGAATTTTGAATTTTGAATTTTGAATTTTGAATTTTGAATTTTGAATTTTGAATTTTGAATTTTGAATTTTGAATTTTGAATTTTGAATTTTGAATTTTGAATTTTGAATTTTGAATTTTGAATTTTGAATTTTGAATTTTGAATTTTGAATTTTGAATTTTGAATTTTGAATTTTGAATTTTGAATTTTGAATTTTGAATTTTGAATTTTGAATTTTGAATTTTGAATTTTGAATTTTGAATTTTGAATTTTGAATTTTGAATTTTGAATTTTGAATTTTGAATTTTGAATTTTGAATTTTGAATTTTGAATTTTGAATTTTGAATTTTGAATTTTGAATTTTGAATTTTGAATTTTGAATTTTGAATTTTGAATTCCAGTTTGACGGAAACTTGTTTATTCGATATTTTGGAATCCAGTGAGGATATGTACCTACGTGTCCTTCTTCCTCGAAGGATTAATATAGAGATTAACCCACATAGACTCATTTTTTAAAACATTTTATCCGAATGAAAATTAAAAGCAATGTCTCTTTTCTATGTGTCACTCCATCATATTACAACGAGTATACGACACAACAATACAAAATCATATGTCGACAACTATGATAGTCATTTGCGATAATACGCAATGAAAGGTTCCGTTGATTAATCAAGTCAACCATACTTTAATCCAAAGCAATCCAAGCAAGTTCTGCACAACTCTAGATTCTCCCATAGGCTTTATACCAGTACGATGACCATCATCGACATTGACGCGTGGCTAGATAACTGTGCCACAACGAACGGATATTTTTATCAATAATGCTATGTGCAGCTTGCTTTATAATAATAATTTTCATAGTATGTGATTCCGGACGATTGAAACGCACGATAACGACATCAAATTGATCGGTGAGCTAATTGTGCACGTTGACGAGTATGTGAAGCCGGCAGACCGGGCTCCATCGATTGGTTTTGATGGAAAACTCGCACAAGAGATGATCTTGAGGAATTCCATATAAATATCTATGAAGACAACGCCACATCAAGACATTACTGCACGATCTAATCAATGCCAATAGGCGATCAAAATCCGATCCATATGAGAAAGCAGCATTGTATGGCCTTTAATAAAACTCACATGAAATGAGTGACGCCGCGAGTGAACTGGAAATGTGTGTGTAATCATATGTGCAAAAAGTATAACTTGACTGTTGACTGGTTTGTTTTTTTTCCGCGCGATAGGATAGATAACAACTTCTTACAACTCCACTCAAGTATGTTATGTGTTGGTCAAGGTCCGTCCGTGGCGACAAGGAGGTGCGTTCAATGTACCAAATGTCCAGTGGACCAATATGACTTTGCGATATGCTATCAATAAAATAGTCAAGAGCTATTAAAAGTATAAAAGTAAGTATGTGCCGCATCGTGTCGTGCGTTTTGATAGAGCGCTGCGCACTTCTCCTTCCCTCTCGATGGAAGATAAAAAGATTTATTGTCAAGTACCGACAATATTTTATGATCGTTACCGTGTGGTTCAATGAGTAGAGGTGCACTCGAATGATTTATCCATGGTTAAAGATTGTTACATTCTACTTGTTCATTGTATGGTCATGGCGATTATTATTATATTAGGCGTGTTTTTTTGTGCTCGGGTGTAGGTTAGTTTAGGGTAACTACATGGGGTTACAATAACAACATAACCCAGATAAACCCAGTAATGTATCGAGGGTACGTACTCTGACCAAAGTTAACCCGGAAGAATTGTTACAGATGTGACAACCAGAGGCGCTCTAACACGAAAAAGCATGAGCTAATACCAAAACCATTGGTTAAATGTTCATTGTTGTTTTTGTAAAACATGTTAATTTACTGGTTATTTATTTATCACAACTTTGAACCTTCAGCTTTTTACAAAGTTCATGGTTGGTGCAATAGATCTAAACAGCTTTTAACCCAAATCGTTTTTTTGTGCTTATATACCCTAACCTGCACCTTTTTACAAAAAAACACGCTTATTATTGTGCGATATTGTTGATTGAGATTGCGCCGTACGCATGTTCAATGTAGGTATAATTTTTGCGTTTAACAGTGCAATGCGCGATCGTTGACAATTCTATTTATTTTTTCTTGTTTGACGAAATTCATATAAGGTTAGATAAATACATATAAACGACTCAAGTAAAACAGCAGATTTTCAAATCCGTATAGCATATAGAGAAAATTTCAAAGAGGAAATAAACTGATCTAACTTAAAAAAAATTTGCATTCACGGTCGCTTTTTAAAGTCAAAGAGTACCGTATTCGATTTTTTTTTTTAAATAGTAAACACCGCTATGCCAGTGGTTCTCAATTAATCAAAAGTTTGAGAAACTGTGAACTTTAACCTACTTCTCATAAATACAATCGTCAATATGCATTTCGAAATTTACTATTAAAAGCTTTTAAGTACTTGAACACATAGTTAAAATTGTATTTCAATTTTGAATTTCCAAACATCTGTCACAAAAGAAAGGACAACGTCCTACACAAAGAAAGATCCCCTGCAGGGTTAAGTGTCCTCTTTATGTCTTTAGTTTATTTCTTTTCTTTTACAAGCAATAAGAATATAATTCATATGTAAAATTTATGTTTGTATACCTCGTACGTACTGGCACTCTTGGTCATTCATCTTTAAAGAGATTACAATGGGCCACCAATAAAATGCGAAAAATTAACACGAATCGACATTGCATCGTAAATTTACTATAGGTATAGAGGCCCATAAATACGAGTTAATGCGAACACCTTCCGGGTTTATTAAAGAGTCTTTTCATGTCCAATTAGCGATTTCCGATATGTGTGCAGACTGTGTATTTGTGTGTACTCGACCGTAAACATTGATTTTATCAATTTTTATTTTGAATTTCTTATAATTTTTTTTTTTTGAGATCATTGACTGATTGCATTGGAATTTTAGAAGCAAAGTAAATTCAAAAGGTCAGTGGTAATTGATACAGTTAAGCACAAATTCCAATGAATTTAATTTATTATAGGAATATAATAGATTTCTTCCATGGATTTTTAAGATGATGCATTAAATTGATAGGTTAGTATGATCAGCGTTTAAGCTCACTTAAGCTAGAGTCGGAGGATCACCTATATTGTTCCAAAAAGTTTTTTTTTCACCGAAAAAATATAATATATACAAGTACTGGATATAAATTAACAAATTTTCAGTAATTCTAAGACTGTTAAAATTTCTATACAAAGAGGTAACGTCATTTTAACAGTTTGAGAAGAACTGAACATTTTATACACTGAAAAAAAAATCATCATAATATTAATGAACTAGGAGCATAGACTTTTTTCATTACCATGATGAATTAGTTCATAGTAAGTAAACCTTCTCTTCCTTAAAATAATACAGAGTTCATCTATTTTACGAAACACCGGTCGTTAGTATAACGAAAACAAAATTTCAACTTAATGTAAAGCGATCATGAACACAATGAACTTCCAGTAGAATCTTATGCATTGTACATTCCGGCTATGAACCCATACATTAGCCGCGATAGTAGCTTAAACAAAATAATTGATGATATTGTTCATTAATTACATACATGACATCGATCATAGTAGTACATATTGATCTCACTATCACTTTATGTATATTTTATAAACCTTCGTCACGTATAGTCTGCGTTCTGTAGTAGGTAGGGCGTCTGTCTTCAAATCATAGGGTCCCGGGATCGATTCCCACTGTAGGTAGGTAGGTAATTTTTAATGGCTTTTCAGAGCAGAGGTAAAATGTAAAATGAATGTCGTCAACACTTATGAAGCTGGATGCCGGCCTGCGCCAGTTTTTTTTTTTTAATTTATGAACTCAGTAATTATATCAATGAACAAGTTGTTAATTTTATGAATTAGTTCATAGTTTTAATGAAATTTTTGTTCGTTGTTTTGATAAAATCAGATTCATTAGAATGATGAAAGCCGTCTTCGGTGGGATATCGGTGTAAATATTCATTAATTTAATGAACAAATTCATTGCTTCAGGGTACCTTTTTTTCAGTGTATAAAAACATTTCAAAATGAGAAATGCGGAAGATTTTCTTAGTTCATTGAAAACAAGTTTAGCGAATCAAATTTAAATAAAAACGAGACCGAGGCTAATTTCGGGCGCGGCCGAAATTTGAATACCCGTCACATATGAATGAAACTTAAGCTCCTTTTGTGCTAACAATTTCTATCGCAGCCCTATGACGTGTTTCGATTCCGTCTGTTCCTGGATGCTAGTCCAGTTGAAGGGGCTGGTTCGTATTACAGGATTTTAAGGATTTACTAGGATAAGGTGACCAAACTCCCGAAGGCCCAATGCTGTACACATTATGTTCTTGCAGAATTCGATTTTCAGGAAAATACTCAGCCGTATTCTCGCCACCCTATTCGCGCCTATTTGGAGAAATAATAACATCTCACGAGGTCATGATGCATGCCTAAGGCTCGTATATTTTTTTCGATAAAATTAGGACAAGCGCAGTAAAAGTCGTCGTTTGGCAGGACAACAAGAAACACAAATACGTCTGTAATATTTGCGTAACTTTCGAATTTTTCAGCATTAAGTGTAGATTTTTTGGAAACTGAAAGGTTTGTTTGGTGTAGTTTGATTAGAGGAGAATTATATTCAATACTCATGCATGTTTGGGCATTAATCTTAGGAAACTGCATATCCTCACCATGTCTTCAATATCCTGTTCCATAAATAGTATTTGTCAAGAATGCTCCTGGACTAAGTAAAGAGCAATGCGAAGGGGGGTTTCGCAGCGCTTGGCCCTTTCAACAGTGGTTAGCTCCGCGACGATTTACATCAAACAACCGACTGTCGTAAAAGCCAATTTTTTTATTTGTGAATTTCTTTAACATTTAAATGTAGTCTTCATTAAATTAAGACATATTCGTCATTTGGTGAGATGCCATTTCGACGTCCAAAAACAGGACAAAACCGGACAAAATCAGGACTTTTAGCGTTTTGGCAGGACGACAGGTTAAAGTTGAAAGGGCAGAACTGTCCTGCCAAAAACGGACGGATACGACAAGTATGCAAGCCATATGATAACCTCATATTCTTCTTGCCTTCATGAGTGATATCTTCTTCTTGGGAAGGCAAAGCTCTGTTAATACTAAACAGGGAGCCCTATAGTTCTCAATGTTCCCCTTAAAAAAATCATCAACATATGAAGAACAAACGTATGTTTTAACACGAAAAACACAAAAAAGAGTACTTCAAATAAGATTATACTTACACACATATAAAATAGAAGAAGAAGAAGGTTTCAAAATTAACTGTAAGGACAGTCGTATGATGTGGCACCTGGTTTTCATATGATGGCCGCAAAGTACCTACTTATTTAAAAACTTCGTTTCGTTTATTGCAATAGATAAACAAAACCCAATGAGATGGGCCGAGACCCGAGAATTCTTAAGCTGGTGGTGGCTTTCCAGGCAAAGTTTCAATGTAGCTATGGAGTCCGAGGAGAACCTCCAAAGCGGTGAAGAGGTGGCTAACCCTTGTAGCGATATTTCTGGATGTATGGTTACATAGGCTGGTCCCCTGGTGTAAAAAATTTTAACGGATTCGAAGGGCATGTTGAGGGAAAAACCCTAATCTAAAACTCATACAGACTCCCTTCTTTAGTGTGAATTTTCCAATAAGGGAATCGCATGCAGTACAGCGGCGGATTTTTCATCGTTTTGTGATAGGAAAAATAAGTTCAAATCGCATCTTTTGACGGCTGTGACTTCAGAGTCTTGGTATCAAGCCGCGAGAAACGTTCACCAAATATGGACAGTGCGATGCTCTACCGGTCTGCGAAGTTTCAAAATTCCGCTCAAGTTATGGATGAAATTTCAATTAAAAACCACAAAAGTGCAATTTGGGCAGCTGTAACTTTCGAACTCAGATAAGTAGAACCTTGAAACTTATAGAGGAAATGTGCGCTAAGTAGCTCTACAAATGTGCCAATTTCAGAAATTTCCGTTGGTTCCCGAGTTATCGAAAGTGAATTATTGAAGTGTTATTATGTCGCTAAATATCGATCGTGTATGAGTCAAACTTTACACTTTAAATCGCAACTTTCGACGGCTGTAAGTTCTGAACCTTGACAGCTGGAGCCTTAAAATTTTCACCAAATAGTGTACGGTGTTTTACAAGTTTTCTGAATTTCAAAGTTTTCCAAATTTTCGAGTGATGGACAATTTTTAAATAGAAAACTCAAAACGCTGATTTGGGTAGCCATAACATTCGATTGGGGATAGGTTGAACCATGTAATTTGAAGATTGAGCCAAATTTCAAAAAGATCGGGAACGGTTCCCGAGCTGTCGAAAATGAGCGATTGCCAAACATTAAAAAGCGATTATCTCGCTAAATATCGACCATACAGGGCCCAATTTTGCATCGCAAAAGCAGGCAAGACTGATCACAGGCGTCACCGAGGAGTGATTTAGGTTTCATATAGTGGCATGGAAAATGCTGTACGTTTTGCTGAACATTTCCCAATGCTGTACGACAGGTCAAAATGCTGTACGTCTGGTCAGTTTATACTAGGAACCCATTTCCATTAAAAAGGAAAAAGTTTTTATTCAGGGGTTTGTTTGTATGAGAGCCTATGACGTAAAGTTCCGATTCCATCCGTTCCTAGATATGTTTGGAGGCTTTACTAGAAACACATTTGGATGAAGTTTGGTTAAGATTGGTTCATAAAGAAAAAAGTTTTTCTTAAAAGAACCTAATTTCTATTGGTTGGTCTGTATGACAGCCCTATGTCGTAGTGTTCCGATTTCATCCTTTCCTATATATGTTTTAAGGATTTACTAGAAACCTATTTGGGTGAAGTTTGGTTAACGTCGGATTAAAAAGGAAAAAGTTTTTCTTAGAAGAACTTAGTTTTCAGGGGTTGGTCTGTATGACAGCCCTATGTCGCAGTGTTCCGATTTCAACCGTTCCTATATAGTTTTGAGGCTTTACTAGGAACACATTTGGGTGAAGTTTAGTCAAGATTGGTTTATAAAGAAAAAAGTTGTTCTTAGAAGAACCTAAATTTGAGGTTGAGGTTGATTTCTATGGCAGCCCCATGACCCCATGGTCCGATTCCATTCGTTCCGACATATATACAGCGTACACTAAAAAGAAACTTGTATACAAAATTTCAGATAGCTTCAAAACTGAGGGACTAGTTCGTATTGAAACAGACGGACATCGCTCAATCGATTTCTCTCGTAACTGATTAATAATATATATACTTTATATAGTCGGAAGTGCTTCCTTCTGTGCGTTGCAAACTTAATGACAAAGTTAATATACCCTTTCACATAGTGACGGGTATAAAAATCCAAAAATAGGCAAAACTAAACTATTGTGTAAACAACAAACTTACTTAATTATTTCTGTAAGTTTGGAAAGCTGTGTACGGTTTTTCTATACAACCTCCTTTTTAACAGGTTGAGAGGCCATACTCATTTTTACAAAATCATATTAGAATCTAATCTTCTTCTTCTTCCTTACCTCGTTCTTTATACCGCTCCACGGTTTCGCGTTGCTCGACCTGCGGTGTAGGCACATCGCCCGTTTTGGCGATAATTTCTCAGCATATTTCTACAGGCAGCTCTATCTTGGATCGTGTCATCGCCGAGACCATATTAGAATCTAATCATCTAAAAAAAATAAACTTCCCGAATATTTTCTCAGTTTATTTAAAACAAGTTTAGTGGTGACTTAAATGTAAATAAATACTATCTAAAAATATACAAAACTATTGTACAGGAGGTAACATATAGCTAATATTTTTTTTGTAAATTTTAAAAGTTGTGTAACGTATCCCTATATAACAGCGAGCTTAAAATCAATTAAAGTCCACTGCAATTATGCTGTAAAAATGCATGACTGCATGCATTTCTAATTAAATCTATCGAATTTGTCTGCCAACAAATTATATCTACTTCAACTCAATTATGATGTTTTTTTAAATTAAATTAAATTCTCCTACAACTTCATTTACCCATAGATATAAATTTTCAGTTTGATTAACTTTGATGGATCATTATCCATTAATTTGCATAATGAACACCATGAACTTGTCCTTCATTAGCCGAGCGCGGAGATTGACTGTATAATTTATCCGCAAAATGATTTCATATTTCACTTTTCATTTCGTAGACGAAATTGAAATATAACAGCCGTGGATTGCTATGTGACTACAGCATCCATCTAAATTCATTCATCCATCAGAGATGTACTCGTACCAATACATATTCAAATGAAATATGTTCGTTAGACGGCTTCTCTTGTTGAATTGATTGTATGATGGCGCTTAGTGTAATTAGTTGCTTACTATACGTTAGATAAAATTGGATACCATTTTCTTATTTAACTTGAGTTTCTTTGTCAGTTTGGACTTTAGAGAATTACTGACAAATTATAGCTAACGCTAGACGCAGCAAGATTAAAACGAATGGTCCCGAGTAGCATCCTGGTATGCTTAGCCTTGATTGCGTCACAGTGATAAATTAACATACACTTGGAAAGATTTGGCATCTTTGTTTATTGGATTGAAGTTTTTAGTCTATAGGTTAATGAGTGGGCAGCCGAGTTTGGCTGTAAACAAAAAATCCTCACCCTGACATTCAGTAAAATTTATTTTGAATTTGTTGTTGAAATTTCTTTTCTACTTTTAAATTGAAACCGAAAAGTGCTTAATTGAAGGAAAATCTAATTCAACAGATTTTTTTATCGATTTCCACATATAATATTGATAATACAGAATCTTGTATCTTGAGCGGTATTTAAAAAAGGTCAAATCGGATCCTACCTTCCATACAAATTACCACTCGTTGATACTTGAATTTGGCCATAACTTCCGACAGAATATCGCTAGCGATCTGAAATTTTGATCAGTGCCTAATTGTGGCATATCGCTGAAGTTGATGGAAAGTGGAGTAGTTCTGACATTGAATTGGTTCACGGTGAGTTTCGTACTCACGACCCTGTACATCGAAGGTGTGCGGACTAGCCACAATACCAGCCAGACTACAACGTTGCACATTTATTTCTCTTTAATATTTTTGTGTTTCGTTTTCGAATATTCTGAGGGTCGTCTCTGATGTATTAGAAACGGTGCAAAGGGCCCTCAAAAATTTGAAACGCTTTCTATCTGCTCACCGTTCGGTACGCTCGCACTTCGCCTTGGCTGTGTCTCTTTTACAAATAATAAAAAGGCGAGGTGCGAGCGTAGCGAGCGGTGAGCCGATACAAATCTTTTTCGAATAGAATATTTTGAGAGTCGTCTCTGATGTATTGGAAGCGCTGCAAAGGTCTCTCAAAAAATTTGAAACACTTTGTATCGGCTCACGCTTACCAACCATGGCAGAAGCTTTCTTTTAAAGATAATTAACCCTCGGAAGGTTCAGTGGTGTCTGACAGACCCCGGAGAAACTGAAATCTTAAAATTTTCATTGAAAAGCTTATTGAATGGTATTTTGATGCATATGTAATATAAGTATGTGGCACATACGTTCATTTAAGCATAAATTAGTTTGAATTTGTGATTTTGTTATAGCAGTTTGAAAGTGTCTGTCAGACCCCACGAACCATTTACGTATGCCTTTTTAACAAAAATACATTTTTCATTTTGTGGGAAATTTTTAAAGTATGTTGTTTGGAAAACGATAAAATGTAATAATAATGGTCGGGAGTGTTGAAAGTTTGTAATTAGAGTACATTTGTGGAATTAGATATGTTATTTTTGAAAGAAATGGAAAATTTAGGGTGTTTTGAATTAGGGTTTTTTTTTACTCAATTCATTCAAAATTATGCCGTTGTTTACCTGGTTTTCATTTATGAGGATCTCCTTACACTATTGTGTCATTACCTTATGACTTTTAAGTCAAGTCTTAAATTAAAGACTTTTCTGAGCGTAAGATTTAGGTGATATTTTATATAATACATAAAGCTTCCTCAATGAACTTGAACTGGCTATATGCTTGTCGAACCTCTACTATGAAGGAGGAAATCAACGGGCAATATTCGTCGAAGCACAGTGCAAAAAATTGACAACATTTTGGGCATTGTTGTCCCTACTCATCCATGGGGGACCCAGGCCCCCCATGAGGGTCAGGTGGTCCCCCAAAGAGGCAAAGGTGTGGGATGTGTTATATGCCAACGACCAAAAGATCGAAAGAAAAAAAAATAATTGCAACGAGTGCAAAAAGCCAATCTGAGAAGACGATCGAGGGAAAAAGCTGTGAAGAATGCTCTAAATCAGTGGTTCTTAACCTTTTGTACGTGAGGGACCACTTGATAAAATTCGTTATTTGTCGCGGACCACTAACATTCCAAATCTGTGAAGAGCCATACAAATCATGAAATTTTGTACCGAGCATTGTGGTGATAGTATTATTCCTCGTTATTTTCAATGAAAATATTGGCAGTGAAAGCCAGTGATTTCCAGGGATTCCAAATATCTTAACGGCTGGCGGTAGAACTCTCAAATATTTGAGATATCCTAAAAATATTGACACTGACGCTTCCATTCAACTCCTTCATTCATCAGCTCTTTGCCTTTATCCACCTATCTATAGAACTGCACACACACGGCGAATCCAAAGCCAATAAAATGGATTGAAATCCACGGATTCACGAATTCAACGTGTGTGTTCGGCTAATTTGACGAAAATATGTACATTTTTTTAAAATACATCATGAACATGCTCTCTCTAGTTGACCTCCCTCGTTTAACATGCTTAAGCAGTGTTGCCAGTAGGCGGCGTGACTTCCCTTCCTAAAATTAAATTAGATTTGCACCTAAAATGAGTGTTTTCCCCCAAAATTTGTATAAGTACAGCAAATGATGCGGGGCCCTACGCTGGACGCAAACTGTGATGTGCGGACAAGAAATGGATGTACTTACATAGGGCAAACCCCAAGAGTACCGGTAAGGTGAATATGCACAACTATCGACATGGCTTCTCACAGACGTAGACGTAATTCTGCTACCTGCGCTGAAGGCTGATTAGTTGGAACTCTATGCTAGCGGTCTCAGCTACACGCGATGTATATAATCTATGCAAGATTTCCAATCTATATAAAAAAAAGACAGGCGGTGCCTCGTCGCTTTACTTCGAAGTTGGGCTAATCGAAGGGAGAAGGTGCCACCCGTATCCCACTGACATAAGAAAATGCAAAACACATGCGTAAGCTAAACCGCACAAAAGGGAAAAATTGGGAAATTTAAATAGCAACATGGCAGCAATCAGTTCCAACGTTCCAGAAAAGCTCTTGGGGCCCTATGGTGATCAAATCTGGCCTTCTAAGCCCCCAGAATCTAAGCCCCAAATATAGTAGATTTTTTTATGGCGTCCTCCGATGTTGGAATCCTATAGTACCTTTTCCGCGTAAACGCAGCATTTCCAACAAGCTCTCGGTCGTCCTGACATTCTCCCTTCATGCCCTTATCTCGTATTGATTTCCTTTTGGGTGTTCTCCACCAACAGCGATACATCTCAATGAAAACAGTCCCAATCAATTGTCTACTGCTTCTGGGGTTTGTGTTTGAGAAGCGCACAACTTTGAAGTATTATTGAAAATATAGTTTGTGCTAATTCAGAATATTCACATCGAACTATGTATGTGGTAAAGGCTTCACGGACCACCTAATGTCATCTCAGGGACCACCAGTGGTCCGCGGACCACTGGTTAAGAACCATTGCTCTAAATATTGATATTGATATTGGATCCCGATTTAAGAAAAAATATTAACCCTAGCTAAAGAATTTTGATGTACCTGCTTATCTTTTTTAATTAGTATTAAATATGTTATGACTAATAAAAACAAAATTTTGTAAAAATATTAGTTTTTATATTGATTTATTTGTGATAAGTTCAAATTACCCTCAAATTTTACACCACCTAATTTTTCTTCCACATACTAAAAACTACTGTCCGAATTCCACTTTTTTTTATACCACTTAATCAAAAGGCTTTACATTTACTTCTAGTTTAAACAAATGTGCCAAAAAATCAAAACTTTAAGTTTTAGAGCGATTTTTGCCTTGGGGTCTGTCAGACCCCGCTGAACCATTTACGTATGTAAAATATACCTGAATCAACCGAGGGTTAAGATCTGATGATTGTCTAGTTGCAAGCTTAAGCAATTGACTATACGAAGTCAAATTTTCTCCATACAGAAATTTTGTGGTTTCGACAAATTTTATCACTGTTTTAAATTTGGGGGCCCGAACGCCGGCCCTAAGACCAGGGCCGGCGTTCGGTTGAACACATGTAATACGCCACTGAATAGCAGATATAGCGCAAATTATTCACAAAGTAACGCAAATAATTCCGGAAATCTTTTACCCCAGGAAATTGGCATTTCACTTCGGAAAAATTAAGGGAAAGCTGGATTTTTCCATGAGCCTTCCTTTCGAGGTCCTAAACAAGACCCTAAAAGTCCCCGTCTCTACGAGTGCCGCTAGCGGTGCTACAGAGGGTCAAAGACCCTCGAAAACAGGTTTTTCTGAATATCTCGATAACGGTAGTATACACAAAAAAGTCGTGTATGGCAAATTTGAAGCTCTTGTGCTTTTTCAATAAACAATGGAAATACCGAATACGTTCGGGTACTCCTAACGGTGCCATGAGGTCTAACGGTATTTTTAACAATGTTTCACAAAAATCTCTATAACGGTAACTCGTACTAAAAGCTTTTGTGTGGAAAATTTGTAGTCTATGTAGTTTTGAATAAAGCGGTCAAATTTCATATCAATACGTGCAGCTTTAAGGGCGCTATGGGGGTTCAAACCTTAAAAAAAGGTGTTTTTTTGGGGTTTTTCGTGAATGGCGCTAAGACGGGGGAGTGTACTCTATGGTCTTCTCGGAAAAATTTGTAGCCGTTGTGACTGTTAGTTGGACGCCAAAACTGTTTTTGGGGAATATCTCTATAACGGTAACGTGTACCGAAAACTGTTATATGGCGAATTTGTAGCTTATAAAACGCTTAACTAATTATCCGAATTTCAGATCGATGCGGGCAATGCTAAGGGCGATCTGATGGTCAGAACCGTACAATAACGGTACTTCTCGGTTTCTCGTGAATATCTTCATAACGGGACCGCGTCCGGGAAGGAGGCCTGTACCAATTTGTTGCTTCTGTAACCTCAACTTAAAATGCCAAAACAACTCATCTATGCGGGCACCCCCAACGAAGCTATGAGGGGTCAAAGAGATAACAAAAAACCGCTTCTCGGAAATTTTTTAATAACGGTAACCTCTTGAGAGAACCAATCTGAAATAAATTTGTAGCTCATGTGGCTGTTAGTAACGAGCCAAAAGTCCCCAACGATGGAAGCCCCCCTAGGGAAGTAATGAGGGTCCAAACATCCAAAAATGCAGTTTTTTGGGTATATCTCTATAACGGTAATGTGCACCGAAAACTGTTATATGGCGAGTTTGTAGGTCATACAACGTTTATTAAAATATCCGAATTTCAGATTGCAATACTAAGGGCGCTATGAGGGTCCAAAGCGCACAATAACGGTTTTTTCGTTATTTTCGTGAATTGCTTTATAACGGGAACGCATTCGGGATGGAAGCCTGTAATAATTTATTGCTTCTGTAACTTCAAATTAATTGCCAAACATACAAAACAACAAATTTTTACAGACTGCCTCTGTTATACGTTACCATTACAGAGAATTTCATGAAAATAATCAATAATACCGAAATTGTATGGTTCGGACCATCAGAGCGCACTTAGCATTGCGCGCATCAATCTGAAATTCGGATATTTAGTTAAGCGTTGTATAAGCTACAAATTCGCCATATAACAGTTTTCGGTGAACGTTACCGTTATAGAGATATTCCCAAAAAACTGCATTTTTGGATGTTTGGACCCTCATAACTTCCCTACGGGGGTTTCCATCGTTGAGGACTTTTGGCCCCTTACTAACAGCCACATGAGCTACAAATTTATATAATATTGGTTCTATCAAGAGGATACCATTATTAAAAAAATTCCGAGAAGCGGTTTTTCGTTTGACTTTGACCCCTCATAGCTTCGTTGGGGGTGCTCGCATAGATGAGTTGTTTTGGCATTTTAAGTTGAGGTTACAGAAGCAAAAAATTGTTATAGGCCTCCCTCCCGACTGCGTTCCGGTTTTGAAGAAATTCACGAGAAACCGAAAAATACCGTTATATGTACGGTTCAGACCCTCATAGTGCCCTTAGCATTGCCTGCATCGATCTGAAATTCGAATATTTAGTTAAGCGTTGTATAAGCTACAAATTTGCCATATAACAGTTTTCCGTGGACGTTACGGTTATAGAGATATTCCCCAAAAACTGCTTAATTGAATCTTTGGACCCTCATAACTTCGTTAGGGGTGCCCCCATCTTTGGGGACTTTTGGCGTCTTACTTACAGCTACAAACTTCTCCCAGAAGACCAGAGAGCACCTCCCCATCTTAGCGCCATTCACGAAAAACCCCAAAAAACACCTTTTTTTAAGGTTTGAACCCCATAGCGCCCTTAAGGCTGCACGTATTGATATGAAATTTGACCGCTTTCTTTAAAACTCTATAGGCTACAAATTTTCCACACAAAAGCTTTTAGTACGAGTTACCGTTATAGAGATTTTCTTAAAAAATTGTTAAAAATACCTTTAGACCTCATGGCACCGTTAGGAGTCCCCGAACGTATTCGGTATTTCCATCGTTTATTGAAAAAGCACAAGAGCTTCAAATTTGCCATACACGACTTTTTGTGTATACTACCGTTATCGAGATATTCAGAAAAACCTGTTTTCGAGGGTCTTTGACCCTCTGTAGCACCGCTAGCGGCACTCGTAGAGACGCGGACTTTTAGGGTCTTGTTTAGGACCTTGAAAGGAAGGCATATGCAAAAATCCAGCTTTCCCTTAATTTTTCCGAAGTTTGGCCAAATTTTTGTTCAAATTTCCTAGCGTATTTCCAAAATTGTGCGAAAAAATAGCAGAACAATTCAAATAACTAAACTAGCTATTGTTAATAAGTTTTAGACAAACAATCAATTTTTGGGATTTGCATTAGAAATATATTCGAAACTATTGCCTATTTTTTTTTTACTTTTATCACAACTTCGGGTTCCCCGGAAAAAACCCAGGCCCCAGGCATTTTGCCGTTTCCGCCTCCCTTACCTTCGACGGCCCTGCATGAGATTATGGTATATAAACCAACCCAAATCTGTTAAGAGAGTACTACCACTACTATCAACGTTGTGTTTAAATGTATGATAAATTCATACGATCCAATTTAAAAAAAAAAACGCACAAAATTCTACAAATAAATACATACATATCTAGAATATAAAAAAATAGCTCAGAATTAGAAATATTGAATGATAAATGATTTTGAGAAAATTTATTTTTGTTTGATCTGTATCTATGATGCGATGCTCCTGGAAACGCGGAGCCTTGGGCGACCGCCCAGTTAGCCACCCCCTAAACCCGCCACTGGTAAGGAGTAGTCTAATTTCCATCAGTAGCCTGAACAAAAGTAAAAGAAAACACAGAAATAAGAACTAACCTTTAAACGACTTCTAAGGAGACGTATAATTGTAACGAATCAAAACATACAAAATTAAAAGAAAAATTTTTAATATATTCTTCAGAATTTTGGATTTTTTGATGCAGTTCAAGAAGTACGTAAATCAGTTGTTCAATTTTGTCCCTTCTGAATGTTAAATTTATACACTCTTAAAAAATCACAAGATTTTCTGATGAGAAACGCAAAACCAAAAACGGGGGTTTCTCACTTATTCATAAAACACCAAAGTGAACATATTTTTAAATGTATCTGAGTTCTGAATTAACAAAACAAAAAACTCAGATTCATTGCATATTAAATAAAGTTCGGTATTCTACAGGTACACTGGAAAAAATGTTCTTCATATAATATTAATGAATGTCATTCATTTACATGATTTATATGATTAGCGTAATTTGGAGAGATTATATCAGACGTGTCAAACTCTCGCCCCGCGTGCCGCATGCGGCCCACTTTGCAGTTCTGTGCGGCCCGCGGTCATGTCGAAGCAGCACAATGAGTATCAACACAAAAATCGTGAAATCGGTAAGGGGACAAAAACTCAGCCGTTAGACTCAAATTTAAGAAAATCAACAAAAATCATCAGAATGTCTTACGCTAGCTTAAACTACGTATTTTAGGAATTTTCTTCTAACTACTCCCAAAAAATTAGTGATGGTTATTTGGTTGTATGTATAAGGCGGCTCATCAACACCGAAATTGAATCCAGACCCAAACTATTCCCCACAGGCCATGTGTTACCGGTGAAAAAGATATTCCTTACAGGCAAATATGACACCGGTGACACATTTGTAGTCTTCTCTTTGATTAACAATTATTATTTTTAATTGTCAAATATGTAGTTGAATAATATTTGTAATAAATTGTATTCTGATAAGCCGTTGGTCTCATTTGGAAGGGGTTCAGAAACTTCAGTAAATTAGGACTAAAGTTAGAAAATTTAATTTTGCTGTTTTTGTTTCGATTTACGCTGTAGAAGTTTTTTTTTATTTCGATTTTTGTAGTTTATTTTTTTTATTTCATTTTTAACTAAGCAATTGATTCCAGCCAATAAATAGTGGGTCACCAGTGGCACACAATATTAAAGTGAATAATTTAGTGCATAGTTCATTTGCAGTACCATTAACTAATTTTAACATACAATAACTAAAAAAGCAAACAATTTCATTTTATATAATTAAAAATACTCAACATACATAACAATTACAGCCCAAGTGCTTGATTTTTAGCCCTATAACTTATCAAGCTGGATTAGTACATTAAAGCCACATCACAAACAACTTTTTGCTCTTTTAGCCACTTCTCTACCGAAGTTCACTTAATCTGACAATTTTGAATCCCAATGTTGTTTTGGGCGAACTGACTGACCGCTGTGTCAATTTTTCTATCAACTGTCCAAAATTTGATCTAAAATTTACTGACAAATAGTGGTTACTTGAAGATCACTAAAATTTTCGCGTTTTCGTTTCTTGTCTCATTTTTTTTTTAATGTTCTTTAAGTAGATTTTCGAAATATGGAAGTTCTCACGGATAATCCTGAAGCCGCTATGGTAATCTGATCTGCCATATTTTAAAAGTAATATTCTGTAATAAATTTCCTAATAAGATTATATTTTCCTCCTGCTACCAATACATGAAGAGAGTGTTTTGACTTTGACACCCCTGGATTATATGGTTTGACATTGACAAATGTTGATCGTTCTTGGTCAGATTAATTATTACATATACATAAGAGGAGAAAATGGACATTTTTATTCGACAATATCTAGAAAGCTGAGATTGAAAGCAAAAGAAAAGATGTTTATGCACACTGAGATGTACATGTAAAAAATAACAGGCGCGACAATCCAGCATTGGACTAAGGCCGCAGGATGTGTTAGTAACATCCTATTTCCAAGATCTTATCTGCTTTTTCTTGAGGTAATGAGATCAGCAGCACGCTCAGCAGTGTTATTTATCCCCATAAATGGGTACTCGTTTAACATCTCAGTGAGATCATAGTCCGTCACAAGCTCGTGATTTCGAAAAACAGCATGATCCACGGTGAGATTCGAACTCATGACCCTGTGCACCGAAGGTGCGCGCACTAACCGCTAGATCAGCCAGACTACTTGAGATGTACATGTACACTGAGAGAAATTTTTGTAGTACATTTTACTAAAACGAGTAAAAACATTTACTAAAAATTCAAAAATGAATAGTCATTACAAAATCAATAATATTTATCGGTTTACTGCAAAATGTTGGGAATCTGACATATCGATTGCTACCTTTCACTACGTTGCAAGGAAAAAAGTTGGTACACTCTCTTTTTGTGGATATTAATTCCAATTCCAATAAATTTACAGCCGAAATCTAGTTTCCTGCTAGTTTTGTGAAAATATTATCTTCAAAAGATAAATTTTAACGTTAAAAAAAAAATCGGTGTGACATCGTTTTGTGGAATTCGGAGTGGAAGTTCGTGTTGAGTAAATTCATATTTGTGTTATTACATTTATATTTTATTTTTTCCATGTACAGTAATAATTATTATAGAGTACATGAAATCAACTGGTGGAGTGAAAGAACAGTGAATCGGAAGAAGAATTTAGTGCTTGTCCTCAACAAATTTTCTCAATACGCACCCTTGGTTTGATTCAGTTCCAGTATGTACTTCATTAACAATGAATGTAGTTTTGGTGTTTTTCTTTACTGCAGTATAAAAGTATTAAATGTGCACCTTGTTACTACTTTAGTGGTCAAAATTTCTAGAGAACTAATTTTAGTAATCTGTAATGGAATTCATAGTGACAGATGGTTACATTTCGTTATTGTCACCGATGTTGTAGTGAAATTTTACAGCAAGCGGAAGTTAACTTTATCACAATGCGAGTAGCTAATTTTATTACAAATGCGATGGGGTCAGAATTCTTTGCATTTCTATAAAACTTATTACATTTTTGATAAAATTTCACGATTTATTTCTCTCCGTGTAGGGAACACGACAATGTATGCAATGAAGCAAGCTAGTGCAATTCTAGGATTGTACCATAACTAGAAGATTCTGACTAAGCCAAAAAGCAATAAATTCGTATTCTATTTTACATGAAAACTTCCTTAAAGGATAATCCTTTTTGCACTTCTTAATTTGATCGAAACATTAATACCGACTTTGAACTTTAATCCGCAGGCGACTAAAACACGACTCACACAGACAATTAATCATAATCACCATCAATACCAAATCTGAATCATAAACGCACTATTAACGACCGAAGATCTACGCGCGTGATCCAGGATTATGATAAAACCCCCGACAGCAAAAGAATCTCAACTGTCCAAATCACATACATACATCCTCGCGTAAATCATATTTTGAATACTGATACTGAACGATTTGAAATCTTGAAAATGCATTAAATCATTGCAGCGGAAGTACTCAAAGATTGGACTGGATTAAAATGCAATAAAACATTTCCATGGATAGATTCGATCGATTCTCGCTTCTTTTGATCTGACCGAAGGTCAATTATTATTATAAAATAATGAAGGGTGGATGCAAATGAAAGATGCAGCCGTCATCGATGTTGCGAGATTTGCTACTTTCAATAATAATTTTTCGCAACGATCTTAATCAAAATGCAAGAATGAGATAAAAAAAAAATCATACAAACAAATGGCAATTACAGAGGGTAATCACCTATTCAGTTCAGTGTAGATGATGGTGATGATGTCTTGCGCAAAAATGATTTTTGTGTTTCGAAGGAATATGGACACAATGGGTGATCAAGTCAATCCCGACGGCAACTCGACAACAACAAGATAGAAGAGATCCTATTCGAAAGGAACGAATAATATACAAAAGGAGCAAATTAGTATTGAGTGCAACAAAAAGACAGACAGACAGACACAGACTATCTTAATAACCCTTCTATCACGTACAAAAGACAGAAATAATTGTTTTGCAAAAATCCTGTATTGGCCATCATCATCTAATCCCATCCAGTTGTTGACTATTTGAAATATCTTAAGAATTCCAGATGTCTGACACAACGCGCGGAGACAAAAAAAAATGTAACTCGCGTGAAACATTTCTATATAGATAGTTACAAGTCTAAGAAGCTACAAAACTGTATTGGGTCCAATTGGACATCACACTATGCGGCGGAGTACTAGTACTATTTATCTCTTGCATAGCATACTGAAGAGCAAAGAGAGTGTATTGTGGAGGTACTTACCCGATCCTGATATGGCAGATGAATTAGTTGCGTGACTAGCTACTGAAATGTCGCTTGTTGAGCCCAACCACTTAAGTGTCTCGGTTGAAGATGTGCTTTCATTACTATTATTGTCAATTGTCGGATTTGTCGTACAACCGGTTGGATTATTATTATTAGCCGACGTTGGCGACGATAAGTCATTCTGCGACCAATGATGCGATTGTCGCGATAGCAATTCAGTTTCTTGACGCAATCTGTAAGAAGAAGAAAAAATGTGCAAAAAATGAGAATAAGAAAATAAAAACAAGCCGGCAGAATGTGTATTGTATACGGATGATTAAAACTAGCGTAGAATAAATATGGTTAGAACCACAACATAAGAAGAAGAAGAAAATGATCTTTTTACAATAGTAAATAGACGGCGTACAATATGCCTCCATTAAACGGGCAAAGTCTTTGTGAAAACGTAACGAAATATCGAGGATAAAACTGAGTTCTTAATTTAATACATTCACGCGCGTATTTTTTCTTTTCGCTTGCACATAGACCATCCATCGATATTTCAATGAAAGGATTAACGAATCATAATCGGCTATTGTACCGACTTGGTCAGCTATAAAGCGTTCCCATAGAGCCCCTCTGTAGTATGAATCAGCCAAGATTAAGGCTAAGAAAGATCTTATGGCTCAAGATGAATAAAATTTCCTATAACATACAACTCTCCCATCATGATCATCAATTTCAACGGAAAATTCTATTGGCTTTTTACGACCCTTGGAAATATGCTACCGGTCTCTAAAGCAAAGACGTTCGTTCGCGCATGGTAAAAGAATTTTTATGGCTCACCTTCGATCGATCCCAAAATGAGCAATCCATCATTAGGTATGCCCCTAAAGGGTCGAACTACTGTGTTGATGTAATCTATCGATCGTGTCCGTTGCGGTGGTTGAGGATCATTTTTCGTTGAATTTTTACAGACCTTTTAACACGCAAATGCACTGTTTTGATGGATAGATATTTATACCTTAAAACATTCACTTGCACACACTTTTCAAGTTTTAACTTTAAATCAGGCTATCTGCCTGCTTCTACACTACTTGAAGCACTGACGCGAGGGGTCATTTTTCGTAACCATCAGCAACTTCTTCTTGAATATCCGCACCTTGACCGAAACAATTTCACACAACTTCACTTCAATTCGAATAATAATAATAAAAATATATTTTTGTCGATACCGAACGAACCGGACCGGGTATCGATGAGAATATTTTCTTTTCTTTTTTTGTTAGAAGCTAAGCTATTTCATATGGATAGTCGAGATTTGAATATTGGATTGGCTCCTTACCGGTGGGAGTACGAAGAAATGATGCTCTCGATCAATCTCTTCGATTTATGAATATAAGTATGCAAAATACATTACACGAATAATATGATCTCTGCATTAAGGTGTGTGCTATCGCGTTAAGAGCAATGGGTAATGAAGGTTGAAGAGTACTATTATTCTGCATCTGTATGCCATACTATATCTAAATATGCATACAAACTCAGCTATACTCGTACATATAGTTTTGCTCGAAATTATCTTCTTAAGTGGTTGTTGATAGGTCTTGCGCTCTTGTTTGCTTCTTTGCAGAGGAAATGAACGCAGCTGCTGCTACTAGAGTTTAATAAATGATTCCGCACCATCATCGGGTGGGTGTATGTAGGTACTCGTATAATCGGATCAGAAGGTGACTTAATTGATGAGGAAATGTATGTGACTGAGAGATCTATGAGAGTGCAGTGCGCAGTGCGATTAGAAGTGACCTCGAGATAAAGAGTGAAATTTTAATGGAATTGGCCATAAGAGTGTGTGATTAGGTTTAGCATTGAAGGAAATCTGGTGGAGATTATGTGTGCACTGATATAGTGTAATGCTGTTGGGAGATTATTGGGTTTGTTTTGACGGGCAACGAGTTCATGGACTTACATTCCAACTCAAATGATAGACGATAAATAACCGATATTTTTGTCAAAACAAATTTATGAAAAATATTGTTTTTATGCTTCAAACTGTAGAGTTTTCACTCAACATCCACACCACAAAAAAAACGGATTCAAATAATAAATTCAATTATCGAAAACAAAAGATTGCGGCAAGTAACCTTCACGTAAATTAAAACAAAAGACTTAGGCAAGTAACCTAAATGAAAAAAAACGTTTAGAGAAAGCATATTTTAGGCATACTGAATATTTCTTTTCCGGTGCCTTGGCTGTAGCTTGGAAACGAATTGCAGTAACAGAAAATAAGCAAAGCCCGACATTTGTCGCCACGCAAAATTATTGCAAAAAAAAAACTAACCAACTATAGATTCTGCACTGAGCGGTTAATGCCCTTGTACTTAGACTTGCCATTAGCATAAACCAAACGAAAACAAATAATCAAACAAATAATTCTCATTGGAGATAATCATACCATTAGAAAATTGATTCTGAAAGCAAATTGCTGGCTGGTTCAACCTTGTTCGAAACCTCTTTTCGAACCATAAAAGGTACGCCAAACAAATGGTGTTGTAACACATCGAATTTGTTGTCGAAAGATTTAATTGATTAACAAAGGCTTAAAGACCTATTCAGCCGAAAAACAAGGACCCATTGCTTCGCGAGTACGTCTTACTCGAACAACTATTATTATTGGATCCTATTCACGTCATTTTGTGCGAAGCGATGGTATTTTTTCAAAATTTCTGAGCACTGATAAGAGTGAACACTTTTTTTTTTTTAACCATTTTGATATTATTTGACTCCTCAGCGAAAACACCATTTCGAAAATTTCGCGGCGGAGAATATGCTACCTAACGGTATGTTACATGAGAATCTTGTATGAATGTTTTCTGGCACAGCGTTCATTTTAAGAGAAACACTCCAAAAAATTCGATAACGACAACGAATTAACTACGTTGACATTGTTTATGAATTAAAACCAAACAAAAGACTTGAACAAGTAACCTGCTAAATTTGATTAAAGCCAGGTAATTAAACCAACGAGTTTCATTATAAGAAACCTCAACACTCAAGAGGTTTTTAAACATGGAGTAAAAATAAACCGGTAATAAATCGGCATAATGGCAATCGCATGCCAAAGAAAGTGATGAACGCAAAACGAATTGACGGAGCGAGGTTGCGTGGACGACCGATAGCACGCTGGGAGAAATTAGTTTTCATTGGTTGATTCCCCAATTAAAATTTATCAATATCGGCACACACACAATGCCGCAAAACAAATAAAAATTTCAATAAAATTGAAAATTAAGTACCTACAGCTCGAAAGAGACGATTAGAAAGTTCCTTGTCGTGTAGTGATTCAATAGAAATTATTCATTGCTCTCTCTCTCTCGATCTGGTTCCTTTTAACCCCTAGTGGAGCATAGGGCATTGACTACGCCTCTTTTCCACCTCTGCCTATTAGCAGCCATCGCCGTTAGCTGGTCCCACGATTTGAGTATAGATTTTCCCTCTGCCTTAACAGATCTTCTCCATGTACTTTTGGGTCATCCCTAACGACGCCTTGCATCGGTTCCCTGAGAATTCCAATCTAGAGCCTGTCTTGCAATGTTTTTTGGCTCTTTTCGAAGTGTGTGACCTATCCACTGCCACTGCCGCCTTTTTATGTCGATGCCTATCCTATTTTGGCCAGTAATTTGGAGGAGGTCGTCGTTAGAGATTACCTCAGGCCAGCGAATTTGTAGGATGCGTCGAAGGCACTGATTCATGAAAGTTTGCAGTTTAGTTGTAATGTCACTGGTCACCTTCCAAGTGGAACACCCATATAAAAGCACGGATATTACATTGCTTTCGAAGATCGGGAGTTTGGTATTTCTGGAGATGTTCTTGTTTTGCCAGAGAGGAGTCAAACTGAAAAATACTGCTCGGACTTTATTTATGCGTGACTCTACATCCGCATCAGCCCCACCATCCGCTGCTACTACGCTCCCAAGGTAAGTAAATTTCTCGACTTTTTCTAGAGATAGAAATGTGTCTTTGCCTTTCTGATGTCAAGCTCAGGTATTTCGTCTTAGCGGCATTATTTTTTAAAGCAGCACTTCGACTTTCGCGATGCAAAGCATCCGTCATTTGAGACAGATGATCTGCTGTGTTTGAAAGAAGGCAAATGTCGTCGGCATAGTCCAGGTGCTGAAGGTAATCAAATAATTTCCACCTGATACCCTTACTTTTATGGTCGCCTAGAGCGTGACAGATTACGTCGTTGATGGTAATAAAGAACAGTATTGGTGATAAAATACAGCCTTACGTAACTCCATTATTCACCTCAAAAGGACTAGACAATTCGCCTTTGTGCAAGACGTTACATTGGGCTCCGTTATACGACTCCTTTATGATGGCAATAAGTTTTTCTGGTATGCCTCTCCTACGTAGGGCTGTCCAGATATAAGCCCGGTCAACGCTGTCAAACGCCCTGTCGAAGTCAATGAACAATAGATGTAACAGGGATCTCCATTCAGCGGATTGTTCAATTATAATTCGGATGGTGTTGATATGATCGCTACATGAAAAACCTTCATTGTTCAAAGTGCGGTCGATCGTTTTCTTGACCCGGTCCAAGATTATTTTGGCCATCAGTTTAGAAACTGCAGGGAGGAGACAGATTCGACGCCAATTATTGCCATCCTTGAGACTTCCTTTTTGTTGGGGATTTTAATAATGACGCCCTTCTTCTATTCTTGAGGGAGAGTCTCGGTTGTCCAACCCTCTTGGATCAGGGGAAGAAGAATATACGCTGTAGTGTTGATGTCCGCTTTCAAAAATTCCATCGGGATACCGTCTGCCCCCGGGGCCTTACTTGCTTGATGAAGGACCAATGATTGAAGGACCTTAGTTATTTCCAGCTTGGATGGTACGCCGGTGTTAATTCTGGCCATTTGCGGAAGACTTACTACCTCCGGTGGGGATGGGCTTGAAGGGTTAAAGTTGTTGCTAAGAACATCCATGAAATACTCTCTCCATCGGCGCAGTTGTTGTTCATCTGTGACTAGCAGAGACCCGTCTTTATCTTTTAGAGGATGCTCATTGGTAAAAGATTTGCCAGTCAGTGGCTTTATGAGCTTGTAAAAGGTTTCACTGTCACCACGGTAAGCCGCATCTTCTGCCTCCAAAGCTAAAGCGTTGATGTTGTTGCGTTTGTCACGTCTAACGCTCCTCTGCACTCTTTTTTGAAGAGAGCTGTCCTCGGTCCTCAGTTGGTGCTTAACTGAATTGCCAGTAGGCGAGTTTGTTTGCTCGCTGTAGTTCTCACATTTCAGCTTATCCCCTTTTTTTGTGGATTGGGCATATGATACTTTTGCGCCATTGCTGCATTATACTATTTGAACAGTTTATCCCAATCTAATCCGTTTCATTAACTTCCGCTTAGAATATCCTTATCAAACCAGGCTCTTCTTATTTCTTTTAAAATGGGGCAAGTCTCTATGAAGTGTCGGCTATCTGCTCTCAGTTTGATGTTACACAAACTAAATCGAACAGGTAGATCTATACGATCTATAAATTCAAAGGCAGCAACTCCCCTCTCCCTCGAAAAATCTTTATACCCTATACCCATAAGATAGTATAGGGTATATTGTTTTTGTTACGACGATTTTTGTAACACCTCAAAGGAGCCACCGGAGGTATGGCAAAGTATATATATAAATGATCAGGGTCGGTCCCTGATTCGAATAAGCCATGTCCGTCTGTCTGTCTGTCTGTCTGTCCGTCCGTGTGTCTGTCAGTTCGCACGATTACTCCCGAAATAATGAAGCAAGCGTTTTGAAGGTCAGATGATTGTTTTGATAAAAGCTTGGATGGTATTGAAAATGGGCCAAATCGGACCAAGGGTTCCCCTACCTCCCGTACAAATGACCCCTCCATGACAGTTTAATTCGACAATATTTTTGAACAGAATATCGCTAGCGACCTGAAATTTTCATCAATACCTAATTGTGACATATGCTTGAAGTTGGTGCAAAGTGGAGAACGTCCGACTATCCCTACCCCTACCTCCCCTACAAAGTTATATTCAGCCATATCTTTTGCTAGAATGTCGCGAAAAACTTCTAATTGGTATCAAATGGTAGCCTTGATATAATATTAAATATGTGCCAGGTCCCAACCATCTACCCCTCCCTCCCCTACGAAAAAGATGAAATTGATTTTTTGGGTTTTGCGTGCCTTCTAGGTCTGTATATGGGTATAGGGTATACACTCATCGTGCTATTCGCACGATTAGAACTCGGTCTCGTCTTTTTTACATTTACCTTAGTATAGTTATAGTATTTAAAACTTTGTTCTCCCGGTTTATGGTGTCGCTTACCAGCCACTTTCAGTTTTCCTTGAAGTTGAAGCTATTGCCAGCCTCTTCCGATGCTTTTTCATAACGATACCACTTTAGTTTATTCAAAACAAGCTGTGATAGCTCGCTTCGCTCGCTCTCCCATCTTGAGCTCGCTCCGCTCGCAAATTTACAAAACTAATTGTAAATTTGAAAGATACTTAATTCGATATTCAAAGAGGAAGGAGGTGTAGACCAATCCGCTGGAATCGGTTGACTGAAATCTGGCAATTCGTTCAAGGAATACAGAAAGAAATATGCGAAAAACACATCTTTATAATTTTGCTCATTATAAATTTTTTCGCGTGTTTCAATGTTATTCTGATATTCAGGGAGAGGACCTATAAATTCGACAGGAAAATTGTCCAAAAATCCGCAAAAACGGTCAAGAAATAGAAACAAAAATATTCGAAGAAAAACTCATTGTGAATTGTTGCTCATTGTGAATTTTCTGCTTATTTCAATGGTTATACTGCCATTCCGGTCGGAGTCTTGTGTAGACCCATAAGGTGGGGTCAACTTACTGAAATCCTGTAATTCGCTCAAGAAAGACAGAAAGAAGTATGTATAAGAAAAAGAATTGTCTTCATAATTGTGCCCCATTGTGAATTTTTCATATGTCTCGATAGTTGTCCTGTTACTTTGGTTAGAAACCTATCCTGTGGAAGAAATTTACTTAAATCTGTTAAAGAAATAGGTGAAAAGAACCCATTGGGAAATTTAGCTCATTGTGAAGTTTTTGCATGTTTCAATAGCTATTATGCTATTCTGGTCAGAGTCTAATCCAAAAAATTTAAAATCATGAAAATCTGTCCAGCCGCTCTCGAGTTATAAATGGTGTAACTAATATTCTATCCAGAGTGGACGAAAACGGATTGATTTCGCCGTACGTTTTCAGAAATCACCAAAAAGTGTTCACAGTGCACTATTTGTAATTTCATATGACAAACGACAATAATATTTTGCCTAAAAATCGTTCTAAGTTTAAAAATGTGCTGGTGCAGTCATCGATAGTCATTTACAACATATTTCGTCACTTCAAACTGACCGTCCATTCCCTTATAATGGAGAAATTAAGAACATTGGCAAACACACGAAACTGAACAATTTGGTCGGGTGTCAGTTAAAATATTGGAGTAAGCCGAAATGTGCTGAATAGGGGAATTTAGGTTTGAGACCTGGTTGCTTATATGTTTTATATGTTTTCATTTGAAAAAAAAATCAAGGTTTCATAGAAAACACGCAAATTAGCGTATTTTCAATGTGTCAATTTGTATGGGAATTGAAATGTTTTCGAGCTGTTTTCATACGAAAACATGAATATAGCCCCAAATTATATGATTTCCCTCACTGTGAACATATTATAACACAACTTTATTTTATATATACAGATGAGAGCTCGCTTCGCTCGCTCTTCCATCTTGAGCTCGATCCGCTCGCAAATTTACAAAACGAATTCTAAATTTGAAAGATACTAATTACGATATCAAAGAGGAAGGAGGTGTAGACTAATCCGCTGGAATCAGTTGAATGAAATCTGGCGATTCGTTCAAGGAATACAGAAAGAAATATACGAAAAACAAATCTTCATAATTTTGCTTATTATACATTTTTTCGCGTGTTTCATGTCATTCTGATATTCAGGGAGAGGACCAATTTGGCAGGAAAATTTTCCAAAAATCCGCAAAGACGTTCAAGAAATGGAAACAAAAATATGCGAAAAAAGAACCCATTGTGAATTCTTGCTCATTGCGAATTTCCTGCTTATTTCAATGGTTATACTGCCATTCCGGTCGGAGCCATGTGTAGACCCATAAGGTGGGGTCAACTTACTGAAGTCAAGAAAGACAGAAAGAAGTATAAGAAAAAGAATTGTCTTGATAATTGTGCCCCATTGTGAACTTTTCATATGTGTCGATAGTTGTCCTGTTACTTTGGGTAGAGATCAATCCTGTGGAAGAAATTTACTGAAATCCGCTCATATGTTAAAGAAATACACGCAGAAATATGTGAAAAAGAGCCCATTGGGAATTATAGCTCATTGTGAATTTTTTGCATGTTTCAATCGTTATTATGCTATTCTGGCTAGAGCCTAATCCAACAAATCCAAAATCATGAAAATCTGTCTAGCCGTTCTCGAGTTATAAATGGTGTAACTAACTAACACGACTTATTCTTTTATATATATAGAAGATTAACGAAAAAACAAGCGCACTATTGGACCACTGTTAACTGTTACCTGAGCTGTCAATGCAATCCGTTGTATATTACGGCCTATCAGGATGTACCGTTCAAAGGATTCCCGGTGTAAAGTATTTGTCAATATTATTTTCTGAAATTTTGAGTCAAGAGAGAGGTAATTATGTACACTCGGTGACAAAAAAAAAACAAAGAACGGACATTTGTTTTTCCCTCATGAGTTTCTATCATAGCTCATTATTACGAATAGTGTCGATCCTCCGATGAACAGATCGGAATTTCTTAGAATGTAGAATGTGTAGAATGGTAACAGTCTTTGGCATGAAATACCTAAAAATTGCTATGGCAAAGATAACAGGGTGTCCCGGACATTTACAAATTTGTTCACTAAATACCTCGCGAACGGCTTAACCGATCGTCATGTATTTTAGTAGGAATGTGTAGAATAGTAACAGTCTTTGGCACGAAATACTTAGAAGTTAGTAGGGCAAAGATAACAGGGTGTCCCGGAGATTTAAAAATTTGTTCACTAACTGATCGTTATGAAATTTGGTAGGAATGTGTAGAATTGTAACGGTCCTTAGCACGAAATACTTAGACGTTGGTAGAATAAAGCTAACAGGGTGTCTCGGAGATTTTAAAAAGCCGACTTTTTTAGTTTTTATCGGACATGGACGTATGGGTACTCACATCAAAGAACTCGATGGGTACTTTTCATATCAGTCGCTTTTTTTGCAGTTTGGAGTAATGGTAACGGAGTTACAGCTAATATATCCAGTTAATATGTGTAGCCATGATACATAGTAAATCTATTTTTGGATTGGTCTAATTAAAAAGTGTTACGTTTATTTAGACCAATCCAAAAATAGATTTACGAGAAGCATTTCATTAATATTGTGCATAATGCTTATTTATTACCTATAAAATATATGTGCAAAATTATTCACAATGTGTGTATCCAAAATCTAAAAAACCCTCGTATTGCGGGCGCAGCCCTCTGTACGCCGGTATTTTTTATTTTAATATCTTTTCTATTCGAATTTTGATTTTTGCTAAAGAAATTTCTTCTTCTAGAATTTAGTTCACACAACTAGCAACGCTGTGTGAACTAAAGTGTGGGCCGGCTTTAGATATCCGAAATTGGAGCGTGTGCTCCTCTACCCAGATTGTGCACCCAACGTGCATGCAGGTTGTTGTTCGCAATGTCGTGACTATGCCGTATGTGCAGTGAGCAGTTGGCAGTGTACATGCATACAATTGTATATGGGCTTTAATGTGTATCTAAGTATATAGAATAAGGGCGCATTGCGGGCAAGATGTGCGATTTGAGATGCGCATTTTAGATTTGAAGAAATTTGTGAATTACGTGCTCTTACGATTTTTTCTCAGGGGGTGCACGTACACTTGTGCACATATATTAATTAAGGAACTATTTTGCCTTAACACATTTCGCACAAATTACGCAATGAATGCACCAACTGAAAGAATTAAAGCTACTGGAAATTTAGTCTCTAATCATATTGATTTATTTAACTGCAATAAATATAAACTCAGGCAAATCATTTTCGATTCATTTGATTAAATATTTATAATATTTTACTTGAATTAATAATTTATTAATGCTCATCAATATTTTTGCGATTACCTTGAATTGAATTACACATTATATTTTAAGTTAATTTATAAGTTAGTAATAATTATGCATTAAGACAGCTATTTTACGATTTTGTACATAAAGGACTTACGTCCGTTTACTAATAAATAAATAAATAAATATGGGCGAGCCGCCACTGAGAGAATTGCAGCTGGTTTTAAGGATGTAAATGAATTGTCTATCGTAATTTGCCTTTTAAAAATCTTAACAAAAAACCGAACGGTTCACTTGTCAATTAAACTTCCATAATGGCGTAATTTGACGAATTAGGATTGTAAAGATGATGTTACGAAGCAACGTACATGGATTAATTAAGGAACAAAATGATTGCGTTACATATTGCTATTTGGGAAGCTATGTAGTTCTGTTTGCCCCGTCGAATAAGGGGGTAAGTGAAACATTTCTAAAATGAGACTTTGCTACTTATACACTGGGACGACAGATTATTTTGATAACGTATTTATTGGAACAACACAATTATGGATACTAAGAATTTTTAAAAGCTAATTCTTTTGACACACACACACTAGGTAAATCCTAATTCGTCAATATACGGATTCTTTGCAATCACAATTAGCGACACACTCCTAGAAATTATGAGTCATCAGTAAAAAATCGTCTTAGCATTAAAATTTCGGAACAATATTTTTTGATTACATAGGAACTAGGGAAAGTGCAAATTACATAGGTATAGCTACCCAACTAACTAATAATATTTCCAATCGCGTACTCATTCGCGAAATACACACTACAAATCGAAACCAAACTCGCAAGATTCCGACGTATCGTGTGTAAATTCTTTTAGGATATTGTATTGAGTTAACCAGTAAAATAATCGAGCAATTCCATCTGCAGAAAGGCTTTTGAACAAACCGATCCACTATTTCCTACTATCTCCTTAAATAATAGCCTACGGCCACTATACTTTTTTCTCACTCAGAAATTTGCGATTCTGTTCACGTGAAATGCTGCATGGCTGTGTTATTTTTTTTCTCAACATAGAGGGCAGGTTTGCTGATCCAGAGTAATCCATCCAGTTTAATTTTCAAATTGCCAATAGGCAATTGCAATTTAACAAAAACAAATGTTATTTATATTAAATTATTGTGTTTCTTAAGAATCATTTATTCACAATTTCAATAATAAAACAAATCGATTTACCTAATTATTCCGATCTAATGGTTTTCCTACAAAACTGTACAAGTATACTTAGCCAGGTAACCACATCAATGAGTGAGTTGTCTGAAAATACACATTTCCTTAACTAAGAAAGCGTTGGGGTTTAAGCTTAAATACTTCTCCATATTACGCAGACCTTTTGTAAGAGTAGTTTAATGCACTTAACTCATTTTCGATATAAGTCGACTTATCCACTTATTCGCCGTGGCCCTACATATATAAATGTATAAACATATCCAAAGAAAAAAGAAATATTTATTTTACGCTGATATCATTTGGCCCCCCAAACTCCAGATTCCAAGAAAAAAAAACAAATTTTCATTTAACATAAAAACATTCGCTCAAATTTTTATATTTCATTAAAAAGGAAACAACCAGACAAAAACTTAAAGAAAACGACATGCTAAAATAGAATCTCGTTAAAGACAATGGATTCCTATTATAGTCATCATCATCATCACTTATACATTTGACATCCAGTAATGTAATTGTCATAAAATTACCATCGTAACTATACATACATAGTCACTAATGAGTTCCATTTTAACAGTTAACAATCACTTTCAAAGCCAAATTTTCTAACTAATATCCATATAAGAATTGTCAGTCTCTTTTGCAGCGTCCAAATAAGCCCAAATGGAATTATCTGTCCAAATTATATTCCCATTTTTCAGTAGTCGTCAATTTGACCACCTGTAAAGAAAACGGTATATACTCGTTCAAGAGGAAACAGTCCATCTCCACCTCTGCAGCTATGGGAGAACATTACATAAATTTCACATTATTATTAGTGTCCCTCACTCCCAAGAAAGCAATATTTTTTAGACATAGATTTCACAGTCTAATACGGCTTGGCTAACTACTGTGCAATGTTTATGAAGAAGAATCATTAAGAACTCCGAAACCACACACACTATTCTGAAAATGCATGTTGTGACTATTTATATGCTTCCGATCATATATGCCATCAACAATTCTATACACTGAAGTCCAGTTACCAACAGATTGACATTGATGAGAAAATTGGTTCAACCATACGTAGACATGACGATAATGATGAAAATTAAGACCGGTCAGTCGCACATGCTTTCCAACAGCCCAGTGCATCTCTCGACCCAATGGTATACATACGAGTAAATCTCGAAAAGAAAGAGATTTTTCCATGCCACCCGTGTGCTTTTTTCCGATCTCGTTACGTGAAAATGATGCCTTGTTTCAGTCCATATCTAATGATCATATAGTCTTCGTTGGCTTATGACACCGTACTAGATTTTTCAATATTAGAAATTATTGAATCCGTGAAAATTGAAATTAGTTTGTTCGTAGACGTTCTCCTTCGCAATCGCGGGGAATAGTATGGAATGGAATGAAACTTTAAGCCAATTCTAACGTCTATCGATCATCCACCACTTGACCGTCCGTCACCTTTAGAGAGATAATCACTAAGACGAAGACGGAGAGGACGATTGATGGTCGTCCCTCTAAGAGTTTCAATAACGACTTAGAAATATATGTACATTTGCTCCATCTTTTTCACTTTTTTATCTAATTGATTACGTGATCGACCATGGCGATTTTATTTCTCTGAATTTTGCTGTTGAGGACTCCGCATAGACGGTTGGTTCTAGTTTTGTAATCGAATTGGGTTGTTATTAGATTTTGCTTGTGAGTTGAGTTTATATGTCGTTATATGTATTGCCAATATAAATTAATATTTTTCGCTTCGATTTATTCGCGCGCATTTGGTTCATGGGCACTCGAAGCCGGGAATATAATAACACCGTGTGGAAGCGAAGTGGTTGGTAGTTAGCGATTAGTTGTGGAACGTTTTCAATTTGTCAATGAAGATTAGAGTCAATTTATACTAATTTATGTGGTTGTTGCTATCGTTTGTCTGTGATTGTGGACAACGTTGCTATATGAAAATGATATGGCTACTGGAATTTCTTTAATGGGAAAATTAATTTAGAAGTAAAGATTGTACCACAACTTCATACAAAAAGCAGAAAACAAACCAGAAGGTTAGACAGAACGAAGGCTAATGCTTAAGAGAATGTCTAACTTATTTAAAAACTAATTTCATTTGAAATTCGATTTAGTATCGACTAAAGAAAGATAATGGCCGTGGATATCGGAAAATCATACATTATGCAAGTAAATAGAATTTTCATCAACTATTCAACTTGAAAAGAAAAGCATGCTAAAACGCAAATGTTGCAGAAATCACACGACAATGAAATTTAGCGACGAATCTTTGGACCCGTGTCTAAGTTATTGTCCTTTCGATATACTGTTCTACTTTTAATGCACCCAGGTTGGTAAATTACTAAAAGTTCTATAGAGAGGCGTAAATTGCATTAGCTGTTGCAATAATAGTATAAATTCCAAAAAAAAATAACACAAGTTACTTGCTTAAGTCTTTCGTTTTTCTTTATTGTATTGAAGTGTTCACTAACATGCCACTCTTTTACTTGTGGTAAAGAGGTGCTAGAGCGAAAGTAGGATAAATAATGGACTCCACATTTGATTTCTAAAGTTATTGCTAGCAACCGTGTTCACTAGAAAAATTTTTATGTGGGAAAAACGCTTGCTCACACTTATTCGTTCCGAATGCCCCACAACTGGCGTTTAAAGTCCCTAGCAAATATCACTAATACATTCAAAAATATTTCCAATTCAATCTAAAGTCGTTTAACCGTCGTGCAGAGTAACAGCTGTAAAATTGCCGTTGATATCGATTTGTTAGCATTCAGCTTAGTTCCCGTATCATTCCCTTTTGGAGTGCATAGGCTCCGCCTATATTGTAGTATAGTGAGAATTTGCCAAAACATGCATATCTTTCACATATTGCGGTTTTGTTGCCTTCTCTCCGAGACTTAAAGCATACATGTTCGACTTATGGTGCTCGCTGCTTCAATCCCTTGTAAAGTTCCCAAAAGCAACAACACCTTCACTATATGACCGGTTTTCGCCAGCATTCCCATCACGTTTGCAATCCGAAGTCAGGCCTCCAAATAGAAAAAAAAAGAGTAAAACTAATTTTTGTTGTTTTCGAATCAGTGGGCTAGGAATCTAAGACTCATTTTGCTTAAAAAAAAAATTAGTCGGAAAGGTCCCAAAAAGGACAAAAAAGGATACTCTTTAATCCTTGAGCGGAGGTCGGCATGCGGGGTAGCATATCCAAAGGGACGCCGAGTACATTACATATCCGATGTTTGTTTCCCGTTTAAAGGCCCCTCAACGGAATAAATCGAGCTTAAATAGAAAATTATCGAGTTTTCCGTGTATCTTTCCAATGCCATAGCTACGAGAATAATTCAAGTTGCCACTAGTTTTCTCACTGAATCTACAATAGCAGAAGATTCTACGATTTAATTTGCTATCGGAAAGCTCTGAAAAAGGACATATAAGGACACTATACAAACCTTGATCGAACGTGGGCATGCGGGTGTCATATCAAAAAGGACATCGAGTGCATTGCATATCCGGGGTTCGTTTCTTGTGTCAAAGAAACTAAATGGAATAATTCGGGCTTAAATGGAAAATTACGGCTTTGAAAAGATACTGATACGGGAAACACTAAATTTTTTCAATTGCGCCCAATTTTCGCCTTTGAGGGTCCTTGATACAAGTAACAAATGCCGGATATGGAATGTACTCGACGTCCTCTTTGATATGACACTCCGCATGCCCACGTTCGATCAAGGTGTGAAATTAGTGTCCTTTTATGTCCTTTTTCAGAACATTCCGGTCAACTTTTTTCCTAGCAAATTTAATTATAGAATTTTCTGCTATTATAGATTCTGAAAAGTGAGAAAAGTAGTGACAACTTGAATTATTCTCGTAGCTATGGCTTTAAAAAGATTCACGGAAAACTCGATAGTTTTGCATTTAAGCTCGATCTATTCCGTTAAGAATCCTTGAAACAGGAAACAAACACCGGATATGTAATGTACTCGGCGTCCCCTTTGATATGATACCCAGCATGCTGACATCCGCTCTAGGATTAAAGAGTATCCTTTTTTCCCTTTTTGGGACCATTCCAATCAATTTTTTTTTTTTAGCAAAATGAGTTTTAGAATTCTTGGAGCTAACTGATTTAAAAACTACAAAAACTAGCTTTACTCTATTTTTTCTATTTGAAATGCTAATATGACTGGACTACAATGGATGCATACCCATTCCCTGTTTCCTGTCCCCCTCCTCCACCAATTAACGTGTTTTCAGTGGGCCTGTCTACATGCGAAACAAGAACAAGAGCAAAAACTGTTTTTTAGAAGAGGTTCGTGAGGAGCAAGGCCAGGAAAAATTAATTTTTCATATTGAAAACCGATTTTTTGTCCTTGTTCGCGGCGGCGTTAACTCATTTTCATACAGAGTGGCACACAGCTACCTGGAAGTTTTTACCATTTCGTTTGTTGACCTATTGCGAAAAATAGTAGGGAATATATGAAAATGATAAAAATTTGTCAGCTTCCGCAATGCCGTTATGCCACCCTGTTAATTTGAAAAGACCCTGGACCAGGAAAGCATGTTGACATGCCATGCGGGCATGCGCATATACTGCGACACGTTAAGTGACGCGTTTTTGTTTTCCACACTGTATTGACATGTACATATCGCAATCAGGTTCTTTAAAGGCGGAGCCAATTTAAATGCACACTAAGGTGAAAAATTATTATTCGCACGCGGTACATCGAGGTAAAAAATTTACGCTCATGTGAATATGGTTGCCGGGCATGTTGCTTAGGTTACGCCACAATCATGGGCTAAATATGACCTGCCAATGTTAAACGCGTATAATTTTGAAAAATCTATTTGTTTTATTTTTTGTATATGCAATTTTATAGACACATTTTACGACAAATAAAATCAGACAAATGTCCACAATGTGCCGCAGCACAGGCATGCGCATTTTGGCCTGTTTTTCGTTATATATCGTCATGTTTCATGTCTTAGCCTCCTAATATTCTCCAGCAGAGTTTGACTAACAAATAGGAGAACTCCACGAAACGGTGGACCAAACTTCTAAACATATGGTAGAGGGGCTGATAAAAAAACATAAAAATTTGCGATATTTCCGCTGCAAAATAAGAATAGCTAATCTATTATTTTTATGTGTACCGCATATTTCCCTCGTTAATTTTTAAGAACTGAAATATGTAAAAGCATTCAGAAGAAACGAAAAATAATTAAAAAGTTATTCGCAAATAACATTAGTAGGGTCTCATTTGGTCTACCCTATACATTGATGTGGATGGGGACAATTGTTTCAGCCGTTCATTTAATTTAATCCCTATTGTTGATTACTATGTACTGCATGATGTATATCGATCATAGCGTACGAACAATTTTGCGGCTTACTGTACCCATCCGTTTATTTCACTTCAGACTTCGCCCCCTGAAAAAGGAAGCGGCTTCTTCAATGTAATATACGCGCATAGCAACATGGTCGCCTGTTGTGAAGTCCCATAGATCGTATCGGCCCCTCTACCATATTGGTCAACGCCACAATAATGAAATAAAACTAAAATTGCCCCAAACTCTCCTTCCCAATGCAAAGTACTCTCAATCGCAATCTGAGAAACCTGAACAATTGCTAAGCGACAGCGCAATTTATGTGCTCCTGATATCCGTAGTACTCTATGCAGCCTTATTACAATAAAAATCGTTAAAACTCACACTTGCGAGGGACATCGCCCCTGGAGGGAAATTAAATTAATTTTGTTGCTAGCAGTGTGGTTGGGCGAATCCAAGGTATAATTCTTGGACCGATCTTTTGCGCGGGGTTTGACCCACTCCGAACAGTGTGGGGCCGGCTTTAGGCTAGAAACTTGTCGCAATACTCGATTACTACGAAGGGGAATTTGGCTTTGTAACGGCCGGCGCTTGCCCCTTCTCCCTCGTCGAAGGCAAACATTTTTTTATGCTCAATACAGAGCGTCCAGAAACAACCGCATAAAAGCACCCGAAAATGATTTCTAGCAAAAAAAGGTGTACAGGACAAACCCCAATATAATAAATGCTGAAAACTAATTAATTAATTTTTGCACAAATTTACTTAAGCTGCTCCTAATATTGTGCAATTTTGCAAGACTTATGCATATAGTGTGCCAAAATCGTATTTTTGTCCCGTACCCTGTTGGAAACCCTATGGAAACTTGAATAAGCAAACTTTCGGTTATTCTAATCACCCCTGTTAGTTCCAAAAATCGATGATCTACTGTAAGAGAAAATACGGTATTGAGTTTATCTTTAACTATATCATGTCTCGAAGGTTGGGTGATGCCGAAGGCCTTCTGCATAACCTCAATAACGCCGCAAAGGAAGTTGGACTACATATCAACGAAAGCAAAACCAAGGCCACGATGCAATCGAAAACAAGGACGCCAGAAAATTCAAGCATCACAGTGGGGGACCTTAATATCGAGTATGTAGACAACTTCAACTATCTGGGTTGTAACTTATCAAAGGACGCCAACGAAACCGACGAAATTAAGCGACGTATACAACTACCCAATAAGACATATTTCTCGGTCCTCCCTATAATTAATTCGAAACTTGCGCACAGGAACACGAAGCTCCGCGTGTACAAAACGATCATCCGACCCGTGCTATGTTATGGCTGCGAAACATGGACCCTCACCCAAGCCTCCGAAATTTTGCTAGACCGATTCGAACGAAAGGTCCTTCGGCGAATTTTCGGGGCCGTTCGCGAGCGAGATCAATGGCGTATCCCGTACAACCATGAGTTGTATCAATTGT
This sequence comes from Microchrysa polita, assembly GCA_949715475.1. Lineage (NCBI taxonomy): Eukaryota > Metazoa > Arthropoda > Insecta > Diptera > Stratiomyidae > Microchrysa > Microchrysa polita. The sequence continues at coordinate 19,323,550 of OX454419.1, read as the reverse complement.
GCGATGAGCTGGAAGTATCGAAAATCGTGAAGCTTCAACGTTTGCAATGGGCGGGGCATGTACAACGGATGGACGATAATCGCATGCCAAAGAAAGTGATGAACGCACAGCGAATTGACGGAGCGAGGTTGCGTGGACGACCGAGAGCTCGCTGGGAGAACTCCGTAGGTGAAGACGCCCACCAGCTGCTGGGCTTCCGAAACTGGAGGACAAGGTCACGTAACCGCGACCTTTGGAGGTCAACGATTCAGGCGGCCAAGGCCCGACGTCGGGCTATCGTGCCACATTGATGATGATGATGATATCTATACTATCTGGTAACGAAGGTGGAAAAAAAAGAAAGAAAAAAAATTTAAACAGCACACAAATAAATGTTTATGATATGATCCAGTTACCGTCTAATTCACCCAAATTTTTGTAGAAAAAAATTAAACCACCTACTTAACTCAAAATGGCTGAATTTTCACCATTTTGGTCAACACTTCATGGCTCTGGCTAAAGTATTCTTCATTGTGTTCTGAAAAAAAAACTGAAGAACACTTAGGACCATTTTCAAATTTATTGCCATTTGCCATTTTTTGATGAACATTGCCAAAAAAAAAATTTGTTAATTCATAATTGTTGAAACCATTTCGGGAGGGGACTCCTCCCCTGGCTACGTCCGGTCCCTGGCAGACGCTCTGTATAGTTGAGTTATGAAAAATCATATTCTGACAAATAAGTGAGGTTATTTTTGTGAGTGGATTACAATAATTGAGATGGTAGGGTTTCTTCCCACCTCTTCCGAACTCAGTTTTAATTTTTAACTTTTGTAAAATTGCGAAGCATTTATACCATTGTGAGTCTTAATGAAGGGTTTGGCTCCTCATTTAAAAGTGACAAAAGTGAATTGTAGCACCTTCGATGGGTTGAGGTTGCCTTCTGCGGCCTAGAAATTTGGTGATGATTGTTTGGTCTTTTTCTTCCAATTCCACAGGCGACCCACACGGCCAAATTAAGGCAAGAAAGAAAAAGAATAAAGGTTTCAAACTAACCAGTTGGAGATTATGTATTATTATTATTCATGGCACGCAGCTGGCCACTTTCGCAAAGCCTTGCTTGAAAAGTTTCGACAATTTGTTCAATTTGCTAACTGCTTTGGCACCTACCCTTTGCTTGTGTTAGAGTGTCCACACTTTCATTTACACGTATGTTTGTTTACCAAACACTGGCTGCCCATTTTTCGTCGACATTCCCACCATGTTTGCCTTCGAACATCTTTTGCTCTCCCTTTTGCTCGTGAGGCACATGTGCCTCATATACGAAAACGAGAAGGAGCAACACGGACACATTACTTTCCGTCCACAGATAAACAAATGTTTTTGGTGCCTATATTAAATTAACAATTTAGTTACTGCCGGCAGGGTTCTTCCGTCCAATTATGTATATTAAATCTACTAATCTGCAAGAGTCACTAAACAGTCAGTGCGTAAGTAGGGTGCTAATAGGAACCTATTATTAGAGAAGCAGGCGAAGAACATCAACAGATGGCCACTGCGACTGAAAGATCTATTGTGCCATAGCCTTAACTAATTCAAAAGGCCGTTCTTATAAAGGCCAATATACTCTTTACGATATCGGGAGCTCCCGATGGCGTCCAAGATGCAAACTGCCTCGACCGAGCCACTGTTGGACATTCGCAAAGAAGATGTCTAGTAGACCCACTGTCCTCCAGGCACAGGCAACAAAAATCAGTAACACTCTTCGTGTACGTATGCAAAACTAATCGAAATAGAAAACCACAATTTTTTAACATATGACTTCCATAATTTTTCGATGTCGAATTTGCAGAAGGACAAAAGGTCAAGTGTCGTATGATGACGTCTGAGATGAAATTGTCGAAAAAATAATAGAATTTGTACATGTCTTTGAAATTGATCAAATTTCAACTTCTGAGAGAATTAACGTATCAACTCAAATAAATATTGAAGCCGAACCCCATCTTTGGTGCGCATATAAGTTCACAAAACACAAGAAAAAATTTGACATTGAAAACAATTTACCTACATACCAGCATTGCCTATACATAATTTATTCAGTACAGATGTAAAGGATCTGCATAAATCTGAAATTAGATCTAAACCACCTCCACAAAACGCCACCGCCCCTATGTGATATGTTACATATACTTAGTATCAGATAAATGTGTGCATGATTCAGCTACCATTATTAAGTTTCAAAGTTTTCAAACTTCAATTTAACGATAAAGGTCTTCATCGACACCACCTCTACTCCTCTAGCTTATTTGCGGATGATCGGTGAACGGTGGGAAACCTATTAGCCACAAAACATTGACAGCTGACACATTGTACTTGTTCTTGAAATAAAGTACATACATAACAGAGATTCAAAAATATCTCTCCCACTGCATTAACACTATAGAAGAATATACATAGACCGAGACCGGCCATAGATATACATTTTACTACTTCACTGCTATACTCGCATATCTTGTATAGTGTTGTCGAGTAACAGATATTACAACTTCAAACCATAATGTCATTGATGACATTGCATATTACTAGAGGGTATAAATGTAGTTACTATGTATAAGCATCAAATTACATGGCCATTAATCACACTCTAAAGCTAATTATTAAGTTCCACCCGAAATGAGATAATCGTTCCGTGCTAAGCATACTGTGGCTCTAGATATTAGATACTTTTCTTTATTTTTTGTAATATAAAACACAATCTTTCACCCTCTATTTCGCGAGATTTGTCTGATCCAATTATACCTTTTCGCATACAGGTCACATACGATGTTTCTTGCATATTTCATTATATTTAATTAAAAGATGTAATCAGTGAAATGAGAGCGTGGGATGTCATAGGTGTATGTATATGGTGATGTCTGGCTTAAATAAAAAATGTAGAACGTTTTGGCACAGAGATGCATACGTGGTATGGTGGCGTGGCTTCGATGATGTTGCGATGATTTATCGTGAATATTAAAAGATGGGAAAGCGATATTGTATGGACAAATTGAAATGTTACGAGACTAATAAGGAAATTGAATTGATGTATGTATGTATGTGCGAGCATAATGTGGATTTTTATGTGTTATGTGCGTGCTACCTATTTGATGTAAATTTTAATATAAAATGAAAATTAGGTAAATTAGAATTAAATGGAAGATTTGATTAACTGATTTTAAATGGATGGAGAAGGAATGTAATTATCTAAAACCCATTTATTTTGTTAGGGATGATATTTTTCTTGTAGTAGGAATTAGATTTTACCACAAATAAAAATTCTAGCTAGTATTCAATTCGATTAGTCAGTGACTAAACTATCTATATTTGCTTTTATAATTCCAATTTTCAGGCTGATAACGTACATATACACCCTATTCGCCTTAAGAATTTCTTTACCACAAATTCTTGCATTTTAATTGAAAACCTAATCATTACGTCTAAAACTTGACTTACCGATCAAGAAATGGTGTTGCTGAACTTGAATCCGAGCTCGATACATAGCTATGATAGCCCTCGGATTGAGCGTACGACGATTGCTTCTGATGATGAAACACCGGTTGATCGTAGTACGAACGACTGTTATACTCTTCAAGTCCGGCTTGAGTTAAGCCACCCGGTGTAAGGCACTGATCACTCATGTTGTCATCCTGAAATGAGTAAAAATAGACGAGGTAAGTATAAAAATGTTTTCTTCTAAAAATTAGTAAATTTCTTTAAAACAAGCATAATTTAAATGAAATTTTTGTACTTATTTTTTACATTATGTAAATGTTAACTGCAAATCGACTTAAAAAATGTTTTCATATTTTTTTTTTTTATTTTTTCAGACCCTCAATATTATTAAAATTACGCAATCCGTACAAATTACTTAATTTGAAATGTCAAATTCCATACATTTTTAAAATAACCAAACCACAAATTTGACAAGGAACTTCTTGTACAAAATTTAGCAAAAAATTGTCTGTAGTTTAATTTTTATGAATTTCCTCTACAAAAATTGCCTTTCCTTTGGCAAATGCACAATTCTCCTAATCTTAGGTTTGCTTAATAAAACAAAATTCTGCAAATACTTTCATATTTCAATAACACACAATTTGAATTTATCTCCCCCCAAAAAAATCGGCACCTTTGATAAGAATCTTGTTAGCATTAGCTTTCGAGGCGAAACAACAACCAGATCGAAAATCTTTTTACTCTTCATCATTACTCTTTCACAAACCCCTCCCCTCTCCGCTGCTCGCAAAGAATCTTTTAACATCCATCCGCATCCGCATCATCAGTAACGCACCGTACCTATAATAGCGCGAATTCATTATAAATTCAACCATGATGAGTTGATGAGTGCGTTCTTTATTTTCTTCACGGATTTTCTTATCAGATAATAAAAATCAGATTTTGTTTTTATTACCTGACGATTTGAAGATTTTTTTATTCTTGTCTTTTGTGCTCTATACAGGGTGTCCGGAAACTGCCGCATAAACGCACCGGATTATGATTCCTCAGTTGATTTCCAGCAAAAAAAGTTGTACGGAACATACCCCCTTAGCTTACCACTTTAGCTGCCATAGGCATTTAACAGTTTTTATACGTTAAGTGTAGAAAACTAGGGTTAATTTTAGCTCGAATTCAATACAATTCAATTCAGACTGCCCCTAAATATCTGCAATTGGTAAAATCTATTCAAATTATGTCGAAATCGAGCCAAAATTAACCCTAGTTTACTGCACTGCTAGAAATAAAGGAACTAGAATGAAATGATGTAGAAATGATATGATCGTAAGACTATGCGCCAATTTTTAAAAGAATCGTACAAGCACCTCAGTTTGGCAGAAGTTGAAGAAAATTGAGATGGAAAAATATATTGTTTTTGGGTAAAATCACACAAATTTGACTTTGTAAAAGCTCTGTAGAAACCAAACCTCGTATCCGATTTGAGTGTGGTTAAATTCATTTTATAGGTTAATTTCTTCTTCTTCCTTCCTTGCCTCGTTCTTTATACCGCTCCATGGTTCCGCGTTGCTCGACCTGCGGTGTAGGCACATCGCCCGTTTTGGCGATAATTTCTCAGCATATTTCTACAGGCAGCTCTATCTTGGATCGTGTCATCGCCGAGACCAATGCGTTGTTGTTGCTTTTTCATTTGACACATCCAGGTGTTCTTCGGTCTGCCTCTGGCCTTGGGTCCATCAAGTGGAACTTCCATTGATATCGCTCTCTTTGCGGGGTTCTCAGGCGGACGCCTTTGAAGATGGCAATACCAATCCATTCGTCGGTCTTCGAGCTTTTCGGTGATTGGTTGGTCTATGGACAAGCTGCCTCGGATGTAGCTACTCTTGATGTGGTCCCTTTTGGTTACACCAACTGACATGCGTAACATTTTCATTTTAGTCGCTGTCATTTCTTTCGCGTAACCTTCATACATGGTCCAGCATTCTGATCCATACATGAGTGCGGGACGTACAACCGTTTTGTACAACTTGCCCTTTAGCTTCAGTGGCATTTTCTTATCGCAGAAAACTCCAGAGTTTTCTCGCCACCTCATCCACCCAACCTTTGTGCGATGTTTGATATCATCATCGCATGTAGCTCCGCTGTTCACCATCGGGCCAAGGTACTTGAACTTGGTACAAGACTTAAGCTGCTCTCCTTTGACGTACATTACAGGTATCGGTGCATTTGGGTCTGAGAATTGGCAGCATAAGAACTCAGTCTTTGTTATACTTACCCTCAGTCCATGCTCCTCCAGAATGTCACACCATTTTGTAAGCGCAGCTTGCAAGGCAACGATGTTTGGGCTACTGAGGACTATATCATCAGCAAAAAGAAGATATATTTCTAGGCCGTCGGAGACACGTGTTAATAAGTAGCACATGATGATGTTGAAGAGCAACGGACTCAATACACTGCCCTGGTGTACTCCGACATTCACCGGAAATTCTTCTGATTCACCGGCTGTGCATCTAACCTTAGTCGTAGCTCCATCATACATGTCTCGTATCATCCTGACGTATGCCTCGGCATATACAAATAATACATATATGTCCAAATTGGTACAAAATGTTGTTCCTATGAAAATGTATCTGAAATTTCCTAGAGCTTTCAAGTGAATCGCATGAGCCTGTGTGCGTGTGAATTTGAGAGAACGTTTTCCAGTTCAAGAGAGTCAAAGAGACTCTTTTTATAGTATCTTTTAAGAATCACTCATCGCTTGCCATTGCCTGCGACTTCCGTGGTGTGTGATGGATATCTCCGTACTCCGTGACGCATGACAAGTGGACCGAGTGGGTCCGAGGAAGAGAGCAACTTGCCGTTGCGGACAATATGTTATGTTATGAACACAGAAATGATTATGAAATTCATTCACTGCCACGTCCCGCCCGCGTCTTGTGTGGTGTGCGATGTTTGGCACCGCGGCGCGGCGCGCGCAAGATAAGTGGACCATTTAAAATTCGTCTGTGGCACGTGCATCTATATTTTGAGGTTCAGATTATCTGAGCCGATGTCAAAATGAAAAGTTTCTATTAGAGACGATAATTAATATAAATGTAGGTGAGTTTTAGGGTCAAAGACATGGAGTTTCTGAAAAAATACCTTCTTTGTTAGTCCCTTCGGGCATTTTACTCACTCCATAACTTGTGACAGAATAAAGGAAGTTCAAATTTTGCACATATTATTTTTGGAAGAAGCTGTTCCTACATGTTGCGACCACTTTATTCAATACCTTTTCTAAATTTGCATTTATGCGATCCCGTCTAGACAGCTCTAGATTTTTCAATTTATAGTATACATAGTATTGTTTCTTGATATGCCGGCCGCAACAAGCATAGCAAGAATTAGCCAAAACGAAAGCCCGTATTTATAAACATACCTTACCTTAAAATAAATGCCATTTCCATTAGTTTTCATTGAAATAATTTATTTTCTCGAGACAATGCATCCTTGACTTAAGGCGATTTCAAGGACACTTTGAAATTTTGCAATAGTCAACCTCACTTGAAGTCAATGTAGCTAGTTACCTACCTTGAGTTATTATTATATTACACTTGTATTAAAAGCTTAAGGTCTCCTTGAGTTTCGCCTTAAATCAAGGATGCATTGACTTCTAAATATAAATTATTTCAATGAAAAACTACTGGAAATGACATCTAATTTTTGAATTTTGGCATACTTGACTAAAGGTCGCCTTGAGTTAAGGGACATACATATGTCTATAAATACGGGCCTAAAAGTATAAATTTCGGTATCAAAACCAATTTTCCGATAGCTTTTTTTTATTAGTTGTAAGTTAAGAAAATATACAGGGTGCCCGGAAACTGCCGCATAAACGAACCGGATTGTGCTTCCTCTTGTGATTTCCAGCAAAAAAGTTGTACGGAACATACCCTCTTAGCTTAACCCTTTAGCTGCCACAGGCATTTGAAGATTTTTGAAAAAATCATTTTCTTTTACGACTAAAACGTCATTATCTCAAAAGCTAGACTAGGTAGCATAGCAAAATAAGATGATTATTAGGTACAGATGATTATTACCCAAAAAATGAAACTAACCGCACTAAAATCGGATAAGAGGTTTGGTTTTTACGGAACTTCAAAGTCAAATTTTTGTGATTTGACCCAATAACAAAATATATTTACATCTCAATTTTCTCCAACTTCTGCCAAGGTGAGGTGCTTGTACGATTCTTTTAAAAATTGGCGCATAGTCTAAAGATCATTTCTTTCTTACATCATTTTATTTTAACTTTGTTATTTCTAACAGTTTTAATGCCTTGCGGTCCATCTACACTAGCAGTCAAATGGCTGCGCGTCCAAAAACTGGCATCGCGTGCAGCCATTTGGCTGCTCCTTAGCAGCCACACTGTAGCAGCCAAATGGAGACAGGAAATGACATAACCAAAATTTCATTTTGGTGATTTTTTAAAATTTAATTATCAAAATCGGACTCTGCGCGTTTGAATTATTACATGGCCATTCAATAATTATTCAATTTCACACAAAAGATCGAACAAAAGTTGTAAAATTGTCACTTTGAAATTGACAAGCGGTTGGTTGAGTTGCCATATTGAATATCAAAACTGGACGCATAGCCAAATGGCGACTAGCTTGGATGGAATTACAACAGCCATTTGGCTGTACGTGTCGCCATTTGGCGACTAATCTAGATGGACCTTTAAGTGCAGAAAACTAGGGTTAATTTTAGCTCTATTTCAATTCAATTGAAACTGCCCCTAAAGATCTGCAATTTGATAAAATTTATTCAAATTATATCAAAATCAATCCAAAATTGAAACTCATATATTCCTTACTCTCCAATAGAGACTTTTGCGTTTTCAGACTTCTGATACAAATTTCGTTAACAAACTTTCATACTAAAGTGGGCATTCTGATTTGTTTCAAACAATTTAATCAATATGATCTTATTATAGCCGAAGAAAAAAAAATATGGACGTCGAACGACAAAAATCTTACATTGATGGATTTTTGGGGATGGCCTCCTGATTATGGGGAGTCCCAACAGATTATAGGTTTGCAGCCTTGAAAAGGAGGGAGGCGTACTTGCGTTTTCAGAGGTTGGAGGTTTTTAAAAGAGTCTAAAATGAAAATATTCTAATTTATTTTTTAGTCTAGCGACAAATTTTTCACTAAAATCCTAATGTATTATATACAATTGCAAGGGTAATTTTATGTGTTTTTTTTTCGTTCTCAGACCATTTTTCTGTATATGTATTTTGTCGGTTTTGAAATGTTTGCTAAAAAGTAAAAAAATACTCCCCTATCCCCTTTTTCCAAGGTTGGAGCCCTCCAATCGTTGGGGAGTTTTTTTCCATAATCAGGATGCCATCAGCATCACCAACCATCCTGCAAAAATCCAGCGATATACGATTTTTGCCGATCAAATATCGTATTTTTATTTGATCAATACTCAACTCATTCTCGTTCTCATATCCCTCTAGTTGAATCGAGTACAGAACCAGACAGAACAACCTGCATACAAATTTCCAGTTGATGTTCTGTATAGAAATATAACTCTTTTCAAATGTGTATGGAAGTTGTGTTACCTTCTCCTGCACTAAATCCACTCACGCTACCGCATGCTACCACCACATTGCATTAACAGCGCGGCATGCAACTTACGAAATGCACTAATGAGGTCAATGAACGCATGGCAACCTGTTCCGCAACCTCAAGAAATGCATTGTGATCAAATCATCTTTCATCTTTTTTCAATACGCAGTTTTCGCAGGCGCAGATACTTTTGCGTAAGCCACCCCGACCCATGGCATGGGACAGTGGAAGAAGATACACTCATGAAGTCGACAAATGCACGAAAACCTGCTCTGGCAGAGTATCTAAACTCTCTTCAACTTGAACTGTGTAGCAAAAGAGCAAATAGCTTTAATAGCCTGTATACGTGTATCTGTATTGTCGTATTTGTGACATTGGGTGCCGATCGGACTACATGGCCAAAAAAATGTGTACCCGATTTTGAGTGAGCTTTGGACATATATGTATTATTTGTATATGGCCTCGGGGACATTAAGTGCTCTCAAGGCCAACCATATCAGATCACGAGGTACTCTATCGAATGCCTTCTCCAAATCGATGAACACAAAGTACAAGTCCTTTCGTGCTGCTCTATACTTTTTCATCGCAATACGAATGCACTGAATCGCATCGACTGTAGATCGACCTTCAACAAAGCCGCATTGATTGTCATTCAACCGCACAATCTTTCTCAATCGGTTGCAGACAACTCGCTCGTAGATCTTTAGTGTATGAGGTGTTAACTTTATAGCCCTATAGTTGTTGAGTTTGCGTGAGTCTCCCTTGTTCTTATAGAAAGGAAGAAGAAAACTTTCCCTGAAAGCATCAGGCATCGGTTTGATTTTGTTGAAGAGAACTGTGAGCCAACTAAGCCCGACATTTTCCATTTTCAACCAAAATTCCGCGGGGATTTTGTCCGGGCCGACTGCCTTTCCGCGTTTCATCTGATGCATTGCCTCCATCACCTCTTCCTCTTAGATATCTTCAATATTTGTGGTATTCGGCTCAACATCTTGAAAAGCTGCTCGAGGAAATTCTTCATTTAGAAGTTCGTCAAAATACTCTCGCATCCTGCTACAAATTGCCGTATCGTCAATCAGCAACATTCCTTGCGAGTCCTTCACGTACTTTGGCGCCTGTATTTCCCGAGCGTTCCTTCTCCTTTGGGCTGCGACCCTAAATATCCTGGCGTCGTGCTTAGGTCTCTCGCGCAAAGACGGTCCTTCGGTCGCAGTCTGAGTTTCTAATTCTTGGTAGAATTTCTCAGCTGCCTTCGCCTTTGCTTGAGCTACCAAGCGCTTTACTTTCTTTCGGCATTGCATATAATTTTCGCGAAGTTTAACCCGCTCGGCTTCACTGCTTGACTCACATTTCGTCCATGCCTTAAATGCGTTCGATTTGGCTTGCACTGCTTCCTTAGTTTCGGTGTTCCACCACCATGTTTCTTTCTTCGTGTGGAGTGGACCTTTCGAAACTCCAAGTGCCTTTTCCGCCTTACCTACTGACATTTCAGCGAAACTATTCCACATTTGTGTTGGACTGTGCTCGGTGCAGTTTATGTTGTTTTGAAACCACTCCGTCATTTTATCAATGAATGGAGTTACTACAGGTTCAAAGTTGTCGTTTGTGAGATTGTGCCACTTGATTTTTTCGACAGGCTTGGGAGTTCTTCTATTTCTTGCTCCTCCTGCTTTCAAAATAAATTCTGACAGGAGCAAACGATGTTGGCTGACGACAGATTCACCCAAGATCACCTTGCAGGTTAATTTGTTGGCTGTAATAATCATTTTGCTTCGCTTCTCTAGCCGGTCTAGCTTTGGGGATATTGCGCTTTAAGTCGTGCAAGAAAATGATTTTTTCAAAAAATCTTAAATGCCTGTGGCTAAAGGGTTAAGCTAAGGAGGTATGTTTCGTGCAACTTCTTTGCTAGAAATCAACTAATAAATCATAATCCGGTGCGTTTATGCGGCAGTTTCCGGACACCCTGTATGCTTCGACTGTGAGTATTATATGGGATGAAGTCGAAAAATGACATCATTATTAGCTTGTCGTTTAGATTCTTCTAGGATTTGAATATTTCTTTTATTTCGAAGTTTCAAATTTTATAGTTGGATCGTAAAAAGCGAATTATGTATGGATGAGAATATAGAATTTCTGCAGATTTTTCGATATGTTTTTTCGTGCAATTATATGGGAATTGACGATGGTAGTTCTGGGATTTTTTTTTTTTGCATAATATGAAGAAGTGAAGGAAGAAGAAATGCAGATATTAAAAATTGAATTTTGAATATACATATTTGAATTGATTAGTGCATTTTCGACCGTTAAATTTGGCTGATGATCTATTTTGGAAAATCACATTTTGAAGATATGTCTGAATGTGCATTTTTGAGAGATTTTGAATGATTCGGGTCCTACACAAACGTGTTAAAATCTAAAGTATGGTTTTAATAGAAAATTGACAATTTTGGTCCTGGAATTTAACATACAGTCTTGTTAACTATTTAACTGCAACTTGAGTAAAACAAGTACATTCTATGCCTTTTCTATAATTAATATAATGAAGTAATAACAAAAATAACTGCAAAAGAAATGTAATCTGTTGATTTTTTTTTACATTAGGTGTGGAAAATTTCATTTGAGTCTGTTACTAAGACACGAGTTTTTGCCAAGAAAGAGATTTTATATTTTATAGCTAATATGGGTCTTATTTATTTAAAATTCACAATCTTCTATACCTATACTTACACTATTTATAACCCAAGAGCGGCTAGACCAATTTACATGGTGTTGGGTTTGTTTGATTAGGCTCTCGGTCAGAATAGCAGAATCAGTATTGAAACATGCAAATAATTCACAATGAGCGAAAATTCACAATGTTTTTTTACGAATAACCGTTTTTCAGTAAATTGATTTCACCGGTTTGGTCTACACAAGGCTACAGCCGGAAGAAACATTGAAACATGCAGAAAATTCACAATGGGCAAAATTCACAATAAGTTTTTTTTGAATACTTTTGTCTATATTTCTTGAATGTTTGCGTGGCTTTTTGGAAGATTTTCCTGTCGAATTGATCACCTCTCTGAACATCAGACTAATATTGAAACTTGAAAATAAAAATCTGAATAAGCCAAATTAAAAACATTTTTCTTTTTCGCATACAAATTTCTTGCTGTAATTCTTGAAAGAATTGCAGGATTTCAGTAAATTCATTGAGTTAGTAGGAACACGCACAAAATTATGGAAATTTTACACACTTTTCCATTTATCTCCTGAACAGATACGGTAATTTCAGTAAAAAATAATACGCCAAATTGATCTGTACTACAAAAAAAAATTACAAATTGCACCATTTAGTCTCTACATTAGAACATCAGAGTAACTATTGAAAAAATGCATAAAATTCACAATGATCCTCTGAATTTTCTAGCGTATCTTTGTATTTTTTTTGCATCTGAAGTAGCCGAATATTTACTGAAATCGGTGAGCAAAATGTTGAAGGCAGCTCTTTTCCTATAATTCGACAACTTTGATCGGATTGGGGGATTTTATTAAATTGGCTCAACCATATTTGTCTCCATGCTGAAAACGATTAAAACAATTCAATTCTATGGTCGTTGAAGGGCTATCTGATTTTCTTCTTCACATGCTTCTGTCGGTATTTATTGAACGTGTTAGGATATTTTCGAAGATTGTCACTATTCGAAGTGGTCTCCACCCCGAATAGCAACATTAGTATTGAAAACGTTCCAAATTCACAATGAGCAAAATTATGCAGAGTTGTTTTTCACTCACTTTCTCAACGAATTACTGCATTTCAATAAGAATAGGTTAAGCTTATTTGTCTCTACCCAGTAAAGGTACAGATGGCTACCCATAGCAGAATACTTATTTATTGCAACACGCGGAAAGTTAAAATTACCAAAATTGTCAAAATACTTTGTAACGAACCGTTTTCGACCTTCAGATGTCTACATCGAAGTTAATAAAAAAATAGATACTCAAATATCTAAATTGAATAGTAGACATCTGTGGGTCGGAATTATAAATATGATTGGGTCAGCTGGTCCAGAAATTGCAAGCAGCCAATTTACGGGGGAGATGGGAAGCGGCTAACTTCGAGGAGTCGGAGGGAGGTGACACGCGTTTTTTTTGGTGGGAAAGATGGCGAAAAAAAAAGAAAATGAAGAAAGCAACACATATTGGTGAAAAATGGAAGCAAAATAAAAGATATCGGTATGGCGAGCTTCCAAACCATCTGGAATTAAGGCGGAAAGCGATTGATCCCCAAGATAAGTGCCAGTGTATGTGACTTTGTATGTTTTGTGTTTTTTTGTAGTGTTGTGATGAAAAATGGTAAAATGCAATATAGCAATTGGCTCGATCGTCGCGTAACTTTATATATCACCATGATGAATCCTATCGCGTAACGTAACATCCCCCCCCGTTCCAGGAGCGAATTTTGATTATGAAGGGAGGTGCCCTAAAAATTTCTATTCGGCCGCGGGCGCCTCAGGACGGCTATTTTTTTATATATAATAATAGTGGGTTTAGTTTGGCAGGGACCCGTCGCCATCCGGGTCCACGGAGCAGAATAAGATGACATCTGTGCTCGCCGGCTTCGTTTCGCCTAACTTTCCTCACTCGTGTTGTACCGTTTACCTCAGGCATGCGATATCCCTTTTTATTTGTAAAAGGACAGGAGCAACGAGTGGCGCAAACCCCACCCGTAACTACCGATACTGAGCTACAGCAAGCGCATGCCGCTGCTCGCTCGTTGAGCAGCCCTATCTTCCTTGCCTAACCTGCACGGTTCTAGAAGCAATGGCTCCGTTCCCTGGGCGTATTCGGATGGCCAAGCCCTTTTCTTTACAACTTCTTTTGTCTTTATCTTTTGGACAGATATGTAAGTGGATTTCAATACCCTAAGCCCTACCGGATTTGTAAATACCCCGAATAACAGAATTACTATTGAACGTCACTTAAAATTAGTAATGAACAAAATTATGAAAACGAATCTTTTGCACATACCTCTGAATAGCTCCGTAACTATTAAAACAGATTATTGAAATACGGTAAATTTGCTCCACCGAAGAGTAAAATAACTTTTGCACAAAATTCACAATAACCAAGTTATGAAGAATGGTCTTCTGCACTGGCTTGTACCCTCATATTTGGAACGAATTAGCGCTTTTTAGTAAATCGGTTTAGTATATTTTATTAACTTCCTTCCCCGTGCCCCAAACTGAAGGGCTTACACCTTCGTTGGAAGAATAAGAGTTGAAGGAAAATTAACTAAGAGAACATTTTCGAAGGAAAATTAACTAAGAGAACAATTTCAAGGCAGATTATTTGCTCGCGTTCGTTCCACTCCGACCTCTCCAGAATGACTCTCATTTGCGCCTACTTTTATCAATACGTCTTGTTCGGATTGACGTAGTTCAGTAAATTGGACCCCCCAATGGATTTGTTTTTATTGCTTGAAATAACCTATAATTTTGGCAAAGCTCTTTTTCTCATCCTTTAGCCTTATCTATTGATTTCAGTGAAATTGATATGGACAAGCGGGTTGCGATAAATTTGCCATACCAGATTGTCTAACTATTGAAACGTGAGGAAAACTTTGTTTGTCATTCTCCGACCACCTAAGAGGTGGTCTGATTAGCAGAATCACGAATGTGATTTCCCATTTTTGGTGACTTCTTTTTTTTTTTCTTCTCTTTTTCTCTGAACGGCATCTGCCCTAGATAACGAAATAAACATTCAAAAGTATTAAAAATTCACTTTGTGTGCAGTTTAGTGTATTTCCACCACGACGTTGTACTCCAACATCACCTGAAAATTGCATAAGGATCAAAATTATGAAGACCACTCTTTCGCATTACTCCTGAACAGGTTAGCGGATTCGGTAAATTCCCCCCTATACCCATTCCACCTGATTAACCACTACGTCGAATCTACAAAATGGGCCAATACCAATTTTTTTTCAAAAACTTTGTCTATACCTTTTGAACGGATTTCCCATTTAAGTAATTCCATTCCCTGCCCCGAATAATAGAATAGCTTAGGAAACATCTGGATACGAGTAATTTACCTATTTATAATATGGAGACAGTTTTTTTTTTGCTCCAACGTTTGCCTATACATTTTTTTCTTTTCTTACCTAGATCCCACGAACGGAACGCAAGATTTCCCCTTCTTAGGATTGACTTCCACTCTCAAAAGCAGAACTACTTCACAAACCTGGAAAATTGCCCATGGGATATTACTTTTGAGGCCATCTCTCGAACGGAATAGCGTATTTCCGTAAACTTTCACCTAGAGTAACTGAACTGTTGTAGCCATATCTGTAAAATTTACCAGAAGAAATAACCCATTTGATCCGCATTTTTTCCGGCTATATGCCTTTAACGAATTAGCGGATTTTAGTAAAGTACATTACCTCTCTCTCCTGAATGATTTCCGGGCGTAATAACAGAATAACTCTTGACGCATCTAGAAAATAAACCAGCCACTAAAATAAGAAGTCTTAAACGAAATAGCGTTATTCATTAAACTTCCCCAGTCCCCTTCCACGGAATGTCTTACACCCCGGTCAACAGAATTACAATTACTGCATGGACGGATTAACTAATTTAACTTAATTTAAACCCCTAGAAAGGCTAATATGGAACATCTGGAAAATCATAAAGGCAGCTCATTTTCTCATGCTTTTGTCTATACATCCTGACAGGAACGTAGCCAGGATTTGGTTTCGGGAGGGGTCCCACGCTCAATACCAGGTAAAGACATTTTTTGAAATTAGAGTTTTGGTATTGATTCTAGAGGATATAGTATTGTCCGATCGTACAGGAAAAGTCACTTTATTTATTAAGAGAAAAAAAGTGGTTTAAAATTTTTAAGACTTTAAGAAACCTTTCGCCATTTTCAGAAGAACCATGCCTCCATTGACCATCTAGATTTCGACCTATTTGACCAATAATGTAGTGTAGAGTTTTAGCATATCGTTTGAAATAAAACGACATGATTTGACATTCCATATAAAAATTCGCTTGCTTACCGTATACGAAACAATATATCTTAATTTTGCATGTCCTAAGTAGGCATAGGTGTAAAATCACGATAAATTATTTCGCAAATTTCGCCTGTTTCCAGAGCATCAAAAATACGGAAATACACCCATGCCTACTTGGGACATGCAAAATTAAGATGCAATTGTTTCGTATACGGTAAGTAAGCGAATTTTTAAATGGAATGTCCAATTATGTCGTTTTATTTCAAACGATATGCTAAAACTCTCTAATATTTAGGGAACATTACGCTATCAGCTCTCGATAGAATAATTTCTTTTTTATCGACACAAGCGACACTTACCTTACCATCCGCCATATAGCGGGCAATAACGGAACCACAACAGTTCTCCTTATGAGACGGAAAGCAGTACAAGTCGTATTTAGACACCCAAATCGTTGCTTTTATAGAATTATTAATAATAATAAAATGCACACTTTGAAACACGGTTGCCTATTAGGCTGGCGAAAAATTCGTAACGTTCATTTATTTTAAACTCTAAAAACGCATAGTTCGTGACAATTTAGAGTCACGAAAATCATGACTTTGACACGGTTTTTCTGCCTATCTAGTACGGGGCGGAACGGCACAATTTCACATACAAATTCGAACATGAAGTTGGTTACGACTTTTTCTATATAGAACAATTTTGTTAAATTTGTAAGGAATTTGTGTCCTGTACCCGATAGAAAAAAAAACGCACCTACCATAATGATCTCACGTGTCACGGGAACCTTTAAACAGATAGAAAAGCGGAAGATTTCATTCAAAAATTGATAAAAATTCTAAAATTTCATACGTGAGATGCTGTTTTTTCATCAAGGAAGGCGTTTGCGGAAATAGCCTTAATTGTTTTGGCAGCTCTTATCCACATGACATCGGGTAGCTCTAGGGCGCTTTACATCGAAGAACCGGCTGTCGTATAAAGGAGCATTTTGATAAAGAAAACAGAAACATCCATGGTGGCAGTGGAACTCGAACCCACGCTCCGGCAATTCATAGGAAAAGTGTCTTTTCGATCTTCCCAATGCCCATGTCACACTCCGTTGAATTTTTTCCCGAGACGTTCATGGATTAGCGATTTTGTTGGAATAAACCACACACAATGAAACAACTGATGGAATTTTTCAATGAACATATCAAACGAACTAAAGTAATATTAGTTTTTTAAGAAACGGCCATTAATTGAAAATGATATACATATAAAATCTATGATAAAGTATTTGCATATGAATGAGGGTAACTCATCGTAGGCCGAATACTAGTCAGTGGCGGATTTACCAGTAGGCTGAGTAGGCTTCAGCCTAGGGCGGCAGATTGCAGGGGGTGGCGAATTCCGGCATAATATTTCCGTAGAAGACTGTATCATGTAGCCCTTATCATCATTATACGGTTTAGGAACAGGCGAAGCGTATTTTTACCGTCAGTGAGATATAAACATGAAAAGGTATTTGTAGCTATTGTCTAAGACCGTCAAACACTGAGGCCATGTAAGCTTAATTTCGAAACCAAGATCCTTCCTGTTTTTATTTCATGCCTTGCTATATGCCCAACCTTTAAAAAACATTTGCTCATTCGGCTTTTTGTCAGTTCGACATATCATAAATTTGCAAAAATTGATGTTAGAAATCCAGAAATGGAAAACACAAAACAAAGCTAATTTGATACGCATTGATTAACTTTCACATCTCCACATCTTGTAATTAAGACGATAGAGTTTCATAGGCAGCTGAATGTCTTAGAGTTGGCATACATTATCCAATCGATTGACCAATTAAAGCTCATTTCTGTGGAGAAAGCACATTTCGATAGTGGAACCTAAAAAATGAGCTTTCTCCACAGAAATCAGCTTTGATTGTATGCCGACTCTTAGTCGACCTTTTAGGAAGGAGATTACTCCTTAATTTACATAACTGTTTCTTGGTTGTGACTTTCATATTTTAAACCGGAAAACTGAATTCAAATTTTAGAGTTATGCCATTCCCATTGATAGTGGTTTTGCACAAAACAAACAAATCCTCGAAAAAAATTCGATTCAAAATGGTGGCATCAATATTTGAGCCTGCCATAGTTTGGGATTCACCGCTTTAAACCAATTTTCCAAGCAGAAAATTGTTGCATAAGCTGTGATAAATATTGAAGAATGCTCAGGACCCAAGAAGCGGAAAGCTCGAACATCACCCATATTTAAGTACAAAGTGTAAATTGAAAATGATTGGAGGAAAATAAAGCATAATTCTTCCCGAATGTTCAATATCGACAAAAACTAGGGGCGGCAATATGTAAATAGCCTACTGGCGACAAAAGGGTAAATCCGCCACTGATACTAGTCCAAATTTTATGGAAACGGTTAAATATGAATTTAATGTTTTTTTATTCGTTAGAACAAATTGCATCAAATTTGCAATCCCGAGCAAATCAATTTAGTAAAACGAGAGAGAAACGAAGAGAACCGACTTAGAACTGAAAGCCGCGTCACAGCCACAGCTGATTATAATTACACTGGACTGTGTCGCCCCATTAATGCTTATGCTCTTGTCACCTTGTATTTTCACTATAGCAGAGAGTAAATTACGGGAAGGAATCTCCATAGATAAAATCCAGATGGTAACTTATTACAGTGTATATGTTTCATGTCGTCACTGAAATTTCAAAGCCCATTCAAAACATTTCGGGAGGGGTCCGGACCCCCTGGACCCCTCCCCTGGTTACGTCCCTGATCCTGAACAAAATTTCCGGATCTTAGTAGTTTTGTCCTAGCCATTAATTGAAAACATCTAAAAGGTAGGGCGTTTCGTTTCGTTATAAGCAAGGCAAAAAAAAAAACAAAAACAAAAGGATATATAAATCACCTCCTGCCGGAGAGAAAGCAATTTCTTCAAATAATTACCCATAATTGTCTGTCTGATTTTTATGGTTCGAACATAAAAGCATTTCTGAAAGACATAATTCATGCCAAAACAAAACCACTTTGAATGGAATTTCATCATATCAGTTACACAAAATAAAAGTACAAGCAAATATCCCATAAATTTTAGATGTAATAAAAACCAAATAATTTTCCGACAAATATAAAATAACCCACTAAATTAAGCGGTCCTTTTAAAACTCTTGCTTGAACTCCCGAAATTAATACGGTTATGTTTTGTCGAAACAAATGCAACGAACAACGGAACTGCAATAATAATGGCATTCCGCCATTGCAATTGAAGAAGATCTTATAAAAATTCATTCCTTCTCGTCAAATTACCTTTCTTTCATACGTGGTCGTCCCCATCCTCGTTGTTACGAATTGCGACCATTCGCAGCACGGTCGGTTATGGACCCGTAAATTTCATTCGGCAAGGACGGATACAGATACTAAATTTTCAGCAACGACAGGCAGCTGAGCGTATAGAGGAAATGGGGTCGGTGTTATAATAAAAGGTGCATTTAATTGGAAAATTAAAAATTCATTTTTTTATGGATACGGGCGCGGACATAATCAGTGCACTTAATCTTGGGTTGGGATGCTGCTTAAATAAAAAGGAAACATAAAAGGGTGACGCAAGAATTAATAAAATTCATAAAATATAATAAAAAAAAGTTTTAGCGACTAATTAAATTAAATGTCGCAAAAATAATTTATGACGGCGAAGGTTTGTTGTGTTAATCAGCTATTAAGAATGTGAGTAATTTCGGAATTTGTTATGCTATCAAGAAATTCTGATTCAATTCAAGTTTTAGAAGAATTCATGGAGTTTTATTGACACCTGGTTATCATATAAATATTTTTCGGAAATGCTCTAGGACTTAGGTTTATGTTGCCAGATATGACTCATCTCTCTCTAGTTCCTGTCAACCTCTTGTGGGGCATAGGGCATTACTAACGCGCCTACTCTCCACCTCGTTCTGTTTTGCGCCAACGGCGCTAGCTGCGACCATGTAAGATTTAGCGTTTTCGCCTCGCTTGTAACCGATCTTCTCCATGTGTTCCTTGGCCGTCCAACACGGCGTCTTGCTCCGGAATCCTGTGGATTCCAGTTCAGGGCCTATGTTATGACTCATACATAGGATGATCGCCAAGCGATCGAAATTAAACAACCGTTTCTAAGCCTTATATGCATATATTTTCCATTCAGACATGTTGTTTTTAGTGATAGTCTGATAGTAAATTCTAGAAATGTGACCACAATAAAAAATATTCAAAAAGGGCTCATAATTGGCGGATAAAATACGATCGCATGAGTCGTCTCTAACAACACAAACTTTAAGACAACATAAATGATCGCTCAGCGATCATCGCGTGGAAGAATATTGCCTCGTACTGATCACTGTTTGCAAATAATATTATAGAGACGTGATGTTTCGCTACTATAAACGCAGTTTTCTAAAAAGTGTACATGCCAATAACGCTGCTCGACCCGTCCAGGTTCAATAATCGCTCCGCAATCATCGCGTGAGTCGCTTCAGACATGTTGTTTTTAGTGATAGTCTGATACTAAATTCTAGGAATGTGCCCACATTAAAAAATTTCCGGAAAGGGCTCAAAACTGGCCGATAAAATACGTTCGCATGATCGTCCCTAACTACACAAACTTTAAGACAACATCAATGATCGCTCAGCGATCATCGCCTGGAAGAATATTGCCTCGTACTGATCACTGTTTGCAAATAATATTATAGAGACGTGATGTTTCGATACTAGAAACGCAGTTTTCTAAAAGTATACATGCCAATAACGCTGCTCGACCCGTCCACGTTCAATAAATCGCTCCGCGATCATCGCGTGAGTCGCTTCAGACATGTTGTTTTTAGTGATAGTCTGATACTAAATTCTAGGAATGTGCCCACATTAAAAAATTTCCGGAAAGTGCTCAAAACTGGCCGATAAAATACAATCGCATGATCGTCCCTAGCAACACAAACTTTAAGACAACATCAATGATCGCTCAGCGATCATCGCCTGGAAGAATATTGCCTTGTACTGATCACTGTTTGCAAATAATATTATAGAGACGTGATGTTTCGATACTAGAAACGCAGTTTTCTAAAAAGTGTACATGCCAATAACGCTGCTCGACCCGTCCACGTTCAATAAATCGCTCCGCGATCATCGCGTGAGTCGCTTCGAGCAACAAAAAAACCCTTTAGGTGAAACACTTTTCTCAAAATTTTTGTCGTACATATTTGCAAAAATTAATCCAACAAATTCTTCACCAACCACCACACTCATTTAGTCATGCTCCAATTAACATGGCTCAGTTTACACGTGCCCGAAAATTCGACAGTTCTTTCAGTCTACTGTCTAGTCTACCTCAGACCAGATTCCAAATCAAAAATCCGGTCTGTCGAAAACCATCAATTAATGTATAACAATTACCCACTTACAATTCAAAATATGTCAAGTAGGTACAAATATCTAGCATTGTCTGTCTATGCTGTTTGGCATGGTATGCATTATAATATTATCTTCTATCTCTGATTCAATTTCACTTTTCGCTAATTCCAATCAGATTGTTTCTTTCTAATTCGGAGCACAATACAGAGATAGAGATACAATACTATTCATACAATGCGAAAAATCTTTCTTTTCATTCATTTATTTCTTCTTTTTTTTTTTAATTCTATAATTCTTCGAAGCATTTGTTTATTGAATTCCGATACAAGCCGATTGCGAGGTCCATGGTCCACAGTCCAGCCAGTCCCCATTCAATTGGAATTTTGTTTCTATTTAATCTTATTTTCATTTTCAAAATAAAAATTATGACAAGTGCTCTTGACATTGATCTGGAAGTGAGAACAAGAAACGAGAAGAAAAAACTAAATGTGTGCAGAAAATGTTAAACTGGTCTAACGTGTCTCGGTATGTATTTCCGAAAAGGGAAATTGCAACAATATTTAGAAAAAAAACTTAGAGCTTGTGTGGTAGCGATGGGTGTTGGTAAAAATCAGTCGATTAATCAGCTGCCAAAGCTGAGATTTGACATGTTTTTACGAATGTTTTTTTGATTGTTTGAAATTTTTCAAGTGTAGTACAATACATTTTGTTTTGTGTCCCGCACTATAAGCCAATAATCGAATCATTTTTAATGCAAATTGCCTTCTATTTTTGGTCTAATTAGTGATTGAGTGCAACAACAATGGCTCCAAATATGGAATAGTATGGTTGGTCGAAATTAGTTTAGAGATATTTGTTGAAGCCAAAAATTGCAAAAGTTTGATGGAGATCTGACAGATTGGCTACCGTTTCGGAGGCAATTTCGCACCGCTGTTCACGAGAATCCTTTACTGTCGGCTTCCAAAAAAAAAAAAATTATTTGGAGTCGGTTGTAACGGTTGGCAATGCGAAAAGGACTGTATCTGGATTTAGCTCGTATAAAAATTGTTACGACAAAGCGATTTCGTTGCTTAAAGAGCACATTCGGTGACACGGATCGATTGGTTGACGGTTATATCCAGTAACTCGTATCGCTTCGACCAGTGCGTTCCAGATCTATAATATCACTGGACGCATCAATACAGCAGCATTTGGTACAAGACAATCATCGAACGATTGAGTGCAACAACAAAAAGATAAATCCTCAGGTTGCTTCGAGAAAATGCAAAGCAATAAAATGGCTGAAGTGTGCGTCGTGCGGAGGAAAGCATATTACTCCATTGTATGATCCCCAATTTAAAACCTCAAAGGTCCAAGGTCAACTACACTTTGCAATACAAGGAGTGTCACAGATTCTCCTTACTTACGCACTGCATTACTACGAAGGAAAACGGTGATCGATTTTTAGTCCGCGCGATAGTAGACGGTGGAAGCCAAAATCCGTTTATTTTGGAGAAGCTTGCAAATTGATTTGGACTGAAGGCAATTGATAAAGTGCGGCTTTCAGTGATGCCTTTCGGCATGGCAAAATAAATCTCAACGAAGTAGTATTTGAAGGTTGTTGAAAAGTCAATAAATTGGAAAAATTGGTGTGTCGACATTTTAAAAGCTCCGGACAATTGCAAGTTCAGTTGGGATGATAATTTTGAATTATCTGATTATGCTAAATGTTAACCCCGTACTCGGACTGAGTATTTTGATCGGTTGGGATGCTTATTGGAGCATAGTGACCGGAAAACAAAAAAAAATATTACTCCTTCGCTTGCGTGCTGTACAAAATGTCTTTGGTTGCACCATACAGATTGTGAACCCATCTAAAACCAGTTGGATAACGGGTATTGTGCCCATCTACGTGCCTACGGATTGTTTTCGATGCATAATTCTCATTTTCAACTTAACAGCATCCATCCGTACAACTTGCTTGGTAATCGGAACGAATTTGTTAGCAGAGATACTCGCAATCCTGCTAAACTTCAGGATGTCACCGTTCGCATTTGTTGGCTGAAATCGAAAGAGCAATTCTCCAAATTGCTTTGGATGAGAACGATCATTTTATCTGGGGAAAATCATTGAAAAATCAGCAGCTTCAAGATTTCCGAATGGCTCGTGTAACTTTCGGAGTAAAGTGTAGCCTAATCCGACTGGCGGCTACTATTCGTCATCACCTTGAGTTGCAGAAGTGAGATTTCCAGAACAAGTGGAATTCTTCAACGTGGATTTTATATGAATGATTTGGTTATCAGAATCTAGACGGAACAAGACGGGAGTTGAACGTATAAATAATCCTTGGAAATTATGAATCGCAAATACATGGTTTTGAGAAATTAGAATTCTAACAGTGAAGTGATCCGGAAAGCATTCGCTGATCAAGAGTGTGTCCCCAGTCAGAAGGTGTTAGGACTAACGTGGTATATCACAAGCGATAAAATGCAAGTGCCGATAAAATATGCGGAGATGAAGAACGTACTGTGCGCAACAAAAATTGAGCTGCCCTTGAAACCAAAAATTGTGGAAGAGAAAAATTTCATGGATGAGCTATTGCCGGAGGATTCAGTTTCGAATTATGACGATTGCAGATGCCAGGTTGAAGGCATACGGTGCTGTTGCTACGTCTACACACCATTATTATGCGCACAGAGCAGAGTCGCAACCATTAAGGCGGCAAAAGAAGAATATATGAATTGACTGAAGCTTTAATAGCCGCTCGACTACGATCTAACTTCTACAGATCCACGCGACGCGACGATATTATTTATGGTCGGATCCCGAAATCGCGCTTAACTGGATTCATTAAAAAGAGAATCGTCGAATTCCATACGTACAAAATCGTATTGACGGAATATGAAACTTATAAAATTTAAAGAAGTGGATTTCATCACTTGCTGCGACGAAAATACGGTATACCTACATAATCCCGAAAAACAAAATCCCGCCCGTTCATAATCCCGCTTTTTCCAAAAAATCCCGCTTTACGTTATCCCGACGTTACAAAATCCCGCCATTCCAAAATCCCGCCATTTCAAAATCCCGCCACCTCAGAATCCCAAAATTCCAAAATCCCGCTATTAAATAATAGAAAAATCCCGTCAAAATACCGCCAAATGTTTTTTTATTGTTAACAAAAAAATATGCGTTCGACTTATCAATTATTTACATTAGTTTATGCGCCAAGTTTCTCAAAAAATCCGTTTTTGCAGGCTACGTCTTAAGACCTTAGTTTGCTTTTGAATGCCACCTTGGGATCGGGACTGCTCCTCTCGGTTTTTAGCTAGGAACAATTCTTTACCTAGTAGTTCCACCAGCCAGTACAGACCGATATGGCTTTCCCTTGTGATAAGGTTTAATCGTCTGTGCGAAGCCTCAACATTATTTAGTATTTTTGCCATGGATATAATTAATTTCAAAACAACCTGCTATTTTTTTGGCATCTGCATCCTCCAAACTCCGTGTCAATTCGGAAAAATACATACGTATTTTCACTAATATTGAAATTGAATATCACCGCCTCACTGTTTAGAGAATACTAACTAGCTTTCACTTTCCAATCTGTATAGCAGTATCAGCATTTTAACGGCAAATGTGATGTAGTAAGAAGGTAAGTATTCTTTTCTGCCCTGCTTTTCAATATCCCGTCACAAAAAGTAAGTATTCTTTCATAAATCGCGCGCGCGAAAGAATACTTGCCTTTTGTGACGGGATATTGAAAAGCGGGATACTGAAAAGCGGGATTTTGAATAAGCGGGTTATTGAAATGGCGGGATTTTGGATTGGCGGGATTTTGATTAGACGGGATTCTAATTGAGCGGGATTTTGAAATGGCGGGATTTAAAAAAACGGGAATTAGATCGGGCGGGATATCGTACCCAACCCCGAAAATACAAGATTCTACTGGGATACCTACATAATCCCAAAAAAATAAAATCCCGCCCGTTTATAATCCCGCATTTTACAAAATATCCCGTTTAAAACTATCCCGTCATTACAAAATCCCGCCACATCAAAATCACGCCCATTAAAAATGCCCGCCGTTTTAGAATCCCGCTCGTGGATAGTGAAATAATTCCGCCAAAATAGCGGCAAAAATTATTTTCATTGCTAACGAAAAATCAATAGTTATGTAATATGATTCCCAGTTAATGCAATACTTTTTCTTAGCATAAATCCGTCGGAAAATTTGTTTATTTCCTGGATAAAGATGACAATAGAGAAAACTGCTGTCATACATTCTCGACTACCGAAATACCAGACCAGCTATTTTTCCAATTAAGTCACCTGGTCCGTGGTTGTCCGAGAATTACATATGTGTCCCCATGCGAGGTGACCATTATTTTATCGGTAAATAGGGTAGCGATTTTTAATATCCCGTATATCATTAGGTATAATTTTTCATAAATCGCGCGCCATTTTTGAAAGAATGCATATCTTCTATGACGGCATATTAAAACGCGGGATATTGAAAAGCGGTATTTTGAATTAGCGGGTTATTGAAATGGCTGGATATTAAATTGGCGGGATTTTGATTAGACGGGATTTCAATTGAGCAAGATTTTAAACTGGCGAGATATTGAAATGGCGAGAAAATGAATGTCGGGATTTTGAAAAACGGCATTTAATGAAGGGATATCGTAGCCAACCCGATTCAACTATTTTGTTCGAAGGATATCCTTGACGGGATACCTACATAATCTCGAAAAACAAAATCCCGCCTGCTCATAATCCCGCTTTTTACAAAAAATCCAGTATAACGTTATCCCGTCATTAATAAATTCCGCCACTTTAAAATCCCGTTACATAAAAATCCCGTCCACCCCGCCGTTTTAAAATCGCGCTAGTGGATAGTGAAATGATCCCGTCAAAATAACGCCAAAAATTATTTCCATTGTTTAATAAAAATAATAATCATAAATCGCGCGCGATTTTTGAAAGACTATGACAAGATATTAAAAAGCGATATTTTGAATTAGCAGGTTATTGAAATGGCTAGATATTAAGTTTGCGGAATTTTGATTAGACGGGATTTCAATTAACCCTAGAGAGATAATCTACGTCGAATCGACGTACAGAAATTTTTCTTTTTATTATATCTCATTAGTGAAGCTTCATAATTTGTTGGTTCCAAGATTTAACTCAATTCATGTCTGTAGGCGTAATTATGTGGCAAAATTATTGGCTTGGGTGCCACACAGCCTAAGATATTGGGGGTCATAAGTCAAATATACGTCGAATCGACGTATGATTATCTTTAACAAATTTGTACTGAAAAATATTTTAATTGCCCCGAATTGATATTTTTATAAATCTTCATAATGGGAATGTGTATTCACTTGGATATAACCACTAAAAGCCTGTTTCGATAAAGATATCCTTTATTTTAATCTATTGAAAGGACAGTCCACTTTCTCCTAGTACCACTTTTTTAAAATTAATATTATATAAACAAACAAATGATAATTTTGCAAAACCACGAGTTTAACAGATTAATATTAAATACAAATGATTATATATCTACCTTTTAGCAACATGTTACTCTCAGCAAAGAAGTTATAAGGATGTTAACTAGCAACACGTCGAATCGACGTATGATTATCTTTTCAGGGGTAAAAAATATGATTATCTCTCTAGGGTTAAGCGGGATTTTAAACTGGCGGGATAATGAATGCCGACATTTTGAAAAACGGAAATATGATGGGCGGGATATCGTATCTAATCAATAATAATCTATAGAAATCTCAACATTTCTCTTTTTATTTTTTATTTCAAACAATAATTTCATAACGGTTCTTTGAACTTTCAAACCCGCAAAGAGGACAAACTATGCAACTAGTCGTGTTGGCTTTCAAACGGTATCATAGTTTTGAGGATAATGTTTCAAAATGTTAAGTTATGTTTTTCTCCTTAGCGGGTTATTTCAAAATTAAAGAAGGACTCAAAAACTACCGTTATGAAATTATTGTGAAGTTTCAATGCAAAATCAAAGTTAGAACGCCATAACATGTTGAAGAATCTTTTACCGTTATGAATTTGTTGTTCTAGATGAAAGAACCTATCAAAACCTTTAATTAAGCTCAAAATTACAGACAATGCGATAAGGTGCCACACACTTAAATTACCTACATAAATTAATTTTCAAGTTATCATAAAAATTATTAAATCAACAATTTGCATAACAATAATTATGTAAATTCAAAACTTAGCGAGCCCGAAAGTGTTAAATTTGTCAGATAATAATCAAAGTATAAATTTGAAAATGTTATAAGGTCATTTCTTCAAATTGAATAGAAGAAATATTTTCCCATTTTTAATGAATATATTTCAATATTTTCCCAGTACCTTATAAATCATCGCATTCATAAAATATTTAAATAAAATTTGTCCAATCAACGAGCCTTCATATAAAATCCACCGTCAGAGTCGATAGCCATCGTCTTCTTATGTAAATCAATTTATCTACGATCATATGTGTCTTCTGTTTTTTTTTTCGTTTTTATCTAAACTTCTCAGCATTTGATTAGAATAAAAATAAATTGAATGTATACCACACAACAATAGTTAACAAATCGTCGAATATCATTTATGTATGTTTTTTGTCGATCGATATTGCAGAGGTCGCGTCTTCTAATGGTCCTAACGGTACATGTTATTATATTTATCAGAGAATACTTGGCGTGGATTTTCTGATATCATTTCCCGTTTCCATACGTTCATTCTCGTATCTATGTTGAGTCTAACTAAACCGAGATAAATTCGAATCTATAGGTAAATATGATCGTCTTAAATTTTAATGTCTTCCTTTTATCGTGCTCAATCAAACGACATTATGTATCCCCCAAGACCAACCGTATGCAATGTGCATATAGCATCATTTTATCCATCATCCCACTAACTCGGAAACTCGACAAACTTCTATACCAATGGGTCATGATAACGTCGTCGTCTCGTGCATATTATGCATCTGCTGCCTCTTACATCCAACATAATCTGCGCGGGAGAATAGAAAAAGACATTGTTGTACGACCCAAAGCTCGCCAGAGTGGTACAGTGTTATGCATTTTACAGCAATCAGATTGAATCTGACATAATCAAACAGGAAGAAAAGAAGAACGATGTCACCATCCACATCGTACTCGTATACCGTTACTAATAATAATAATTTTCCGTTTTTCCTACGCGATTTTTTTTTTCTCCGGGATACATTGGTCGCGTCATGGTGTCCTCGTTGTTGATTCAATGTCGTGAAGAATTGGCAGGAGAATTATTGTGTTTGATGATGACATTGTCGTGGTATGGTGGTGTGCTGCAGCAGGTTGCAATATTATTGATAAAATGAAATAAACTGATGGGAAATATATTTCTGCATAACGAAGGAAAAAAGTTCAATGGCATTTTTATAAGTATGTACATATTAGAGATTTCAAGTCAAGAATACAAAACTACGATTTTATGAATTCCATAATTTGCTCATTAGTATGTAGAAAGAATTAGCGGAAATGTAAATGGTTATCAATGTATTTAAATCTGGCTTCTATAGATCTCAGATACACGATAATCTTTTTCTGTTTAGTAAACTCCGGAAAAAGTTTTGCTACCCATAACATATATTTCTCCTTGCAAAAATATTTAATCGACCTACTGAATAAGTAATCGTGAAAAAAAATGCTTACGCGGTAGATTCCACGATCTTGGTTATCATGTACTGAACTTGAACCCATGCGCAGTAATATCCGAGAAAAGAATTTTAAGGTTCACGGCGTTTTGGAGCCATATGCGAAGGCAGTGCCACCATAAATTATACTCAATGGAACGGACTGCAATGCAATTCCCTACATTTATTCCCATAAGAGAACTTTGGATTGCACCAGATATCGTTCTCACGTCGTGTCGTTTCAATAAGGAAAGGGAATTGTCCTTTAGTCCTTTTTGACTGCGCTCTTAGTGAAATAATGAAAAATTTCTTTTACATAAGTATGTACTCAAAATCGTTGACGTATGTACTCTAAATCGTAGGTAGTATCATTTATTGCATTTCGAATCTATAGACTGTCCGAAAGCCCACCGTGTCAATTATGAAATGCTCGCCATTTAATCCAATTCAATATTTAGGATAAATAACTATAGGGTTTTCCAATTAGAGCAGGTTTGCAGCCTGCGCTAATTTTTAAAAGAATCGTACAAGCACCTCACCTTGGAAGAAGTTGGAGAAAATTGAGATGGAAAAAAAAGATTGTTTTTGGGTCAAATCACGCAAATTTGACTTTGAAGCTCTGAAAAAAACCAAACCTCTTATCCGATTTTAGTGTGGTTAGTTTTATTTTTTAGCTAAATTTGTTGGCTGAAATAATCATTTTATTTCACTATTCTAGCTGGTCTAGCTTTGGAGATATTAGGCTTTAAGTCGTGGAAGAAAATGATTTTTTCAAAAATCTTTAGATGCCTGTGGCAGCTAAAGGGTTAAGCTGAGGGAGTATGTTCCGTACAACCTTTTTGCTGGAAATCAACTGAATCTTAATCCGGCGCGTTTATGCGGCAGTTTCCAGACACCCTGTATAGTAACTCATGCCAAATCATGTGGTTTCAGCAGGACGGCCGGCGCTACGTGCCACACAGCAGATGCCATGATTAACGTGACCAGACGTCCCGTTTTTAACGGGACAGTTCCGTTTTTGAAAGATGTGTCCCGTTGTCCCGACAGACTGCTTTGGGACGCCCTACTGTCCCGTTTTGGAAAGATAAAAATTATTTCCACAACATTTCATATTACAAACGCTCGTATCACGAAACGCATCCGGTTTTTGGCTTCCAACGGATTACAGATACATATAATCATTTTTATACCCTTCGCTCATAGAGTGAAAGGGTATATTCATTTTGTCATGAAGTTTGTAACGCATTAAAGGAAGCACATCCGACCATATAAAAAGTATACATATATGATCAGCATGACTTGGGGAGTCGATTGGAGCATGTCCGTCTGTCTGTCAATTTTTTACACCAATTTCACAAAACCTTGAATTAATGTGGCTTTATCAAAGCAACTAAAATGTTCAAAACAAATGGAATCGTACTGTGGGGTCATGCTCCGGCAACCCCAATAAAATTTTCCGAGTAAATATTATTATTTGACCACTTATTTCAACCAAGCCCAAACTTTTGTCAAGACGGAAGAAAAAGAATGAGGAGGGGGATTAAATTATACTCAAGTCATAGGTACGCCCGAAAAAACTTTTAGCCCAAGCGAAGGGTATCCAAATTTCGGCCGCGCCCGAAATTAGCCTCGGCCCCGCGGGTTGCAGGGACGTAGCCAGGATTTGGTTTCGGGAGGGATCCAACGCTCAATACCAGGTAAATAATTTTTTTGAAATTAGAGTTTTGGTATTGATTCTAGAGGATATAGTATTGTCCGATCGTACACCCAGAGAAAAACATCCCATAACCTGTTAATGGGACTCCTATTAACTTTTCGCCTCGGCTATTTTAAACAAGTTAATAGTTTTATCCTATTAGTTTAATGAGATTATAAACCATTGAATTTCTAATAGGACGTACATTTTAGACTAATGGGATTATCTAATAAGATTGATTCAGATTTACATTGTTAGTTGCTAATATTTTAAAACGTATGCTTATGCATTATGATTAGAGGTACGGATATTTCGCAAAAAAATGAAATTTCGATAAAAAATTTCTGAATATTGGAAATTTTGCAAAAATTTAATTCAAATGCAAAAATCAATCTGAGATGGAAAAATATTTTCTCTTATCAGTCTTAACTGATTTTTTGAAAGGAAATTAACTTTTTCGTGGAAAAAGTACAAATGGGTGGATTATGCATTTATTTTTTAAAACAGCAATTTTCGCTGAAATTCGCATCTATTTCGTAAATTTCAAATAGATGCTAATTCGGGACTTAATTATGATTTTCATATTCATACTCCCGTGTATTTATATACAATTTTATATGTATAGTGATAGAAAAAAATATTGGTCACCTAAATTTTATTTCAAAAGACT
This sequence comes from Microchrysa polita, assembly GCA_949715475.1. Lineage (NCBI taxonomy): Eukaryota > Metazoa > Arthropoda > Insecta > Diptera > Stratiomyidae > Microchrysa > Microchrysa polita. The sequence goes on along the minus strand of OX454419.1, from coordinate 19,292,051 downwards.
GCGTATTAATTTAATGGGATGTCCTGTTATTGAGGTAACGGTATTTTCAAAGGGACATCCTATACAATTTATAGGAAATAACTATTGTCCCAATAAGGAAAAATTATTGTTTTAATAGGATGCCCCATTATCCATAATATAGGATAAACTATAATTTCAATGGGAAAATCATATTAATTTAATGGGATGTCCTTTTATTGAGGCAATAGGATAACATGATTGCATTAATAGGATATCTTATAACATTAATAGTATAATATCACATTGATTTAATAGTTCGATCTAGTCATTTTAATGATGTTCCATCCCATTGAATTAATGGTATCCTATTAACCCGATAATGGGATTTCCCCATTGACTAAATCTAATGGGATAAAATGGCCAATTCCTATTGGTTTAATGGGATTTTTTTTCTCAGTGTACAGGAAAAGACACTTCATTTATTAAGAGAAAAAAAATTGTTTCAAACTTTTGAGACTTTATGAAACCTTTCGCAATTTTCAAAAGAACCACGCCTCCATTGATCATCTAGATTTCGACCTATTTTATTTGACCAATAATGTATTCACGCATTACACTGACTTAATATTTAGGCAACATTACGCTATCAGCTCTGGATAGAAGAATTCCTTTTTTATCGACACTAGCGACACTTACCTTACCATCCGCCATATAACGGGCAATAACGGAACCACCACAGTTCTTCTTATGAGACGGATAGCATAGTACAAGCCATAATTGGACACCCAAATCGTTGCTTTTATAGCCTTATTAATAATAATAAAATGCAAACTTTGAAACACGGTTGCCTAATACACTGCAAAAAATTCGTAACGTTCATTTATTTTAAGCTCTAAAAAAGCATAGTTCGTGACAATTTAGAGTCACGAAAATCATGACTTTGACACGGTTTTCCTATCCAGTACGGGGCAGAACAACTTCACATACAAACTCGAACATGAAGTTGGTTACGAGTTTTTCTATATAAAACAAACTGTTAAAACATTATGCCTTTCTATATAAAACAAAACTGTTACAACATAATGCCTCTCGCAACAGTGCATGACGCGCCGCATCAGAAGAGGCATCTGATGAGAAGATGCAAAGCGCCATGCACTGTTGGTCGAACCGGCTCCACACTGTGTGCCGCATTTATTGCGATGGTAGCATAAAAGTGTGTTGTTCCCACTATGGACAAATAGGACGGTGGATCTCTCAAACAAGTTTGAGCTTGATGTATCCATTGTCCAACAACAATGTTTTGATGAATTTAATGTTTTTTATTCGTTAGATCAAACTGCATCAAATTTACAATACCGAGCAAATCAATTTAGTCAAACGAGAGAGAAACGAAGAGAACCGACTTAGAACTAAATGCACTTGCCACCTTGTATTTTCACTATAGCAAAGAGTAAATTATGGGAAGGAATCTCCATAGAAAAATCCCGATGGTAACTTATTACAGTGTCCATGTTTCATGTCGTCACTGAAATTTCAAAGCCCATTCAAAACATTTCGGGAGGGGTCCGGACCCCTGGACCCCTCCCCTGGCTACGTCCCTGGCGGGTTGGCGAGCGAAGCCCCCTAGTTTTATATTTATATGGTTCGAGTTGAGGCTCTAAAGGAGTTCTGTGCCGAAACTGAAACAGAAAACCAGAAAATACTGGTATATAGCAAGACCAGATGGCTTGGGCTCATGCGTGCCGTGGAAAGGGTTTTAAAAATGTATCAGCCATTGCAGAACTACTTTTTGAGCATTGAAAAATGCCCTCAAATATAAAACAAAAATTTAAGCCCGCACATCAGAATTGTGGCTTCATTTTTACACTCTCAGTCGGTAAGCTTTCATCAAACTATGTACAAATATTGAAAATTGAAGGTCAGACTTTATCGGAACTTAAGCTGCAAGAGAAATTAACCAACTGAAAGATAATTTGGTTTAGAAAGAGACAAATCAGTTTCTTCCATTTGCAGTCCGTAGCTTGATGATGGAATTAAAAAAATAGTGGCACTGATATTGACGAAGCGTTTGTAAAATGTTAGGCTACATAATTTTATAAAACAAGTGGTGAATATTTGGAACAGTGGACTAGCTTTTTAACTAAAGAAGTGGATATATTTTATTGGGCATATTTAAAAAAAAGTACCTGCATGGGAAGACGTTCAAAAAGCATTGGATGTAACTATTGAAAAGGGATACATTGATTGCAATAAAAACACAGAAGTATTTTCGATGATTCCGAAATACGTTACCTCGCAGAAAGTAACCGAATGGAATGATGTCAATGTTCCCACAGAAACCCGTTGGGTGGAAATATTCAAACACTTTCGCAGCAACAATCTTAAGGCCGCCACAAACCTGACGATTTCTCGGCCGATCGATTGGGCAATCGATTGGTCACAATTGATCTGCCGCCCGTGCAGCACATACATTAGGCAATTTATCGGGCAATCTGAAGTTGACAGTCTCACGGTCCACAAGACACACCACAAAATAGCGAAAATTATACCATTTTTGGCGATGGAAGATGGACATGCATTGCAACTTTTGATGGAGAATGACCGCCGCAACCACAGCAGAGGATCGACCATTGGTTTATATAAAAAAAATCAGCAATATGATTGGCATGACAGCTTGTACGGAAAATTGCATTGCCAATACGTTCTACACGTCAAATCAAAAAATTGAATCCGATTGTCCCAATAGAAAAATGTGTTTACTTATTAATCATTGTGTTTTTTCTACGGTGACCTCACTACTGACAAAATAATCCGATGTCCCGTTTTGAGTTGAAAGAAAAATGGTCACCTTAGCCATGATGCACATTCTGCATGAACGATTTGACAGTAAGGTTATTTCTCGCAGAGGTGACGTGAATTTGCCACCAAGAACGTGCGAATTGACTTTTCCGCAAATTCAGCAGGATCTATGCGGCAGAGTCATTGAAAATTGGACCACTCGGATCCGTGCCACCGTGACAAGCCGCGGCGGACATTTGAATGATGTTATTGTTGTCGCCGCACCGCCACTGTAATAATTACATACACATAGACGCCCTTACGAGTGGACGCCACTGTACGCATCGCTACTGAACTGCATCACACCGACAAACCAGCCCCAATGAACCGAGTTCAAGTAAAGGACAAATTTTTTAAAGCGTCCGCAAAATACTGTAAATTTGAAAAGTAATTTTGTAATAAAGATAATCGTTGCTCTTAAAAGTTGTCTTTGAATTGTTCGGACTCAACAGTTATATTGCATAATGATGACATACATGGTTCTTTCAAATAAACCACACACGCAGCTTGTTCTATTCTATTTCAACACCCTTATTGGAAAACCCTATATTTCATTTATTACCTCTTAATGAGTCACCTCTTAATTTCCCACTGATGCAATTCTCATGTCCTCCACCCCTAATGATCGAGTTGAATTTTCAGGTTCGTTCAACTCTGTGTGAATCTACTCGTCGATTCTTTGACAATCATGCAAACTGTTTCCACACTCATCGTTTTGTGGACAAAGATGCATCGTGTGTCATTCAATTACGTATAAATATTCAAGTTTTAAACTTGACATTGTACTCACGATATTCTGGGCTATAGAGAGACGATCACATTTATTGACAATTTATTCTACGGTTCCATTTTTTTTTCATTAGAAAAATGCTTATCAGAATGTGCATAATTTTATCTGAATATTTAGAATTTAAATGAGTTTGCTTTTTTTTAAATGCATAATTCGATAGAAAACATTTTTTTCTTCCTATTTAACATTAGTAGAATTTTGTGCATTTTTATTTTTAAATTTAGGTTTTCTTGCATAGTCAATTGACATCTATTAAATTGAAGCTTTTATGTGAATGCAAAATATATGTGTTGTCAGCTATAAAGAAAATTATTTATGTCTCTGGGAATGCTTATTGACATTTTCATATAGTCAATCGGATGCAGCAATTTTTTTTTTCACAGAATTGTGAATAATATTTTCATAAATACATGATTTGAGGTCAAATTTTGTTGGCGCCACGCTGGCCAGATAGATACAAGTTTTTTTTTGCTTTCTTCAAAGATGATGATAATTAAGAGAGCTATATGAGTTCTGACAAAGTAAAATATTCGAAACTATTCTTAAATTTCTTTGGCTCCAAAGTGTGTTTATCGCACAGACAAAGGAAATAGAGGACAGAGTCATAGACCAAAAATGAGGGACCATTTTCTATCTCATTCACTCATTCAGCCAATATACTGTAATGACAGCCGTACTAAACGAGACTAACAATACCTATGGTGGGATAGAAAGAGAAGGAGAACAACGAAATTGATCCCCTTTTCGATAGTGCATCTTATTGCTTGGAATACTTCCTTATCTTCTTCTTCATTGGTTTATCGTGAATACGTTTCCAGAATGTGATTTGTGCTGTGTATAAAAGTTGATAGCTTTCAGTATGACCGTGCTCTATTCAGTTGAATATTTGTCAGCTTGTTCGACTCGAACAAAATATTGCATTAGTAGTTTGAACTAAAATAAGAATACAAAATGGTAAGTTGTATTGTATGGGCTTGCGGAATCAGTTTATCCGGGCCTTTTATGGCTTGATATGTATTTTTTCTTATAATGTTAATGTTATAATGGTCGGTTACCAAATCGTAGACTCTGTTCTGTAACTTCCAACACAATGTATCGTTCAGCCTGCGTGAACGGTTTTTTGTAAGTGACCGGTCTTTAATCAGTCGCGTCGAAGAGTAGGACCAGAGTAGAGAAAAACAGACGCGAATACATTGAAATTTTTTGTCATTCGTTTGATCTTCACTGAAAATCCAATCCTGTAATAGTTGAAAATTGAGGAAAATTTTTACTGGCTTCATTAACAAAAAAATCGGCTTTCATTACCGCAAAATGGAAATATTAGCCGGTTGAAACCCGTTTGTGTCTCACATGAAAGTAATTTTGTTGCAAGGCCCAAATACAGCAAAATTACACTGAAAATAAAAAAAGTGCTCAAATTATTCACAAAAAATATGGGAACACAAAGGATATGGGAACTGTGGCTTATATATCCTCTTATCGCACATAGAAGAGCTGGAGATTCGAACTGATGTCCGAAGAGATGCGCAAGCCGAAGTACTCCAAGTAGCAAGTTGGTGAGCTGGTTTCATGCGAAATTAATAATAACGGGTTCCTCGCTTGAATGTTTCGTTTCAATGTTATATATAGCTATTTACATATTACATCCATTGAAAGAATCTAAATATTGGAGGAAATGTCCTAAACAGTTCTTTTCCCTTTTTTCAAAGTTGCAAGTTCTTCAAGATTTGTATGAACAATATATCTTGTAAACACTGCTGTTATATCTAGATTTTAAAAAAAGAAAAAACAATTGTTGATATGGATTTTTATATTTGACTCGGAACCACATCACAAATTCTTCCATAACGGTCTTCTTGATTTACCCACCATGCTCCACTGGTGCGTTGACGACTACCGTGTACCATAATGGTAAAACGGTCAAATTTACCAATTTTCAGTGATTTTACTATTTTCGACGTTCAAATGAATAATGGATAGTTTGAAACTAGCCCTTGAATTGAATATGTCTCCATAATTTTCAAAATTAAAAATGAAATCAAATGATGATTCGTCGTTTTTTTTTTCAATTTCATCCTTCATCTTCCCTCAATTTTCAGCGAAAATCATCTTCAACTTGAATTTAATGGTTGAATTTTCGTTTTTTCAAGAGTTATATCGTTTTTTTAGAAAGGTCGCAAAAATTATAGTCTAGAGCCGAATTTTCTAATAAAATTAATTAATTAATTAATTAAAAATAATGTGTTATGTATATATCATTGCAAAGGAAATTTCATTTGCCTTTTTTCGTCCGCCCATTTTTCTGTATATCTTGCCGTTATTCAAATAATCGCTAAAAACTAAAAAAAAAACCTTTTTTTTTCAAGGTTGCGGACCCCAATCGGTCAGTACTGTTTTCCTATAATCAGGGGGACATTCCCAACCATCCTGCAAAAATCCAGAGATGTTTGATTTTTGCCGCTCAATTACCATAGTTTGGGTTATTTTTCTTCGGCTATAAAGCATTTGACAAGATATACCTTTGGCTTTTAATCAAGAAATTTAGTCGTAATATTTGTCATGTAAAAACGCTATACTTAAGTACACAAAAATTTTTGAATGTAAAAAGGCTCAATATTGACTAACTATGTTAGGCCGGTAATATAATATATATTATAATAGATATTATCATATCCCTAAGCCTACTTGATTTCGCTTCCTGCACGTCTAAAAATTTATACTGAATGAATCGAGTAGGCTTAGGCATATGACATACATATTATAATATAAATATGACTATGTAATGGAGCCCTTAGTACAACAGGTTGGATATTGCCTAAAAAGGTGAAAATTTTTGATAGGTTCGATGTTGTACTAACATAGTTAGTCAATATTGAGCCTTTTTACATTTAATCAAGAAACTCTTTAGCATTGCTATACATTGCATTTATTATGTTGGATAAATAGTTACATAAGAGAAAGAGAACTTGTTGTTAATTTGAAAGGAGAATGATCGATTATTTTCTGCCCTACATCTGCGGAACCACAAGGGTCTCATTTATTCTTGATATTTATCAACGACATAGATACAACCCACATTGTTGAAGTGGATTGCTGACAACTGTAATATGCCTTTGTAAATCGCCTTTCATCCTGTAACACTTTTGATTAGAATTAATTAAAAGATTTACTATGTATCTAGTTTAAATAAAGTACTCAGCGGCAAATGTGTTTTGGATTTATAATTTTTGATGAGTTCTCAACAAATATAAATTTAGGCAAACGTAAGGATGGCTATACATATAAGCTGAATTTATTAGCTGTAAATCCGTTACCATGGGCGTAGCCAGGGGGGGGCAGGGAGGGGCGGTCGCCCCCCCCTGGTCGATGAAGATGGTAAAAAAATCCTTATCGATGTAGTAAAAATAATCGCTGCACTATACAACATTTTCAAAAATTTTCTGCTGCTGGCGCAGCAGATGTCTTTCTTACTTCTCCAAATGCTGCCGGAGAAACCATGATTGGGACAGTTTGCAGTCACGAGGCGGATACAAATAGAGTGGCCTCTCGTAACTGACGCAGGCTGCGTACCAGCCAACACATTTCACTTGTGAGTGTGCTACTGTGGCTGCGTGGATCCCATATTTCCTGTTTCATTTCATGGCTTCTGAGCTCGAGTACATAATTTCAACCGTTAGGTCCCTTTGGCAAGTTAGTGGAATTCAACTTATTTTCATCTGAAAGGGTGACAGCATTGGTTTGTTAGCCCTGGAAGGTCATGCTTTGTCGAATCGACTACGCATCATCAAATTTATCCCATTTTTCGTGACAATTCTCATTATTTGGAGCTGAGTTTTCGTACAGCATTTACCGTGCCGATGTACTTGCCGGGTACATTGCGTCTAGACGAAGTAAGCAGGGTAAGTTGGATTTTTGGAAAATGGCGTCGTCGAAACGACGAAGGATGAACTTTGTGTAGCTTTTAGAACTCCAGTATTTCTTATGGCTGGTTGTCGATTCGACGATAAGTCTGTGTCCATACAACTAGCTCGTAACAAATGTGCTTATTTTTGAAATGCGGGACGTATTTTTTTCAAAAATTATGGAAAAAAATATTTAATAAGACAAATCAGGAAAATGACTAAAAATTCTTCCTCATTATAGGAAGATTGAATTTCGAACTCATAAAAATCGGCTCCAAAATCCATGTTTTTCCATTCTAAATAAACTTACGATTGAAATCTGTCAGATTTTGTAAATATTTTGAGAAAGGGTGATTTGTATGAAGCGTCAAAGTAGAGCGTCGTCGAATCGACGAAGCATGACCTTTCCGTACTAAAAATAAGCATGACGTTCCAGGGTTAAGGACCATGTAAAGAACGGGTCTCATATTTCAGTGTCTTTCAAGTTCTTCATTTTCTTCTTAGTACCATATAGGTGTATACATATAATGTTGCAGGCACTATATATTTCCGCACATGTACGGAAATTTAGGACCACGCTGAGATTCGATCTCCGGACCTCTAGATTACTAGCATCGTAGAGTGCGATTCAACCAAGTGAGCCACAGAGCGGGTCTTCCAGCTATTAAATCAAAATTTATTTTCTAGCTGAATCATACCAGCAATAAAATTTAGCCACTGTTAATACTTTGAAAAATTTAGAGGAAATCCTATTACTTCAACCAATAAAGGATTTATAAATATTCTAACGAAGCTACTTTGCTAAGATGAAAGTGACAGACGAAACAAACTGATTTCGCAAGTGGAATATGCAGTCCGGGATGCAAAAAATGCACTGAAAATAGACAAACTACGCTCTAAAAGGCAGATATTGGAGGCCAGTTGAATGTAATCAGAATGCAGAAGAAAATCATTCTCATATCCATTTTAAAAATTTTACTCTACAATTAGAAAAAAAGAAATAACATGCGTGGCAGTCCACCAGTAAACTAGGGCCGCAGATGTGTGAGTGACATCCAATTTCCAAGATCTAAACTGCGGTTTTGTTAAGGTGTTGAGATCAACAGCACGCCCAGCAATATTTATCCCCATAAATGGATACTTGTTTACAATCTGAGCGACATCATAGTCCGTTACGTAGGTCGTGAGTTCGAAAAACACCATAAAATGAATATGTTCACGGTGAGTCTGGAATCCATGACCCTGTGCACCAATCCAACCACAAGCCAGGCGACTCTAAAATTTGCTAACAATATTTCTGCGACCGGAAATTTCAACTCCTAAGAAAATCATGATGTTGAAAAAATTTTGGGCTTGCCCCCCCCTGACCGAAATCCTGGCTACGCCCATGTCCGTTACCATTTCTGCAAATAAAGAAAAAGTAACTTATATGAAATGATTTCGTTGAATCCGTTTATATGTGTACCCACACAGACCTTTCCTATGCGTATTGAAAAAGTAGACTTTGCAACTATTCAGGGACATCCTGTTAACTTGGCCCTACAAACTTCAAAAGTATTCGTGCCAAACACTATTACCATTCTATCCATTACCACCAAATTTCATGTTCATTGTTTAATTCAGTCACAAGATAAGCAGTGAAAAAAATGCTTAAGACGCTGCCCTTTACCATACATACTAGATTTGCTATATTTTCGGTTCGGTTTCGGTTCGAAGTTATTCGAAAGGAAAATATGCAGACAAAGTCCTTATGTCATTTCCAAAAAAACTTCATATTTTTTTTTATATTTGCAGACCTAAGAAGGGCTACACACGCACAAATTGAAATTTCGCAAATTTACTGTTAATTACCGTTTCTTAGTAAATGTCAATAGTCTAAGTATTTAGCGTATATAAGCTCCAATTGACCAATCTTTACGCAAAAATGCATATCGTTACCTGTAACGATTTAGAAAACCGAGGTGAAAACGTAAGCTTAACTTCAAACGTCCATAACTCAGTTACTGTTAGATGAATTTTACACTATGGACAGGATTTACTAAAACCACTAAATTAATCGAGTCAAAACCCGCCTACTAGATCAAATCGTATGTGATTAAATTAAAAATGCATCGTAGAATGTACATGCATTATTCAAATTGCAGTACAATATGGTACAACCGTTAACTAAATCTAGGATTTAGTAAATCTTGTCGATAGTCTGAATCGCCCCTTACTCGAAACTGGAAAAAAGTAACTGATATAAAATGTACTCATCGAGTCCTTTGATTTGAGTACCCATACGTCCATCTCCGATCAAAACTAAATGATTTTCAACTCTCCCCGACGACACCCCGCTATCTTTTCCCTATCAACCTCTAAAGTGCCAAAGACTGTTATCATTCTATACATTCCTACCAAATTACATGACGATCGGTTGAGCCGTTCGCGAGTTATTTAGTGAACAAATTTTCAAATCTTCGAGACACCCTGTTATCTTTGCCCAACCAACTTCTAAGTATTTCGTGCCAAAGGCTGTTTCCATTATATACACATTCCTACCAAATTCCATGACGATCGGTTGAGCCGTTCTCGAGTTACAGAAGGACAGACAGACGGACAGACAGACAGATGGACAGACGGACGGACAAAATCGATTTCATAAGGGTTTTTGAAAAATTCTAAAAAACCCTAAAAATGAATGCCGAGATTACATTTGCAGATAGATTATGTAATTGTTGAAATGCGCCAGTCCGTTTATAGTAAACTTTTAGTGTTAGTGAACAAAAAAGGACTCTATAGGAATGATAAATTGAGTAAGTACACTGAGTGTGCTTATGACGTTGTGTTATAGATGTGAGGTATATGCTGTAAGATATTAGATAGAGTGGTGGACTAAATTTTCCTGTGTGTGTAGGCGGTAAGGCACAAAATAAGTAGTACAAAATGTACAGCGTTGTGTTTGTAGAAAGGTTGTGGTGTCTCCCCTTTCTATGTGTGGTAAACTCGAGAGGTTGCGGTGTTCCCCCTCTTTGCACAAAGTTTATGTTTTGGAGAGGTTGGGGTGTCTCTCCTCTTCATGCTGTGTGTTGGAGAGGTCGTGGTGTCCCCCCTCAGTGTTGTGTGTATCTTTGACAGGTTGTGACATCTTCCTCTCTGAAACCAGAGTAGAGGCGCGGTGCTCCGGTCTGGAGTTGATCCCCCTCTGTTACAGCTAGGAGGTTAAGGTTTCCCCTCCGCTTTCCACTAAAATCCCTACATGTTAATAACGTTTTCGCCAGAAGTGTGTACACTAGGTAGAAGGGCTTTACTTCAGGATAAAGAAGATAGCTAAGTGGGATTGAACCTAGGTAAAGAAGCGGCATCAGCCGAATCCGCCGCATCAGCCAGCCTAATCAGCAGAACCAGCGAAACACCGATGACCGATGAAGGAAGACGATGCGCCAAGACGACCCATGGATGAAAGTGGTTCTCCGTCGCTGTTTTCTTTATTCTGTTTGTTGGGCAGGCCAACAGTTAGTTCGCTTCATGCTTGTTTTCCTGTTTTGAATATGTTCATACTCTTGAACTCATGTGGCTTTGTATTTTCTTTACAGATGGTAGGGACGAGAAGGACTAAGAAGGGTAGTATCGCACTTATTCAGTTATTCATGCGTCTTAAATTTGTGTTAAAAAAAAAAACAATTAAAGCATTTTTCGGTCTCTTACAAAAGTATTCAAATATAAGGGGTGTCTTGCATTGGGTGGTCAATACTTTAATACACAGCTTGTTTAAGCAAAAATATCACCAACAGAATTGGATTTTTTTTTTTTCGTTATCGAGCTTTCGCTGTTTTAGTGGAAGTCGTCAAAAATCGTGACTTTTCATGAAAAATCTTAAATTGTCACTATTCTAACTTAATCATTGTTAAACATTTTTCCCTTGTATTAAATTTATTAAGATAGGAAAAAAATTCTTTTTTGTAACCCTTTCCTGGACAGAACGTCTATAGACGTCCAATTTTGAGCATTTGACATACAAATCGTGTCAAATTTTGGCGTTGTGTCCGGCAATGAGTTAAACTTTTTTTTTTTTAATTAGAATAGAATAGAATAGAAAAATCATTTTATTATTCATTTAAGTAATCAAAGTTATACAAAAATTCAAATGATATCAGCTATAGCTTTGAAAGCTGTCAGCAGTGAGAATTAAATTATTACATATTAGGAAGTTCAATTTATTATTTTGAAAAGTAGATGGAAGAATAATTCGACTTGGCAAATATCCCAATATTACAGATTCATAAAAAAAAAACTATCAATAAAAATTATTTCGATTTAAGATTTTCAAAAGAAGCAAAGCGAATAGGGAAGTTACGGACAATTAAAACTAGACAAAATCTCTTCTGTACTTTATCATATCATTGCAGAATTTTGAAAGTTTTAGCCAGTCTTCTCCGTTTAGTATATTCATCAACGCACTCCGGCTTAGCTCAGGTTGTGCATAATACGATCTCCGAATTTCTCTATATATAGGGCAACGGGCTAGAACATGAAACATGTCCTCCGGAACACTCCAGTTACATAGTGTACAGCGACCTCCGTTGATTGTCCTATAAGGCATCGTATTAAAGAAAATCAGTTCACCTCGCGCTCTGAATATCGTTGAAATAGTTTCTAGACGGTACTCATCGTTGAAGTAGCCCAGCTGACCTTGGTTGTGTATCAGGCTGTTGTAAATCTGACGGCTCGTCGATGATCGTGCTGCTGCTTCGAAGTTATGACGGTACTTAGCATCCAAATTATGGCAAATGGCGTTCATTGTTTTTTTCATACTCAATCTTTGGTCCCATTCCAATGGCAAACCAAATTCGTTGGCCCGTTGTCGCAGGTCCCGGTGCCACTCGACATCCTTTTCTTTCGCGATTTGCAGAATCCGTTTGGGTAGTCTCGTTTCTTCATAGCAGAAGTTTATTTTCCAAATGTAATCTAAGTGAAGTTTGTTTGTGTATATACTAAGCGGCGGCAGACCTGTTTCCAATTGCAGCATGTAATTCGGTGTATTTTGGGGCAAGCGAAAGATCTTTTTAAGGAAAAACCGTTGTAATTTTTCTACAGCATCATGTTGTTGATAACCCCATACTTGGGCTCCGTAGCACATTGACAGACGCGCAGTTGCCTGGAATAACTGCCACTTACTACTATGAGGAACAAGCGGATTTTTCATTATCTTTGACCACATTGCATTAATTGTTCCTTTTGCTGCGGCTAGTTTACTGCTAAAGTGGGAATCGAGTGATAGCGATGGTGTAATATGTATCCCTAGATACGGGTAAGTTTTGACCACTTGTAGTTGCTGGTCGCCGTAGAACCACTTTTCGTTTCGTGCCAGCCTGCCTCTGGATTTGTTAAAAATCATAACTTTTGTTTTGGACGTATTAACTTGCAAGCTCCATAGGTCACAGTACTCCTTCAGTTTGTTTAGCATCAGCTGTAGAGCTTCAGGTGATTCGGCCATTATTGCAATATCGTCGGCATAGAGTAAAGCTTTTATCCGCAGGTCCCGGAGCGAGATTCCTGCTGGCAGGAAATCTACGATGTCATCCACGAATAGTGCAAATAGCAAGGGGCTAAGGAGACAACCTTGCCTTACTCCTTTTGAGGTATTAAAACTTTCCGATAGTTGCGTACCATCCCATATACGTGCGGTTGTATTCTTATATAGACTTTCCAATGTCCTAAGGAACCTTGTTGATAGACCTATCTCGCTTAATTTGTATATAAGTGCTTGCCTACTAATTGTATCGAACGCCGCCTTAAAGTCGACGAATGTTACGTATAGTTTTTTTCCTCGGATTCGCTGTATTTCCACCAAATTGGAGAGCGCAAAAATGTGGTCTGAGGTTGAGTAGCCTTCCCGAAAACCAGCTTGATACTCGTTCAGTAAACCGCGACTTCGCACAAAATGTTGTAGTCTTTTAAGTAAGATGCCAGTAAAAACTTTCGCCGTAGTGTTCATAAATGAAATTCCTCTGTAGTTCTCGGGGTTATTTGCATCACCCTTTTTAAAAATAGGAAATATTACAGCTTCGCGAAAAGAGCTTGGAATGTCAGCTTGGCCACTTAGAATACGATTAAAAATAGATTGCATGCACATTTTAGCAACAGGAGTAGCGTTTCTCAGGTGCTCATAGGGAATGCCGTCCGGACCCGGGGCTTTATTGTTTTTTGCCGACCTTAGAAATTCGTTAATTTCATCAACGGTGATTGCGCAGTCCAATTCATCTATCGTGGTCCAATTCATAGCATATGAGAAGTTGATATTGGTGTCACCTCGCGCTAGTACTGATTGAAAATGCTGTCTGAAACTATTTGGGCTGATATTATTACCTTTGCGAAATCCGTATCCGTTAAGCTCTCTAATTTTTCTCCAAAGATCCTTAGTGCTTCTGCTAGAACTTAGGCCGGTAGCGAGTTCGGAGTAGTAGGCTTTCCTTTTCTGGTTGCAGACTCGATTCCATTCTTTTTTCGCGCGCTGATAGGACTCGGTCAAAACTCTCATCCCGTATCTTTGGCTCGCCCTGAGTAGCGTGAAAACCTTCTTTCGATAACGATGGCACTCGGCATCAAACCACGGTTGGATAAAGGTTGGCCTTCTTTGGCTTTGCATTGGGGCGGATGCTATCCGAATATTATTTTCAAGTATTTTTAGTGACTCTGCTACATCTTCGGATTCTATCGCATCATTCCAAGCAAGCGCATCTAGCTCCGCACCGTATATGTCACTTTTATTGCTATGCCATCGGAGACGTGGTAATGGGAGAAGCTTGTCATCAATAAAATCAGCTTCCACCGAGCAGGTAATTACAAGCGGTTGATGGTCAGAGTAAGGTAATTCGTCCACTTTAAGGTCCCTGAACACGTCGAACCATCCTCCAGAAATTGCGCAATAGTCAATTACAGTACCTCCTGATGAGCCAATGAACGTGAATTTGCCTTCTAAATCCGAGCGGGAGCAGCCATTTGTTAGTACCGCATTGTAGTCTTGGCACAGGTCAAGCATTTTACGACCTCTATTATTTAGTTTGACATCCATCGAGTTTTTTTTAATTATGACGAGATTTTTTGATGAAGTAGTAGTTTGATATTTTTTGAAAAGATGTACCGTTCCTCTTTCAGTCTATGCTTGTTATCCCAAAACTTTTCAATGTGTCTGCAGAAACAGATATACCGTTTTAAAACCCATATGTTTAGGCATCTATTGGCAACTTTTGCAAAGTCGAATGATTGAAGTATCGTTTTGAAATGATTGCTTGAATTTGTTATGAAATTTGAAAATTTTTAAGCAGAAGTTCGAGCAGCTGCATCTTAGAAACGGCGAACATCATGTTTGCAACAATTTTTGTGAAATGTTATGTTGTTTCTAAAACTAAAAAAAATAGATTAAGCGATTAGGTAAGTGGCAAACAATGAATAAGGGAATATAAAAAGGAACCGCAAATAATTGCATGAATACACTAGATAAAAATAAAATATTTTCTATGGTGACTTGATTTTGTAGTTTTGATGATATTTCTCATAAGAATTTTATGTGTGTATTTCAGTGCATTGCGGCTTGATACTCAGACCAATGGAAAAGCCAAAAAGTATTAAACCATACCAGCCCTAAACACTCAATTCCCTATGCCACTGCTAACTATTAACAAAAGCAAATTGTCCCCTGTATTTTCAGTTTATTTGGTTTCCTTCTTTTTCTTCTTCATTGATAGCGGGTAAGACCATGCTATTAGGTATATGCCGCCATTTTTTTGGGAGAGAGCATGGTTGGATTAATCTATATTGTTCACTGTTGGATATCGATAAATCTCAAATTCAAGTAGGCCATTGTTATTTAGGATAATCAAGTCCAAGAATGCTATTGTTCCATTGGTTAACTGGAGTGTTGGGAAATAGTGCCTTCATATCAATAGAAACCATGAACTCATCACCTTAAGTGCGATCCACTGTTTGCAGCCTGCCAATGAGCTCCTGAGAATTCTTCACTGCAGATTTACTGTGGATGTCTCCCAGTGCGGCAACCTCTTCGACAAGCCCTTTGCGATGTTATAGGTTGGTGACTATGAGTCGGCAATGATTTCGCTCATCTTGTCATCTTTCTTGAGGATTTTTGGTTGGCATCTAATATTGTTAACATTACCGTTATATAGATTGAAATAAAAAAATTGTTGACATGCGAAAATTTCATTTAAACTTTTGTATTTGTAAAGTGGAAACAGGGCTTTAATACGAAAAACGATATTTAAAAAAAAATTGCGATGCCTAATGCGACAATTTGACATTTACCCTCCATGATAATTTTTTGTCAAGTCTGGGTCATCACACTTGCCCCCTAAATTGAAAAAACAGCCGAAATAAAGACAATTTTTACTGATATCGAAATGCAAATCCCAGACATATCCGTAAATTTACATTAAAAAGTCAGCTGGTTGCAAGTTTAAAAATTCAAAGTACCGTTATAAAAATATTTTTTTTTTAAATTTTCAAACAACTAATATTGAAATTTCTCGACAGTTTTAAGATTTTTGAGATTTAAAATTGCGACAAAATCAGCTTGTTTAATTCTAGACACTAAGGTCAAGTTTTGGATGACTTTGATTCAACTCTTAATTTTATACGACCAGTTTATCGACTGACTGACCACAAGAAACATAATTGCAAGATAACGGTTAAGATTGTACCAATTCTTTACTGTTATCTTGCAACAGCATGTTTTTTTTTTTTTAGTAAGTCCGCGATAAAATTGGCATTTAAAATCAAAATTTTAAATCAAGTAATAGGGAAAAATTTAATTCAATTTCTTGAACTACTTTTTGGGTATTTAGGCCAAAATATATTAACTAATGTAGGCATAAACTATATGTAAGGCTTGGAGCATAAGTGGTCTAAGTGACAAAGAATAAATGCTCAGAAATTGAGACACACGCGTTTCGTTCTACAATTCCCTATCTGTCGATAATTATCAAGTTCTCTTGGTGGATATTTATCTATTATGATTTTAATTATCTATTAGTGTATGAAATTTGAAAATCGGTTGTGTAATAACGGAGATATGATTGTTTTTTTGGCTATTGACCGTACATAGTCCACTATTGCATAACCAAGTTAAAGTTTTTTCTGCAAAATTGTAGTAAAAGGCAAAGAATAAATTTTTTTTTATTAATAAAATAGTTGGTAGTATGAAGTAATTAGTACAAGCTTAAAGAATTGATTCATCTTCTTCCGATTCTCCAGCATTTGGAAGAGTAATCACCTGGTTCTATTCAACATTTCCTCGTCTTGGAACAAATAGTCTGATAAAAGAGGTGATGAATTGGCGAAACGTATTTCAACATCTTACGGATATCGTTCATTTTTTCGTAAGAAATTGGATATGGTTTTCCATCGGCCGGAGGGTAGTTCGAACTGTCGCAATTTTTTAAGGCATTCGGTTTCGAATTTATTCTTGCAAAGATTAATATTTTACGATACATATGCTCTGTTTCGGCTTTGCAGAACTCACAATAGAGTTTGTACATCTGGGAGAGATTGAGTCCAGGCTCAAGATACTCTCGTTCGGAAATGATTGTAGTGGCTCTTGTAGCGTGGGAACTTCCATGAAATCTTGTGCTGGTAATCGATTTTTTGATGGCTGCTTTCCTCTTCTATCTGGGGAAACCATTTTTGTTTTCGGATTCATCTTTTGACGTAATGCATAATCAAATCGATGATTCGATATCTGTATTACACCCAAGAGCATCTTCTTGCAAACACACTGATCAGTTAAATAAATTTTCCGGCTACCTCATCTTAGTGGGATTTATTCCAGTTCGTCTCTGTGGAGGCAAAACTTGGACGCAGGAACAAATCAGATTGGTTTGAGCAGCTTATAAAAATCAAATCATCGATTTTTGGTTGCTGTTGAACCTTTTCAATGCGTTCCGCGCACTTCATTTAGCAGCAGTCTTAGATTCTCCCGAATATTTTTTTAGGAACTGTCCTTCCATTACCATTTTTGTATTCCTGTCCACTAGTGCGCAACGCTTTATTCTTGTTTCGCTTCCAACTTGATTCATTGGGTTTGCGTTTTTTTTCCAAGGTGGATAGGTGCTTAAGTAATGTCTTTGGATTCAATAATATGGTAAGAATATCTCTTATCATCTTCTTCTGAATAATAAACTTGCGACGAGTCGTGCCGAGTTTGGAAATTGGTTTCTCTATGAGTCTCTATATCACAGAGGGGCGACCGAACGATCACGGCCACAGAGCACACTTGGACAAAATTTACTTTTGACTGTGAGTATTCTTTTTGGTTCTTACATTTTTTTCTGCAAGGCATATGTTGCCATTTTTTGGTGAACGTTTCGAGCCACTCATGAGAATTTCTTCTCAAAATAAACGATGGTCTCAACAAATCCTGGAAAGAAATGATTGCTCCGTCACTTGCAGCAAAAATGTAAGATAACAGAAAAACATTTTGTCATGTCACAAAAAATGGCCCATGAGCTCACTATAAGAGAACCCGAAAAGAAATATGAGAAATACATATTGACATATTGGTTGCTGTGATGTGCTCTTTGTTTTCTGTTGAAAATATGTGCCGTTACTTCTTTTATTTGATCATATTCAACACCGATAGTCGATATTTTGCCCAAATATTTAAGCCGACTACTGTTTTTAAGAGGATCCTCTTGAGCTGAGCGATTCATTGAAATCTGATTAACCCTTAAATGCATAGCGTACCATATATGGTACATGGCTAGATTCCTGTAAAAGTCTGGCGATCATTAAATTTTTGATTTTTATTTTACTTTTTGGTAAAGTAAACAAAACAAGCTTTCACATAAATTCAATTTTGGCTTCCCGAAGTTTTCCTTGAATTGTCTGTGCGTCGTCAAAGTGAACGAACGTTATTTTTTATGGAATTTTAAAAGCTATTCTTTAGAGCTAAAAAAAATGGCGAAATTTACCGTTATTTGGAAAAGGAAAAATACTGGTGAGTAAATTGGAATGTGTTCTTGACATTCTTTTGAGATTTTGACCAGAAAAAGTAACCAAAGCTGTTGTTTGCACCAATTTTGCAACGTACCATATATGGTACACCATGCATTGGGGCATATTGAGAAATATCTATACATACATTCCGATCGTTCTTAGTTGATGAAATTATTCTCCTTTAGTCTTGGGTAGGGTAGGATATGTTCATAAAATTTTAATAATCAGCTCTTTCGATATGATGGTGCGTTTTATTGGGCTCAGAACAGGTCCAAATAACCTAAATGTTCATACAAATTATGTGACCGATCAATTTTTCCAGGACATTTACTGCCATTTTTTATGAAAGCTTGGTTAATCAGTCCTGTTGAGGTTCAAAGGAGACAGAGCTGTCATAGTTGATTGAGAAGGATGTTTTTGCCATTTTGTTTCTATAGCACACCGGTCAGGACTTAGCGTTTATGTAGCTGCTTCTTATAATCCCAGTCTTTTTAGCTTGCAAGTATACTGAAAAATTGTCTTTTGTTTTGTCCTTAGGACACGCCACTAAGAAACCGAGCTTCCGTACTTAACATCTTAGTAAGATACTTGGACTTTCGCCAGGACTCAAGCAGCTGCGCATTGATATCCAATTTCTTAAACCATTTGATTATGACAAGTATTGTCTTGGAATTTCACGGTCAGGATCCTGAGAAAATGTGCTTCTAGGGTCAACCATTTCATATGGAAGACTAGGTGGAGTACCAGATTCGATAAACAAAAAATTAGGTACATGGATGTAATTCTTGAGGACATATCCTGGGAGCTGCACAATTTTGGGTTATAAAGCAGGCAGCAGTTCATTTCCATATTCATATCCTACCAAAGTCAATGCAATCCATATACTTTTCAAGAAAAGAATCCCATGAGCTATGATAAGTCAAAAGAAGTCTCAAGGTATACGTTTGACAGTGGAACATGTTTATAACGAACTATTATATAAAAGATTTATTTTATAACGAGACCGAGTTCTAATCGCGCTAATAGAATGATGAGTGCATACATGGGTACAGAGCTAGACGTAGACGGCACGCAAAGTCCAACATAATCAATTCCATGTTTTTCTGTAAGGGAAGAATATATACCCCATATGAGTCGGATGTGGCGCACTTTTGATATTTTATAAGGACGTCCAACAGCTACCACACATTTGAAGACTTTCCGGACATTCTATCAAAAGATATGGCTAAATTTAGGTTTGTGGGGTAGGAAGACCTTCTCGACTTTCCATCAACTTCCAGGATATGTCACAAATAGACATCGATACAAATTTCAATAAGGAATAGGAAACTAATCACGCACCTACCCGAGGTCCCTTTTAAAAAACTGAATATTCGCGATTTTCAATAGAAATGACAACCTTTCCTTTAATGAAGAGGAGTTCATTATATCGAGTTTCGACTATAATTTCGATCAAAACTCTCAATAATCATTATCCTTTCATTTTTGCACTGTTCCTATAAAAGTAAGAGGCAGATTAAATAAAATTTGAAAAATGTCTTTCATATGCAACATATGGCCTGAATGCATGGCGTACCATATTTGGTACACAATGCAAATTCTACAATTTTCGCTTTTCTGGGAAAACGGGCTATTTCCTGGGAAAATAAAGGCTGATTCCGTGTTCAGTGACCGATTTTACATAAGGGGAGGTCAGTTACGATAACGGGTTCAGACCCCATGCATTTAAGGGTTAAAGTGAAAAAATTTATTAACATTATTGGCAAAATAGAGTTAATGACGTGTTACAGTTACAGTATATAACAACTACTTTCAATAGATTCCATTCATATAACTAAATATAAATCTGTAGATAATAGTCTTATACTCGTATTTACATGATCCTGATCCAATAGAATAATTTTTGAAAGAAACTGTCGGATCTGTTTCTAAATCATCGGAGTCCAACGGTGGTGTACAAACGGAAGCTCTATTTCGTTGAGGATTTGATGTTGAAGTACTTCCAATCTCTCGCGGACAATGGTCCTTTCCTTTATTTTGTAAGGCCTTATTAAATCCTTTCCTTACTTTAATAATCTTACTGCGAAATTTTTTATTTCAAAAATTAGGACTACCGTCTTAATCGTACAGTTACCGCAATTTACAAGCGTACACACAAATAATATTCCGTTCTAAATAATGTATAGAAATCTGTATTTCTAGAGTAGCAAACTCAAACTCGACTTCACATTTTTTGCATACTTCTCTGTATCGTTATAATGAATTCCAATTTTTATAACGGTTGAAAGATTTTCTTATAAGAAAATTTGTTTGTCAATTATTCAGCAAATATCATTTTAAAAATTGAATTGTAATAGTGGTATAAGTGCAGTATTTAGACCACTAATGCAATTAACAAACATAGCATCCAAATGCACAAAGTACTTATACCAGTCTTGCATATTAAAGTAGCATCGATAGTTTCGTGCAACAGAAAGTTTTTGGCCATTTATTGGTTTGCGTATGAAATGCAAAAAATCCCATTAGCATATAAAATGAAAGAATATTTAGCAGTTCAATAGAAGCAATAACTCAATTTTGACCAAAATGTCACTTGGACCACTCTTGCTCCAAGCCATTCATATGATCGTTGATATACAAAATTTACGTTTAACCCAAAATATGTTATGTACTACCAAAATTAACCTATCCTCTAAATCTAAATCGGCTTCTACGATGCATACTAGCAGCCTTAAAAA